>CM057459.1:873197500-873547500 GCA_016271365.2 Neoceratodus forsteri
AATTCTGGCCAGGTACCCTTTTACCACTTCTCCCATTCTCCCAAAGTCGGCCCTCCTGAAGTCCAGCACTCTTGTGCCAGATTCCACTCCTTCCTTGCCCATATCCAATGTGAGCCATACTGAGTGGTGTCACTCCCTGACAGCGGTTCCTCCACTGTAAGTTATCTCACAAAGTCCCCATTTGCCAACACAAGGTCAAGGGTATTCCCTAACCTGGTTGGTTCACTGACCATTTGCAGCAGGAAGCTGTCCTGGAAGGCATCCAGCAGTACCTGCTCCCTTCTGTTCCTGGTTGTTGGGGTACTCCAGTCCACTCCTGGCATGTTGAAGTCCCCCACAATCACCACACTACCCTTCTTGCAGGTCCTCCTGATCTGTCCCGCTAGTTCCCTGTCTAACTCCTCCGTCTGAGATGGTGGCCTGTACATCACTCCCATTCTAAGAATCCTATTCTTGGAATCCTGGATTTGCATCCAAAGTGACTCTGTACTACTCTCCTCCCCTTCCTCCCTTACACACTTCAGTCCTTCCTTCACATATAGTGCCACCCCCCCTTTCCCAATCACCCTGTCCCTACGAAATAACCTGTACCCTGGTACAGACATGTCCCAGTCATTGTATTGTGTGGCCCATGTTTCTGTGATGGCTGCAATGTCCACCTCTCCCTCTGCCATGAGAACCTGTAACTCTGCAGTTTTCCTTTACCGCCCTACACCCCACTTCCATGTCCTCCCCCCATAGATTCCTTGCACCTCTTTCCTGTCAGGGCATCTATCCCCTCCCTCTCTTGTTTAAACACATGTAGTTATCCCATGCACTCTTGAATCCACCACACTGTTGATATCTTAACCACCCCACTGGTAGCCCATTCTGGGGCCCACCATTCTCTCAGTGAAGTAATGCCCTCTTTTATTTCCTCTAAATTGACCACCCTCCAGCTTCAAGCTGTGCCCCCTAGTTCTTGGATTGTCTTTCATCTTGAATATACTCCCTTCCCTAACCTTGTTAATTCCCTTTGGGTATTTAACAGTTTCAGTCATATCCCCCCATCTCTCCTGATTTCCAGTGGATATAGGTCGAGCTCCTCCATCCTCTCCTCATATGCCCTGTCTTGCATACCATGCACCATTTTGGTCATCCTCCTCTGGACTCTTTCCATCCTATAAATATCCCTCTGTAGGCGAGGTCTCCAGAACTGTACCCTGTACTCTAGGTGGGGTTGGACCATTGACTTGTGTAAGAGCATTATCACCTCCCTTTTCCTGCTTGTGATACCCCTCCCTATGCATGCCAGCATACCACTTGGCTTTCCAATCACTTTGTTGCACTGGTTTGCCACCTTAAGGTTGTCTGAAATAATAATCCCCAAATGCCTCTCCTGCTCTGTTTCCACAACATCCTCTCCCTCTAGTGTGTATGAGACCCTTGGGTTCTTGTGCCCTATGTGCATTATTCTTCACTTTTTGGCATAAAATCTCAGCTGCCAACTCTCTGACCACCCTTCCAGCTTTAACAGGTCCTCTCTCATGCTTTCCATGCCCCCTGGTGTATCTACCCTATTGCAGATCTTTTTATCGTCTGTAAACAGACACGCCTTCCCACTTCGTCCCTCTGCAATATTTCCAATATAAATGGTAGTGTGTTGGCCCCAGTACTGACCGCTGGGGTACCCCACTTGTCACTGTTTCCTCCCTGCAATGAACTACATTTATAACCACTCTCTGAATCCTGCCACCAAGCCAGTTTTCCACCCAATTTGATATTTTCTCCCCTACCCCTAGACTGCCCATCTTGCTCACCTAACCTCCTGTGAGGGACAGTGTCAAAGGCCTTACTGAAGTCCAGATAGGCCATGTCCACCATCCCTCCCTGATTGCAGTCTCTTGTCACCCAATCAAAGTATTTAATGAGTTTCATCTGGCATGACCTTCTCTTCGTGAACCCATGATACATGTCATCCTGTAGTCCAATTTCTACTAGGTATTCCACTATGCTCTCCTTTAGGAGTGCCTCCATAATCTTTCCTACCACTGATGTAAGACTGACTGGATGATAGTTACTCGGCTCCTCCTTTCCTCTGCTCTTGTGCATTGGCACTACATCTGCCTTTCTCCAGTCCCCTGGTACCCTCCCTGTGTCCAGTGCTAGGTTCAACAACCTTGTTAGAGGTTCTGCCAGCAGTTCTCCAAGCTCTTGAAGCACCCTGGGATGAAAGGCATCCAGACCCATTGCCTAGTCCACCCTTAACTTCCCCAGTTCCTCCAATACCCTAATCTCATTGAATGGGCTACTGTCCTTCTCCCTATCCTCATTGCCTTTCCCCTTCAACACTGGTCCATGTCCCTCAATTTCAACCATAAACACTGAGCAGAAATATCTTTTAAGCAAGTCTGCTTTTTTTGAGTCCCTCTCAATGAGCTCTCCCCCTTCCCTATAAGTCTCATTATACCCTGCTAGTTTTTCCTTCTCTCACTGATGTTTCTGAAGAACTTTTTGTCTCCCCTACCAGACTCTTTTGCTATCCTCTCCTCTGTATCTGCCTTCACCCACCTGATTATCTGCCCTGCCACCCTTAGCTTTTCCCTATATACCTCCTTATCATCTTTTCCTTGTATTTTTTTATAAAACTTGAAACCCCTTTTTCCCCCTATTGCCTTTGTCACCTCTCTAGAAAACCAAAGCGGCCACCTTCCCTGTTTTTTCTTTCCTACCTTCCTGATGCACTGTTCAGCAGCCTTCACAAGTTCTCCTTTAATTGCCCCCCACATTTCTTCCACATCCCCCAGCTGTTTCCTATCTTCCATATCGACCCTAAGAATCTCTCTCATTCTTTTTAAACCCACACCTCCAGAAGTCCATTACCCTCATGATGGTTTGACTCACTTCCTTTCTTGTCCTGACATCTAAACCTAATGGCTCTATGGTAACATGCCCACAGATTTTCTCCCACTGATACCTCAGCCACACCATCCCCTTTTGTCAGTATTAAGCTTACTGTTGCCTCTCCCCAAGTGGGTTCCCTTACCAGTTGATGTACATAGATACTTACATAGACAGTGTTGGCATATAAGGGCCTATGGCCCACATAGTCTGCCCATTTGAGCTTGTAAGTTCAGTTTGTTTTCCTAGAAGTCTATTTCCCCTTAACCCTGACCTCTAGAATTCCTTTATGTCTATCCCATGCATTCTTAAATCCCGTGATTGTTTCAGCCCCCACCACTTCCTCTGGCAGGGTGTTCCACTTGTCCACCACCCGTTCTGTGAAGAAATTCTTTCTCATGTTTCCTCTGAATCGTCCTCCCTCCAACTTCATCCCATGCCCTCTAGTCCTGAAACATCTTTTTCGCTTAAAAATAGTGTTTTCCTGCACCCTGTTCCTCCCTGTAAGATACTTGTATGTCTCTATCATATCCCCTCTCTCCCTCCTCTCCTCCAGGGAGTATGTAGGCATGCTTCTTCCAGGGATTCCAGTATCTCCATACTCCAGCTGATGTAGCTCCTGGAATATCCCAACTCACATCAGGGAGACTAAAATCCCCTACCAGCAGGAGTTCTCCCTTGGTTGCCATCCTTTGTACCTCCTGTAATAACTCACTGTCCCCTTTCTTCCCTTGATTTGGTGGCTTGTATACTACTCCCAGGTGCATTGCCTCTCCAGGCCTCTTTAGCATCATAACACAGTGGACCTCGGCCAGTCCTAGTCTTGCCTGCCCTGCTATCACCTTTATCCCATCCTTAACTTGCACCCCTCCCCCCTTTTCCCCATCCTGTCTTTTCTAGAAAGGTTACACCCCAGGATACTCACTTCCCATTTATGGTTTTCTCTCCACCACATCTCTGTTACTGTGACCAGGTCCAGTCCCTCATCTACCATTGTGGCCTCTATAGCTGCCATTTTTTTCCTCCATAGTCCTGGCATTTGCTAGCAGATCTCTCCACCTATTTCCACTGTACTCCAACATTTTCCTCCTTGTATCTTCTGCCCCTCCTTGGACGAGTACTAACTAGGCAAGAACCTCCATCTACTACCTCCATGCTATCATGATTGATTCTGAGCCAATACATAACCTCACATGCTAAAACTGAAGGTGGACAAAGCAAAGGAGCCAGATGGAATTCACCCCAGAATTCTAAAAGAATTAAGCATAGAACTAGTGACACCAATGACTACCCTTTTTAACAAATCATGGGAAGATGGTGTGATACCTGAGGACTGGAGGAAGGCAGATGTGATTCCCCTTCACAAACGTGGGACCAAGACAGAGGCAGGAAACTACAGACCTGTCAGTTTGACCTCTGTGGTAGGGAAAGTGATGAAATCACTTATGAAGGAAAGAATTGTTGAGTATCCAGAGGCCAGTGGGGCACAGGACCCGAGGCAGCATTGTTTCACAGCGGGAAGGTCATGTCAGATGAATCTAACTGATTTCTTTGACTGAGTGACCAAAGTAGTAGACCAGGGAGGGGCAGTGGACATGGCCTACCTAGACTTTAGCAAGGCATTTGACACAGTCCCACACAAAAGATTAATAGTCAAATTAACCAGCCTGGGAGTGAGTCCAGGGTGGTAGCCTGGGTAAAACATTGGCTGGATAACAGGACACAGAAAGTAATTGTAAATGGAGTCCACTCTGAAGAAAGAAGGGTCACTAGTGGAGTACCGCAGCGTTCAATACTGGGTCCAGTCCTTTTTAATGTCTTTATAAGTGACATTGCAGTGGGACTGGAAGGAAAAGTATGCCTCTTTGCAGATGACACAAAGATCTGCAATAGGGTCGATACACAAGGAGGCGTGGAAAGGATGAGAAGGGACTTGGCAAGGTTGGAGGAATGGTCAGAAGTATGGGAGATTGGATTCAATGCAAATAAGTGCAAAATAATGCACCTGAGAAACAAAACCTAGGGGAAGATTACACAATGAGGGGAGGTAGTAACAACAATAAAAATGGGAAGGGACCTGGGGGTGATCATATCAGATGATCTTAAGGTTGGCAAGCAATGTGAGAAGGCAGTAGGGAGGGCTAGGGTGATTCTGGGATGTATAGGGAGAGGCATCACCAGCAGAAAAGAGGAAGTTGTTATCCCTCTGTACAGACAGTTGGTGAGAACCCATCTGGAGTACTGCGTCCAGTTCTGGAGATCCCATCTCTGCAAGGACATAGACAATATGGAGGCAGTTCAGAGGAGGGCAACTAAAATGGTGCAGGGTCTGCAAGAGAAGCCATACGAGAAGAGACAAAAGGAGCTTAATATATACACCCTTGAGAAAAGGAGGCAGAGGGGGGACATGATAGAAACGTTTAAGTACCTCAGTGGAATTAACAAAGTCCAAGAGGGTAGCATCTTTCAGAAAAAGAGATGTGCAAGAACAAGGGAACACAATTTGAAGATAGAGGGGGGACGGCTCAGGGGCAATGTGAGGAAGTATTTTTTCACAGAGAGGGTAGTGGATGCATAGAACAGCCTTCCTGAGGAGGTTGTGGGGTCTAAAACTGTGGGAGAATTCAAGAATGCATGGGACAGACATAAGGCAATTTTTGTGGGGGGTAGGAAGAAATATGCTATTGGTTAAATAGGATCTGCAGCTTATCCTCTAGGTAGGAAAATGGGCAGACTAGGTGGGCCATGTGGTCCTTATCTGCCGTCAAAGTCTATGTTTCTATGTTTCATCATTTGCACTTCTCAATTCCCAAATGTTCTTAATGGAGGTGTCAGTGTGGCTCAGTTGGTAGCACATCTGCCTCTGGACCAGAAGGTCATGGGTTCTCGTCCCACACCGGGATTGGACTTGCACCTAAAACACTGGCATCCAAGTGCAGTATTGGGGTGGTACTGTACTGCTGGGGTGTGCTGTCCTTTGGATGAAATGTTAAACCATCTTCTACCTATCCTGGTGCTGTCCTGGTGGATATCCAGGTGGAAGTAAAAGAACCCAGGACACTTTTCCAAAGAGTAGGGGGTCATTCCCAGTGTCCTGGCCTAACATCCCTCTTCCTTTAAACCAGTTCATGCCATTGTCCAGGCTGCTCATGGGTGTTGATGTGTGATATGGCCACCTCTACATATTCAGTCACTTCACTACCAGTCTAGCATTGCTTGTAAAGTGCTTTGGGATACACTGTATATGAATAGCACTATATAAATGCTTCTTTTTCATCTTCTTCTTCATCATTTTCCTTCATAGGATTTTTGGAATTACAACTTTTTCACCTTTGCAAATAATCCCATCTACCACAGTTAGTTGATTCTTGCAGTTCCAATACTCTCTGATGTCCACTGGACACCGTTTTGTTGTTGTTGTTGTTGTTTTCTATTTGGCTACCCAGTAACAATCATCTCTTTCAGCACTTTAAGTGACTACTTCTTTTTCACTTCTTCCTTGATCTGCTTTAACCTGTGCCCATGAATAGCATTGCAGCAACTACAACATCTACATGCATCTGTATGTCCCTTTCAGGCTGAGATTGGATTTTTTGGATTTACTGCTCGCAACAATGCAACTGCTGTATACATCAGTTTACCAGGGGTATATGATATGTGTAAATCTTATAATTATCTGTTGATTTTGTAAAGGATGTTACATAGATACATAGACAGTGTCGGCAGATAAGGGCCTATGGCCCACCCAGTCTGCCCATTTGAACTTGTAAGTTCAGTTTATGTTTTCCTAGAAGTCTGTTGCCCCTTACCCCTGTCCTCCAGAATTCCTTTATGCCTATCCCATGCATTCTTAGTTCCCGTGATTGTTTCAGCCCCCACCACTTCCTCTGGCAGGGTGTTCCACTTGTCCACCACCTGTTCTGTGAAGAAATTCTTCCTCATGTTTCCCCTGAATCATCCTCCCTCCAACTTCATCCCATGCCCTCTAGTCCTGGAGCATCTTTTTCACTTAAAAATAGTGTATTCCTGCACCCTGTTCCTCCCTGTAAGATACTTGTATGTCTCTATCATGTCCCCTCTCTCCCTCCTCTCCTCCAAGGTACATATTCAGTTCCTTCAACCTGTCCTCATAGGACTAGTGATGCAATCCATGTACCATCTTTGTTGCCCTCCTCTGAACCTTCTCTACCCTTTCTATGTCCTTACGTAGGTAAGGTCTCCAGAACTGTACACTGTACTTCAGGTGGGGCCTCATTAGTTTCTTGTACAGTGGAATTATTACGTCCCTTTTCCTGCTGGTGATGCCCCTGCCTATCATCCCAGCATCCTATGTGCTTTTCCTGCTGCCTTGTCACACTGTTTCCCTACCTTGAGGTCATCAGAGATGATAACCCCAAGATCCCTTTCCTGCTTGGTGCATGCTATATCCTCACCCCCCCCCAACTCATATATTGTGCCAGGGTTTTTGTGCATTCACTCAAAAGTTTGCAGAACAATGGTATTGGATGTTTGTTATCAGTTTCTACTGTGACATTCTGAGCATATATGAACTGGTGAAAATGTGCTCATGCAAAACTTATACCAAAAAGTGTTTTCTCTATTTGAACATGCCTTATTTCTTCATCTTTCATAACTCTTGATGCATAAGCAATGGGTTGCCATTTATCCTGGTATAACTGCAAGAGCAATGCTTCAAGTATGTGTTGTGAAGCGTCTACTGAAATGTTCACTGTTTTTGTCTCTGGTCATCAAACTCAAGTAAGTTGCATCTTTATACTTTCCCATGCTTCCTCTTGTTCATGAGTCAATGTCCAGTGACTTCTTTTGTCTAACAGGAATCTAAGCAGTGCTGATTTTTCAGAAAAGTATGGTACAAATTTACCTAAGTAATTCAACATCCCCATAAATTTTTTTACATCTTTTTTGTGACTGGTTACGTAGCATATTTAGTTCCATCTCAATTTATTTACATCAGGTCTGGATGGCCTGATTGGTTATTACATGACTGAGATAAGTCAATTCCTGAACTTCAAAAACAAATTTCTCTTTGTTAATTTTCTGATTGGCTTTTCTGGTAGCCTCAAGCACTTTTCTCAACCTACAATTACTGTATGTTCTTCCTTGGATACACCCAACACAATAATGTTATCCATGGAAGTGTCCATACCTTTGAAGTGCTTGTATAACATACTGTATGAACAGTTTTGTGGTACACATCTGGAGCTGAGGCTATGCCAAATTAAAATCCAGTATCTTACAAGTGGAGATTTAAATGTGCATAACGCTGAACTTTTGTCATCTAATTTCAGTTGTCAAAATCATGCTGATGCATCAAATGTGCTGAAATACTTGGCACTGGCAAACTGAGACATTCATTTCTTCCCTTGCTGGTAGCTTAAAATGCCCCCTTGTTAAATTTCAATTAAGGTGTCTGGGATCTAAACAAATAAGTAGTTTACCATTCTTTTTGTCCACAGTCACCAATGAACTGACCTGTTCGGTTAGTTCATCTATTCTTGTTATATCTTTTTGAGCTTTCATGCATCCTAAATCTCATTACAACAATCACCCATTGCAAAGGATACCTTTCTGCATGAGTGAATTGCAGGCTGCACTTCCTTATCTACTCTGATTACATACTTTCCAGGCAGTTATTCTAAACCTTCGAACAAGCATTGATACTTAATTAGCAGAGCGACATATTCTTTACTACTCTAGTGCCCTGCATCTCCACAGTAAGTTCTCTCTTCACCAGATTCAGCTTTTCACATACACCCAGTCCTAAAATGGGTTGCACTACTTCTGAAACTACTGAAAATGTGAGCTTGTAAGATGCATTTTTATGCTTCACTGTTGCCATGCACTTTTGTTTTATTGGACTATTAGCCACTGAGTATCCTGTCACTTTAATCCCAGTGCCATTTGGTTGAGGTCTGTGCTCTAAATCCATGTAATCACTCTCTGACATTAGATTCCCTTGGGCCCAAGTGTCAAATTTAAATGGTATCGTACTACAGTAACCCCTCACTATAACAAATGGTGTAGGAGCCATCAATGCCATTCGTTATAGTAGGAAATTTGTTATAGTGAGGTACTGCTTAAATCAATAGCCTGCATCACATTAAATCAATCTGCAAGCACTAAGGATAATGTAGTCACTCAATAAATTAAACTTGATTTTCAAGTAATGAACTCCAAAAAAATTAAAAAAATAATTAAATCCATCTTCGCATTCAGTAGTATGTGCTGTATGCGCATTCATGTCAGTTACAGCAGTCATGTTTGCAGCCCTGTACTCACGGTGCACTTTCAGCTGCAGATGCCTGAAAGATGAATGTTATCTTACACTGTGTGGTGCTTTGTTTTATAGCTAGGTCTCGGGCATAAGAAATTGCATTACGCAGTTGGAGGACCTTCACTGGATCGGCGTCCTGGGACTGCAACCAGTGCAACCCTGTTTCCAGAGAGCCCTGTCAGTGGCAACCAAGTCAGAAAGTAAGCACTTCCTATAGTTTTTTTTAAGGTTGCTGGGATATGCAGGGCACATTTCAAAAGACAACTTTGCCAAACTTTCCCCTTTTTTAAGTCTATCCAGCACTGAATGCTTGGTCAAAACAGAATATCCGGAGCTCTTCATACTGTACTTGAGGTTCGGTTGCAGTTCGTTTGGTGACTTATATGATAGTATTAAGAGAATAACTACTGGACATGTGTATAATGTGGTGCAATTAATGATTGAACTAGTATCAGAGATGCAATGCTTCTGGGAATTACCATGATTGACGGTGACAATCAGCGACAATCAACAACACGAGTAAGCCAGCTGATTGTAACTGTCAATGTGGGAGCCAATCAGAGCATTCATTATATTCAAGTATTCACTATAGCGGGGTTCACTATAGTGAGGGGTTACTGTATTACTAACTACTAAGGGTAACACCCATTCACTTTCAATTCACAAAAACCTTTCTTTTTTGACAAGCATTTGGAGTTTAATAATTCCTAGCTGGAGTTTGGACATTTGTAGGGAATGATATTATATTATGTGAGTATGTTGAGATATTTGATTGATATTGGATATTGTGTTTTAAATCTTATGTAATGGAGCACCGGGCCTTTGGGCAAGGGCTCCACAAATAAATACAAACTACTAATACTACTACTTTCATTTGCTTCTTTTGCACTCAGCACAACTACAGTACATAAAACTTGCTTTGGGAGTTCTCTTCTAATGCATGCACTCTGCCCAGGCTCACAGGCAACAGGTAGCACTTTCCAAAATGATTTCTATTTCCATATTTTTTACAATCCCTTCCATAAACTGGACATTTCTTTAATCTGTGCTGCTTTCTACATCTACTATAATGTTTCACACCATCAAACAATTTTTCTGCCTTTCTTCTCTGCAGTGGTGCTTCTATTTTTCAATAAGCAGTCTGTCTATTGTCTTTCTTTAATACCACATGTATTGCTCCATTTTCTTCCATGCTTAACTCCTTCACTTGTGCATTAGTGTTTTCTGCAGCCCTGCAAATCCCTTGCATCCAGTGACAGGCATCAAGGTGTGCCTTGGACTCTTCAGCCCCAAAGTTCACCCCATTCTCCTATACTGCACCCATCTCACCATATTTTCTTATGGAATGGGTGAGCATAAGGCCCGAAAACCTCAAGGCACACCGTGACACTTGTCGGTGTCTGCAGGGGAGAGTGTGGTGAAATGGCTTGGGCATTATACCTGATGACCCAAAGGCACACCCCAATGCTTGTCAGTCTCTCTAGGGTGGTGGTGGGGTTGGCTTCAGTTCAGTACTTCACTGCAATCCCTATTATGCATCTCTCTAACTCCTACACTGCCAATGCCAATGCCAGCAAGCAAATATTCGGCATTGACAAATGCTTGTTTATCTACTACCAGATCCTGCTCTCTTAACAGTTTCCCTTTGACAACTTTGTTGGAGAGCCCACATATTAGTCTGTCTTTTATCACTGATTCAGCTAGATCTCCAAATTCACATGTTTTACTGCAAGTTCTAAGATCGGTTACATATTGGTCTATGGACTCTCTAGAGCTCTCTGTCCATGTGAACAATGCATGCCATTCATAGCTCACATTCCATTTTGGGATACAATATGCTTCAAACATTCCCACTATTGCACTGAGGTCTAAATTCTGATCTGCTTCAAACTAAAAATCATTGTAGATATCTAATGCTTCTTCTCCAACCACTGTACATGTAAGTAAATAAAGGCATTTACCTTCTTTGATTTTTTTTATCTGCCCCAACTGCAGTTAAATATATCTGGAATCTTTGCCGGAGCTTCTTCCAGTTATCTGCCAAACTGCCAGTCATTACTAAGCTGGGAGGGGGTGGAAGTTTATTCATGCTGTGGAGTCTTTTCCCCCTCATTTAGCCAGCTCCTTTTTGGCATCAGTTTCACTTTAAACAGTCTCCTTGTGTTGTTTTTTTTTTTTCTTCGGTCTGTAACTTTATGCTTTCAGTCCTGGTGCTTCTAAAATCTTTGTTTTCACCTGCTGTTACCAGAATGCTGTTCTGGCATCATGTTATGTTCTTGTATTTGTGGGTTCTTTAAAACAAGCCCCAGCTGGTGATGTAAACGCAACCTTTGTACTGTATCGCACTGTGCACTCCTATGCAGTAGACATCTCGCACTGGATCTTCAAAGACTGGCGCAGGGCTTGCGGCAAGCCCTGCATCAAACCCTCTCATTGACATAGCTGCCCCAGTCCTAGTTGTTGCAACTGTATCCTGATTTTCCAAGCTCAGGTGCAGCTGTGACAGTTTCCCTGCTTTATGGCAGCTTGCGCTGACTCTCAGTTGCAAGCTCCATGTCAGGGGTCCCAAACAATGATGCACCCTATACCACACAGAGATGTTCTAGTGGTCATCAGAGGGATCCAAGGGCTATTAAATCCCGGTTGTTCACTGCAAACACGGTGTGTCATAGCTTCGGCACACGTGGAACTTGCAGCAATTCAGGCCGGCTGAAAATCTAGCCCCTTGTCTCCAGCTTGCCTCTAGGGTTCCTCTTGACACTACATAGTTCTATTAACAAACACACTGTACTCAGGGAGCATCTACAATTTCTTACATTTCACTAATTATTATTACAATTACCATATAGTGTTTCTGTTACATTAATTTCAAATTTTGCACCTCCCTCCAGAAATTCTCATGGCATGACATCCCTGTCTAATAGGTGCATTCATGTATTTCTTTTGCAGTTAATTTCCCTACCTTCTGTAAAATATATGTAACAAATGATACAATACTTTTTGCTTACACCTTTCTTACACCTCATGATGAACACTGCATAGTGATGCTCACTGTGCTCGACCTGTAGCTTGCTTTGTGAGAGGCTGCATAATGACACCCAGTGAAGCAGATGTGTAGCTCGCTCCCAAATGATCATATGGGCAATGTCTGAAGCAATTTCTTAGTGAAATATAGTGTGTCAGACCTGTAGTTTGCTTTATGTTTGGCCCTGCAGCTGCAGATGTGAGTCACCCCGCAGCCCAGGCCTCTCATAAAGCAACTGCATCATCACTAGCATGGCACCAGACCTTTAGCAAACTTAGCAAGTGGGAATGCTGGCTACTTGCAAAGGAGCTGTATCATCACACACATTGCTCCAGATCTGTAGCTTGCTTTTGCACATGACGCTGCAAAGCCATCTATATTTGTTCTCAATTTGAGATGAAATGTCATGAAAATGGAAGTTTTATCTCACAAAAATGGGTTTGTGAGTCACAAGAACAGGTTTCCTGGGCCAGCCTGTCAGTGCAGTGGTAGCACTAATGTTCATGATGCTGGTGATCTGGGTTCAGGAACAAGCCCAGATCACCAGGGGACAGCTGGAGGAGGAAGAGGATTATGCATCACAGATGAACTCTTCCCTCCTTGGGGAGATGTCCATCTCAGCATTATACTGCCATCTGGGTGACCTCCAGTGGCAGTGCGCATAGGAAGACAAATCATTGGGGAAGGACACTAGACAGTGATGTGCTCCACATGCATGCATGCACAAGATTGCATCATCCTACAGTCAGCCTCTCAAATGAGCCAAGAAAAGAGAAAACACTGGGCAGTGCACAGATGAGGAGCTTGACCTTCGTAGGCCAAGCACCAGTGACGGAGCTCTCTCCCAAGTGAAATCCGATCAACTTATTGGTGGTAGAGAGGTCTCACCGAATTCTGCCAAGGGTGGGGGTGAGCCATGGGAGATGTTACTGGGACTGAGCTAAGCCCCTAAGGAGACTGGCAATGTGGTTAGAAGATCAGGCCAGGAAGTTTCAGCATGTACCTGAGGAGAAAAAAGGATTAATAAATAAAAAAAAAGGAAAGAAACAGGGTTTAAAGTCATGGAAACAGGCTGTTTTTGTGACATTAAACCATATAATTTCATTAACAATTCAAAATCTATCAATTTTGTTTATAAAACAACACTTGTAGAATTAACCTTGCACCCAGTTTCCAAGCACCTCTCCGAGTTTTTTTGTCTTATTTTAACTGTTTTTGTGACCACTAATGCTCATGAAAATTGGATTTACATTCACAAAAACAAGTTTTTCAGCCATGAAGATAGGTCTTGTTTTTTGATTCACTAGACTAATTATATGACTAATTTAAAAAGCATTAGTTTTAGAAAGAACAGCTGGAGACCACCTTTCATCCTACTGTAATGACCACTCAAGCTTCCAACTACAACTACAAACATATTTTTATATTTTAAGAATTTCTCTTCCTTTATCCACTTTTATGATCATCATGTCTCATGAAAATGTAACTCCTAGTTTATGAAAACAGATTTTTGCCTCACAAAAATGGAAATTACAGTTTTCACAAAAACACCATAGCTAGGAAATTCAGACTGTGCCAGGCAGTGGCACATGCCTGGGTGCAGTGCAACTGGGATGTGCCGGTGCCAGGGCCAGGTGATAGTCAACAGTGATGCACCATGGCGCAGCACCATTGAATATGGCAGAATCAGTGCACATACTGCACATAGCACAGTGGCATTGCATCAGCACAAGCCCCAGATAGGGAGCACGGGTATGCGCCAGCACAAGTGCAGTTGTGCTAGGTGCATCACCCATGATGTTCAGCAGGGGGCATGCAAATGAAGCCATAATGTATACAAGGTACAAATGGGGCCATTTACATGTAATTATGGGCCCATTTGCATGCCTTGCACAGGGCAGTCCTGCGACTTGTGCCTGGCACCCTGCATAGCATGATGTGTGCTGTGGGAATCCTTGGGCATCCCCCGCCCCATAGCCACGATCGTGATGCATATGTGGAAAAAGAAATCCCTGGTAGTCTAGTGCCCCCCCAGTCCCTGATTCTCTGATACATATAATACATGACCATCCCTGGTGGTCAAGTGGTCCCCCTCCCGCCTGAGTCCCGATTCCCCAATATACGGACATATGACCATCCCATGTCATTTAGTGGAACCCGCCCACCCATTGCTGCCATCATGGTGATCCACTGTAAAGATATGCCCTGGTGATCCAGTGGCACCCCATCCCTCCACCACAGCAACCTCTGCCCACCTCAGCCCCCCCATAATCGGGCGGGCAGCTGAATCCTGCCCACATACTGCCTGGCCGCCCACTGAATGACAGGTACAGTATGGGCTGTAAGCCCACTGATCCCCCTGTGTGGACCAATGGGCTTGCAGGGCATACTATACTATACTATACTATACAGTCCCAAATATGTGCATGAAGTCATTCACATATGTGGGACTGTCTTGTACAGTATGCCTTGCAAACCCATTGGTCCACACAGGGGACCAATGGGCTTACAGCCCATACTGTACCTGACATTCGGCAGGCAGCCGGGTGGCATATGGGTTGGTTGCAGCTGCCCTCTGATGACTGGGGGGAGCGGGGTGGGCAAGGGGTTCGGTGTGTGTGGGAGGGGTGGGGGTGCCACTGGATCACCAGGGCATATCTTTACGGCGGATCACCGCAAATGCGGCAACGGGCGGGGGGCTCCACTTGCCACAAGGGACGTTCCTTTTCATATATATTGGGGAATCGGGTGGGAGGAAGGACCTCTAGGCCACCAGGGCTGGTCATGTATTTATTTCATCAGGGTATTGGGGATGGGGGGGGCCACTAGACTACCAGGGTTGTGAGTGCTTTTGGACGGTGTTCTGGGTGGGTGGGTGGCCACCCATGGGCAGGCTGCTGGGTTGCACCCTGCATTACAGCAGCCCACCTGTGGGTGGTCAGGATTTGTTCCTACTCTGCAGAGGCTCAACTTTGAGCCCCCGAATGTGGCGCAGTGCAGGGGTGTGGCGGCATATGCGCTGCACATCCCAGGCTGAATATTGGGATGTGCCACATATGCATGGGCATGACCCCTGCATCTGTGCTGCATACGATTACATTGCACCCTGATGCATTAGGATTTGTGCTGCGCCAGGCAGCCTTCTCAATATTCCACTGGGGCGCAATGTGGTGCTGCACCGGCACAACCCCTTTGAATATCTGGGCCCTTGTGAACAATCTGAGAAAAAAAAGTGAGCTGTGCATGTGTACAAAGAGCATTTTATGTTCTTAATAATTAAAAAAAGAAAAAAGCCTACAAAGTTATCAGAATAGCCAGCTATCAGAGTTGTCCTTGGGCCAAACTCTAACTAATCTGAACATTTCATGTTTGAACTCACACCTGTTTTTTGCAAGCTGTAAGCAAAGAAGCCAATATATTTTTCAACTATATAGAACTTTTAAACTGTTAAAAAGATCATTACCACATTTCCAGGAGCATGCACATGCCTAATTTCAAGTTATTCAGTTCAGGAATGGCCGAACTATTAAGGTGCAACAATATGGGTTTAACCAGGAAGAGCATTTATTTGTGTCCTTATTAGTGGCAACACTGTACCCCTATAATATACACTTATACAATCTATCTGAAAATTCAGCATTACAAATAGATGATTTATTTGAGACACCAAAGTGTTCCAAATGAGGATATATCATTTATCCTCACTTTGTCTATCTATCCTATCTTTTGACAGCTCACAAAGGAATCCTAAACTAATGGGATAGCAGCTTGAACAATGCCTGATGACAATCACAATAGTCTCTGTCACTCTCAAAACACAGCAGCAAATCAAGCAGAAGCAGTTACATCTTCATAAAATATGCTATGTTAAAAACTTTACAATTTAAGATAAATTGCATACATTGGACATACAATGGTACACTATATTAGAATAAGCAATTTCTCATCACTTGTATAAGAAACTTACATAACTCACTCATGTCACTGTCACTCATGAGTTATTGTCCTGCCCCTTTGCACATGAAGATAAATGGCAGAGCCAGATGATTGTGTATGCCATATCTATCCATCTATCCAAGTATCCATGTATCCATCTATCCATCTATCTAGCTATCTGTCTGTCTATGTGTCATCCGTCTGTCTGTATGTCTGTCTGTCTGTCTGTCTGTCTGTCTATCTATCTATCTATCTATCTATCTATCTATCTATCTATCTATCCATTTTCATTGCAAAAAACTGTGTTAATGCACCAGTTAGGCCACAAGTGCAAAAGCACGTTTTGGCTGTGACTTGAAAAATGGCAGCTGTCACATTCATGAGCTGGTGTGAACAAAAGGCTATGTTGAGAAGTTGAGGCCAAAATATTGAAATTGCCAGACTTATGCATGAGTGTTTAAAAATTTAAATGTAGGCTCATAGCTTTGCTGTGTTTTATTATTTTAGCATACATTTTCAATGTTGCCTTCTTTTGACCCCCAAGTCATGAACAAGGGCAAGGAAAATGTTCAAATCTCTCGAGAAATGTGATTTCATCCAGCAAGACAGCAAGCAAGAAAAATGTTATTTATAAAGTGCCCATTCTCAGGGGCTCTGAGCTGTGTACAATATACAATATCGTACAACAGCATTACATGCACACAAGTTTAAAATGAATAACCACAAAAGCAAACCAATACAGATCAATATTAAAGCTGTCAAAAAATTATTAACGTAAAACAACTATAGATAAATATAATAAACAAAATACAGTAAGATAAAATAGACTAAACAACCAGTATACTAAGAAACTCTAGCCAGAGCCAATACTGCTATGGCAAGTTTAAAATGCACTGATGAATTGGCACCGCCTACACAACTGTGATTGTGTGGTACTAGCGTATGTGCAGTTGTGGTGAATGGCATAATGCCATTCCCAAGATGGCGGTGCTGATGGAACTGCACATGCACATGATGCACATGTGCAGTACTGCTCTGAAATGTGGAACTAGCAAATGAAATAGTTCCTCAGTGAGCAACCGTAGTGGAGTGTTTTAAGCTCCATCCGAGGTTTGGAAGGATACTTCGGAAACTCCAACAGAAGCATGCCATGGTCTGCTCATTTTTAGAGTTTATGTAGAAAGGCTGAAGGCTCCTCCCACAGCCATAAAAAGGTCCAAAAGCAGCCATAAAAAGATGAGACTTCAGATCCCTTTTGAAGACTTCCAGTGAGGGGCCCTCCCTCAGAGATCTGGGAAATGAGTTCCACAGGGTCAGGCCAGCAACGTCAATGGCCCTCTCACCTGAAGATTTTAACTAAACCCTGGGAACCACAAGGAGGCCTGCCTCAAGAAACAGAGAGGGCGGGAGGTCTAGAGAAGTAACAGAAAGTGCTGTAGGTAGCTAGGGCCCAGTCTGTGTGGGGCTTTATAGGTCAGCAAACTGATCTTGAAGGAAATCTGCCACCTCACTGGCAGCCAGTTCAGCTTGCACAGGACCGGGGTTATACGGCAGGACTTGGGTAGGTCCATCAACATCCTGTCCTCAGCATTCTACACCAGCTGCAAGTGATGTAGGGACCTTCCGTTCAGTCCAAGGTAGAGGGCATTGTAGTACTCAAGTCTGGATATCAGAAAAGCATGTACTAATGAGGGCAGGTCACTGGATGGGATAAGAGATTTTATCTGAGTGATATTCCTGAGATGGTAGAAACCACTTCAGAACACGGATGACATCTGGGCCACTGATGTTTGTTCACTATCCAGAATAACACCCAGATTCTGAATCTTGGCCAGACAGGAATTCAGGTCACAGACTACACCCGGTGTCCCTAGTGCATATGACATGTACAGCTGGGTATCATCTGCACAGCAATGAAAACCCACTCTGTAACATCTAATGATATCCCCCAGGGGTAACATGTCCACCGTAAATAACATGGGTGAGAGGATTGAACCCTGGGTCACTCCACAGAACAGGGGCATCAGGTGGGAGAAATAATTTGCCAGCACCACCCTCTGCATCCTACCTGTGAGAAAGGACTAAAACCAGTTGATCACAGTACTGGTGGGTCCACAGAGCTCCCACAGGCAATTCAGCAACACCCCATGGTCCATGGTGTCAAATGCTGAAGAAAGAGAGATAGAATAAAATGAGAATTGACGATTCACCTCTATCTCTCGCCATGAGGAGATCATTCTGCACCCTAACTAGTGCCATCTCTGTTCTGTGCCTGGACTGGAAACCAGCATGGAGTGGCATAGATGTCAAAGAAAGTGAGATGTTCCTCGAGCTGAACAGCCACAATTTTTTCACTTACGCTCCCAAAAATGGGAGGTTAGAGACAGGTCTATAATTCATGAGGCAGCCTGGGTCCAAAGATGAGTTTTCCAAAGGGATTTCACCAATGCCTTTTTAAGAGCACTGGGAAATACCCCTTTGAGAGGGAGCACTGGGTTATCTCTGCGAACACTGGTCCCAAGAACTCTACACATCCCAATAAGAGATATGTTGGGCCTGGCTCCAGTTCACAGCATGTAGGCCACAGCTTCAAGATTATCTCCCTCATCACTTCCATCCCCACAGAGCTAAATTCACAGCAGTTATGGAGTTTGCCTCTATTGACCCCAGACCCAATACTGCACACCCAATGATACCCCCCCCATTTAGATACCTGTCCTGATGGAAGACACCTTGTCAGAAAAGAACAGAGCAAACTCAATGCATTTAGCAGCAGATAATGCTCTCACCAGCTGGAGACAGGAAGGATGTATATGCCTGTCTACCATCTGGAAGAGCTGTTCTGGTCTGTTCTTGGTTGCATCAATTTCATTGGATAGGAACTCTGACTTCGTAGAGAAGATTGCACTTTGATACTCAGTATAATGAGTTCTCAAAGTCAATCTGTCTCAATCAGCACAGGAGCTCCACCAGTTGTGCTCCAACCTCCAACCCAAGGTCTTCAACTCCCACAGCACAATTCTGAAAGCTTCTGGCATGGTACAAGGGGCCCATGCTACAAAGAATGGCACAAAGTGCTGCTTGCACCAAAAGATGCACTGGGAGAAATTCACAAAGGCAGGCTGAATGCACCAAAGGATGCTTGCACCATCCATGTGCCACAAAATGGGCTGTGGTATGGCACTAGGGGGCATGCAGCAAGCACAAGCTGCCACATCCCCTAAACTTGGATTCTCAAAACCCTCCCAGAGGGTGAAATTCTAAGTACCCTTAGACTATCACCCTCTGGGAAGGTTTGACCACTTGTGCCACTATGGGACCCTTCCTCACCATGCGCTGTGGCACCCCCAATCCCTGATGTCCCTGAGATATAGTTGAAGATCATTTCCAGTAGTCCAGTACCCCCCCAATCCCCCATGTCTGCTAAAAAATAGTTAAAGATTTATTTATTTATTTAATAATTTATTTATTTTGAAGTTAATAACTGGGAAAGGAACCAATGGGCCAAGACTCGTTTCCATGTGTGACCTGGGGAAAGAGTACATTGGGATAAAAATTGTGTAACAGCATGACAAAGTGCAGTTTTAACAAAAGAGTCATGGGTCAGGTTACAAAACCCAAAGCAGTAGGTAACAAACAAATACAATTTATACAACATAAAGGTAAAACACAATTGCATTCATCTCAGGAAAGTAAATTAGGTGGAGAGAGTTTGGGAATACTCACAGCATTGAAGATGTGGTAGGAGTCTGAGGAGCCATTTAAGAGAGGAAGGGGAGGAGGCTAATCAGACATCTGAGAGGAGTTTGTTCCAGAGGGAGGGGAGACAAAAGGAGAAAGCAAATTGACCAGATGCAGAGTTTGGATGAGGGATGGAGAAGGTGTGACAGTCTCTGTGACAAAGGAAGTAGTTTGAGGAGGTGACATGTGAGGTAGTCTGTGAGGTAGGATGAGAGGGTGCCAAACCAGAACTAGGCCACAAAGGAGGAACTGTGAACCAATCTCCTGTGAGACAGAGATACAGGTGATAAGGTGGAGTACAGGAGACAATGGTGGGTGGAGGGGGGCTGTGGTGAAACAGCAGAAAGCTTAGAGGAGAGTGTCAGGTCTGGCATGGAAAGAATGGGCAGCTGTGCTTTACACCACATTGGCATAATCAAATATGGGAAGAATCATTTTGGCTATCAGGTCTTTTTGGGTGGGAAGGGGGAGGCTATCTTTGAGATGATAAAGGACAGCCAGTTTAGGGCATAATTTAGCAAAGATGGCATTGACATGGGCAGAGAAATCCAGGTGACTGCCAACCGAACTCCAAAATATTTGAACGTTGGAGCAGTCTTGAGAGGAGCGTCATCCAAGGTGGAGAAGGCAGGAGAAAACTTGAGAGTGGCCAACTTTTGTCTAGAGCCAAATGTCATAACAATGTTTCCTTTAATGTTTAGTTTGAATTGGTTTTTGAGGAATCAAGTCTGGACTCTGCTGAAATCTTCTTGAAGGAGGGATTGAATGCTGTTGACAGAGGGTCTGGAGATGAAAATGATGGTGTCATCAGCATACATGTGCATGCTGGAAGATTTTCAGACTGAGGGGAGTTTTTTTTTTTATCACAACATTTGTTCCATCTCTGTGGACCTGGCAGGAGGATACGTCCTCCAACCCATCGGGGCCATCATGGGTCCTGCTGGGTCCCAGTATTTTTCCCCTGTTTTCTCCCCCATGCTGTTGTCCGTGCAAAGGGTGCAGCAGCTGTCTCCACCTCTGCAGAGGCAGCCAAGCACCCTGGGTGTGGGCCGAACTTCTTTTGTTGTGCTGACGCATGCAGCACAAACCTCTCACCCAAAGGAAGGAGATCAGTCCTGAGAGGAGGTTATAAATGAGTAGGGAGAACCGGATGGGGCCAAGGATGGAAATCTGGGGGACACCGGAGAGGATGGGGAGTGGGAAGGAGAGAGATAATCACCAATTTGGACAGATTTTTGCCGGTCATGAAGATAGGAATGGAATCAGTTTACTATTGGTACAGCAAGTCTGACCAACCTATGTTCTTGTAGTAGAAGGGGGTGAGAGACTGAATCAAAGTACTTCGCCAAGTCAGTGAAAATGGCTGCCATAATATTGCTTTTGTCCATAGCAGAAAGAACAGAATCGGTTACGCTCTATAATGAGGAGGTGGTCGAGTGCTGCTTCCTGAAACCAGCCTGCACTGGTGATAGGATATTCATTGCAGTCAGGAAATCAGACAGCTGGGAGTGGATAACGGATTCCTGAAATATGGAGAAGGCAGGCAGGAAGGAGATGGGCCTGTAGTTACCGGGAGCAGAGGGGTCGACTCCCTTATAGAGTGGTAAGACCTTTGTGGATTTCCAGGTCTTGGGGACAGAGGAGGTGGAGAGGGAGAGATTGAGGATATGGAGGAGTTGGTTGACTATAATTGGGGCAGAGATGTGGAGAAGCCTGGGTTGGAGACTATCAGGGCTAGACCTGGTAGGGTTAAGGGCAAGGAAGGCTAAGAGAACTTCATAGCGGGAGAAAGGGAGGGGAATGGAAATTGGTAGGTGCCACTGGGGCTACTGAGGTGAAAGAGAGTAGTTGTCAAGGAGGGCACAAGTAGTGAAGAAATTATTGAAAGTCTCAGTGACTCAGGCCGAGTCGGAGACTGAGGAGCCATCAACTTTGAGAACAGGGTAGGATTGTTGGGCTGGTGGGTCAAGGAGAGAGTGGAGAACTTTCCAAAAAGAAGTGGGAGATTGCTGATCTTGCTGCAGGTCCTGCCTGAAGTATTGTGCCTTTGAGAGGTAAATGGCCTTCATGCATTTGTTTTTTAAGGCTTTGTAGGCTTGGAGGTCCATTTGAGATAGTGTCTTTATAGTGGTGCCAAGCTTTGTCCCTAGCTCTGCATTTAGCCAGCAGGTCAGCAGAGATCCAGGAATGATGGTGTCTCTTCACTCTAGATTTTTTTAAGGGTGCATGATAATTCCAAATGAGGAGGAACAGGTTGGAGAAGAGAGACAGAGCGCAGTCAACATCAGTGGCTGAAAAGATGGGGAACCGATCTGCGTCAGAGAGGTCCTGTTGGAGGGCAGTTGCATCATGTTTGTGGAGGGGCGAGACCATATGTATTTACGGGTAGCTCAGGGGAGGTGTAACTTCTGAATACAGAAGGTAATGCAGTGGTCACTGAGGGCATCTGGTAGGGTTCCTGCTACAGCAATTCTGTGGGGGTAGGAGAATAATACCCGAACAGTGAGTGTTTTTTTGAGTGGGGTTTAAGCAAGTAGGATCATTGATCAGTTGAGTTAGATTTAGACCTTCGATTTGAAGGAGGGTAGGCTTAGATGAAGGGGAGAGCCAGTCAAAGTTAAAGTCACCTAGAAGCAGTAACTCCTCATTTGCTGTGTGGGAAGAGATGGAGGAGATAATGGAGACAATGGTGATGGATAGCATTTTAGGAGAAATATAAAGGATGCCTATATAGATTGGGACAGAGGAAGGGAGGGAGATTTGTGCTAACATAGCTTCATGGGAGGATGCGCTGGACTCCCTAAGGGTAACAGAGAGATTGTTTGACATACAGGGCAATGCTGCCACCTCGCTTTCCTCCGTCCAGATGGTATAGAGTGAAGTCTGGGATTGCGAGGGCAAAGTTGGGGATTCTTCCAGATTGCCAGGTTTCTGTGACATAGAGGAAGTCTTTTGGGTGTTGGGAGATTCAAACATTTAGAGCGTTCAACTTGGGGAGGAGACTACATGCATTTAGATGAAAGGTGTGGAGGCCCTTAGGCAGAGAAGAAAGGTTTGAGAGGGTGCCAGAGAGGGACTGGGCTGAAACTGAGGGGTAGAGGAGGGGACCTATGTTTGGGTGGATATCGCCAGAAAGAAGCAAGAGAAGGAAGAGGGGGTAGATGAAAAGGGTACCTGTGTCAGTGGTGTTTTTTTAAGGTATGACTTCATGGGAAGTAAGGGGCAGCAATACAGGGCCTCAAGGTTTAGAAGGCTTGAAGGGAGGAGCCCAGGGTGTATGAGAGTAGAGAGGGGGGTGGAGAAAATGGGGATCAGGGAAATTGAGGGACACCAGCAGCAGTGAGCAGAGGGGCAAGAGAGTAGTAAAGAACATAGTACAGTGGGTGGTAGATGAGGGTGAGAGATGTTGGAGAAGGGGAAAGGGGCCAAAGTGGAAGGATGGCTGCAGAAGGAAGCATGGGAGTAGGAAGGATGAGCATGGAAATGAGGGGAAGATAAAAAGGATGAGGGGAGATATAAGGGCAAATGGCTGTGCAGGATAAGAGTGAGAAGGGGGTAGACATCCAGCAAAAAGATTAAAAGAAAAATAAATAAAAATAAAAAGTGAAGGAGGACAGGGGCTGGCTGATACAGAAAAACTCAATGAACCACAGCCTAGAATACAGTACAGTCCCTGGGGGTAAAGCACTTGGTATCACCAAATAGTAAAATTGTCCACAATAGAATGAGGAGTGGGGATTATAAGGCAATCTATGAGACAGAAAACAGTAGTACTGCTTTAGTGCCTCTGGTTGTCAGATAGTATAAGGAGCTAATGGGATTTCAAGCACTTTAAAAAGAGAGAATTAATTCAAAATCAAGGCACAGGTCTCGCAGGTACCTTAGGTGGCTCCAGTGCGGGGGATGGGCAGGATGACTTAGAGAACCCACTGGCGGAGCAGTTCTTGTGGCAACACAGCAGGAGCCCTAGCCAGGGACTACTTCAAAGCCTGAGGGGAGAGAAGGGGAGAAAATTAAATAACTTATCAGGACAATGGAGAAGAACACTTGGCAGAACTTGCTAAAGCGGGCGGAGGGGTTAGCGAGGGTGGAGGAGAGCTGGAGAGAGCTGAAAGGAATGGCAGAAATGGGGGGGGGGAGTAGGCAATTTAAAATCAGGAGGCACAGCACTCTATACAGAATACAAGTCCGAAGCAGCTAATATAGTTTCACTACTTGAAAGAATAAAGTGGACGCAATAGGGAGAGATGCAGCAGAAGTAGAAAGGGCACCAGAGAATTAAAGATCATCCTCAGTAGTCTAGCTGCTCCCACCCCTTTCCCTGATCTCCCCCCAAATTGTTCATGTCATATTCCCTGGTGGTCTAGTGGACCCTCACCCACCCCACCACAGCAGGCAGTGTTCCAACACCCTGCTCCCCCATCCCGAACCACACACAGCAACCGGCACAGCCCTCCACTAACCACCACGGCTGGCCACTGACTGAACTGTCTCTGAGCGCAAACTGTATGCAGTATGTGCTCATTGGTTGACATCTCACTCACCTGTCAGTCAAGTGAGCATATACTGTATACAGTACACGCTCAGTGAGCAGCTGGCCTTGGTGGTGAGAGGAGGGCTTGCCGACCGCCAGCTGTGGTTCTGGATGGGGGAGATCGGGGTGGTAGGGCACTGCCTGCTGGGATGGGGGGATGAGTATCCACTGGACCACCAGGGAATATAAAATGAACAATTTGGGGAAAACTGGGGATTGAGGTGGAGGCCACTAGACTACCGGGGATGATCTTTAACTATTTCACAAGGACATTGGGGATCAAGTGGAGCCGCTAGACTACCAGGGATGAATTCAAAAAATTCTGGAGAACATCAGGGATTGGGGACGGGGCTGCTTGACTACTGGGGAAGTTATTTAACTATTTCTCAGGGACATCGGGGATCTGGGGAGAGGGTAGTAGGCTACCAGGTCAGAACTTCATTTCTCGGTGACATCAGGGATTGAGGGTGCTGCTAGACCACCAGGGAAGATAACTATACTGTATGGGCCAATAGTACATTAATGATACCGTGTAGTACAGTACAATGCCAATGCACAGCACTGGGTGCCATCACTTCTGCTGCTGCCCAGCGGTGACCCCCATGATACTTCCCATTCCACTTCTCCACCCAGCCCACTCCTGTCCAGCAGCTTCATATGCACCACCCCTGATCTGGCCACCCAGTGTTGCACTAGATGGGGGGGGGGGCTAATTCCTGCGGCAATTCCTGTAAGTGTACCAACTGTTTGGTGCAGCAGGTGATGTGTGGCAATCCCAGGAAATTTTGCGCCAGGACCCTGACTTTTATATAATTGGGTGTAGGATCCTTGGCACACCTGGGATTTGCTGCATCCCTGAAGTGATGCAACTTGCGTCACTCTCAGGGATCTTTGAGAATGGGGACCTCTGAGTTCCCCATTGAACCATGGAAACCTCAAGTGAGAAGATCTGAGTCATACATGGACCGGTGTTACAGAGTCAGAGGTCATGGTAACAGCCCTATTATAGGCTGCCACTACTTCCCCAAGTCCTGTCTCACAAACATCCTGCATACTCAGATCTAGCTCTGCCATCAGTCCTTCTGGGGTCACCTCCTTTAAAGGGCAGAAGCAGACCATCTCCACAGGGGGAGGACTCTTGGGGGGGGAGGGCTGAAATGAGAGCTTCACTGTGCAATGGTCTTACCACATTACTGGATTAATTTGGAGGTTGTTAATCTCAAATCAGAGTGAGATTATCAAGGCCAAGGTAAGGACAAGAGTATGTGTCGCAGAAGTAACAACTTGTGACAGCCCCAGGAATTCCATAGTCTGGAGGAAGTCACAACCAAACTGCAAGAGTCTGTCATTGACTCAGGCATTGAAATCAACCAGAATTAATAATCTGGGCCATGTCAATACCCAGTCAGTGACAAAATCCATCACTTCCCAAAGAAAATCCCTCTAGTGCCTTGGAGACTGGTACACAAGAAGACTCTGCAGTCTGCACCTCGACCCCCTCAAATGTCCACACATTCAAGCAATGATGTACACTCCTCTGTGAGCACACAGAATTTCAGACTGGATCTAAAGCAGATAGCCACTACTCCACCCCTGTGGTCCCTCCTTGGGCAGTACACAATGGAGAACTCGTCCCTGACTGAAGCCTCCAATACTGGATCGGCATCATCATTCAACCAGGTCTTCTTGGTGCAAGCCAGATTGACTGAAGAAATCAAGTCCACCATGATTGCAGTCTTATTTATCATTGACCTGGCATAACAGTACTGCCCGGGTGGGATGACTGGCAGCTGCTGGCCCAGCTGCTGCCTGTCCACTTAGTCAGCTGGAAGTCCTGGGTATGGGAACCAGCCAAGGCAAACCCTTCTCTAATTCCCATTTCATCCTGGGGCACCTTCTGAACCTCATCACCATAATACCACACCCTCCATTAGCAACCCACCCCTGAGCCCCTCCACCCAAACATCCACTTCCTCACAATTTCTGTTGCCCTGCAGTAACCATAGGTGACAGCCAACAGGGAGAAGTCATAGAAGGGGTGGACATCTAGTAGCTGCTTGAGAAGTAGCTACATTTTATGATCCTGACCTCCCTACACATCCTAACTGACTGTTGATTAAAATCTACTTAAAACACAATGGCTATCCTAACAAAATAGCTGTGGCAGCTGTCTCCCTATTCCTTAAAACCTTTAAACCTATCTATCACATGCATCCCACCACACAAACTAGTTAACTTCAAACACATAAAAACATCCACTCCAACAATCACACTAACTACATACACCCTTAAAGAGCTAAAATTACCAACCACACATTATAAAACAGAAATTTAGGAGAACCCATTTTCTACACAGTAACTGTAGTGCTTAAAGTCCAAGGTAAAACTGGTTTAAAAACAATAAAACTTCAAGCTCCAAACCATAAAAATTGTATTAGTCAATTTATTCTCTGCGTTCACATGAGATACTGACAAAGTTCACAGCAGAAGTAATGCAGAACTCTCACTACTGGAGAATCAATCTGTCCAGCTCAGGCTATGTCCACCAGGCTAGTGCTACGAAACAAACATCCTAGTTGCCAAATTCACTACATTCACTAAAAATACCACCAACAGCTTAATCTGGTTTAAGGTCAGTTGGCATTCATCTTTATCCCCCTCCCCCGGGTCGTGCCTGAAAATAGGCAGAATTTGTCTAGTGCACTTACCAGTTCAACAAAAACTAACTAAATAAATAAATTGCTTCTAAATCAGAGTTCTCTCACCACCCTCAGAAAATGTTAACAAATGTTCACAAATCAGCTATGTACCAACTCACAGTACAGTTCCCTAGGTTGGGAGCCAAATACAGTACATTTATAGCCAGTTTTAACAGTAAGTAGCAGGCACCATGGCTCATCCACTGCTGGAATGAACAAAAATTCCGGCTACAGTTACAACACAGGACCTGAGGAACCCCAAACTCCTGTTTAACTGGCAGTAGCCACAGTGGTCATATACTCAGTTCAAGGGAGGTTTGTTGGAAAAAGTACGATATTAATCAGTCGCTAGCTTCAGCCCTTAGTTCTGTGGCTCCAGATGCTGCAGACTGGCTCTTCTGTCACAGCTTTACTGGAAGGGATGCCACGAAGGGACTCTGGTTGTAATACACAGATGATGGCAAAGGGTTCTAAATGCTTTACATAGTCAGGTAAATCAAAGTCTTCCACCCGGCTTGCTAATCTGGCACCCTCTCTTAGTTATAACAAATGGAGCTGGAGCAGTGTGATAGTATTTCAAATCACTTCCCAGGGAAGACAAGTTTTAAATAATACACAAAGATGCACTACAGATCTGACTAAAAATAAAATGACTATCTCCTAACATTGCCTCACTTGGTATCCTCACTATGCTATCCAGTACCTAACTAGCAAACTACCTATCATTAAACTCACTCAATCAAATTTAAAGAAACAATTTCAACAGTTTAACAAAGCCAAATTTTGAGTTCTCCCAAGTAACCTATATATAAATGTGAATAAAAATATTATAAAAGAGCAGCAAGATCAAAGACAGACAAGCTGTCTCACACACAGTCAGACATGTCTGCGAATAGTGATGTGCCAAGTTGGGAAACTTCACTCTGGGGATTAATTCACAAATTTGCCTTATTTCATGAAGTTAATCTACTGTGCGAAGTCCAGATTCATGGAAAACTGATACTCCATGAAATGTGAAGTTGGCAACTCCACTGGTGGGGTCTGGCACAGAGGAAAGATTTCCAGCGTTCATTTCCTGGTGTCTAGTGGTCCCCCCACCACCAATCACCAGCCCAGTGTTAAATAATGATCATTCTCTGATGCTTAGTCATCCCCCTCCAGCACTTGCCAGCCTGATGTTAAGTAATGATCAATCCTTGGTGTTTAGTGCCCCCCTACCGATCGTTGGCCCTATGTTAAAAAAAAAAATCTTTCCCTGGTATCTAGTTGTCCTCTCCCGGCCGATCGCTGGCCAGATGTTAAATAAAAATCTTTCCCTGGTGCCGGAGGGGGCGGGTCTTGACCCCAGTGAAAATGGCTACTTGATCCTGTGGCTCTGCTCCCTGAGTGCCTTTATCCGTCTTTATCTGTTACCTAACGGTGGGCTACTTCGACTTTCAGGTTGTTGGCAGGTCACTGGTCATCTCTGCTATACTTTGAACTACTGTGATTTTTCAAACCATGCAGGAGTCTGTTGTTTTGAGGGACCAGTTCCTTCTCCTTTTCTTCTAACATGGTGCCAGGCAGCAAGCAACCTCTTGATACATCGGCCATTGAGGAAATGTTCAGTAAGCTGCTAATGCAGATGGCTGAGGTTACAGCTGCATCTCATCAAACTACCTATGTAGTTCTGAAATTGAAATCATGCCTTTTCTATACTGAGAGCAAAGTGGATTCCCATGAGATTACCATTCTGGAGCTTACAGTGACTGTCCAAGAGCAACACTGCCTTATCCTCACCATGCAGGCCAAAGCTGATGACTTGGAGAATTGCAGCCACTGTAACAACCTACAGTTTGTGGGGTGCTGTGAAGGAGTGGAGCTTTGGGATACCATGGGCTTCCTCCAGCACCTTCTGCCCATCATGTTGCAACTCCAAGAGGACTGTGTCCTGGACATTGAGTGGGCCCTCCACTTTTTAGCCCCACCACCAAAGAAAGGAGACCACCTGCAGCCTATCCTGGCTAAGTTTCTTCACTTCATCAATAAACAGATGATCATTTGGCGGGCCAGATAACTGGGCCGACTTACCAGGCAGGATCATCAAATTGAAATATTTCAGAATTATTCCAGGGACTGATCACTTAAGGGGAGGGCTTACTCATAAGCCTGCTCAAGAATGCATCGTACTGAGCTGAAATTCTCCCTCTGGTGTCCTGCGGTCATGAGGGTGGAAAACAATGGGGTTCCATTGCATTTTTTCTACCCCAGATGCTTTAATGGACTTTATCCACAAGTGCTGGCCTGCTGAGATGAGGAACACCAAGGTTGCTGCTTCTGGCACTGCTAGTCCTATACCTGTCAACATGGAGGTAGCCCTGACAGCCCCTGGGAGCACCGGGCAAGATCCTCACTCTGCAGATTCTGAATCCTGGATATCGTTTCAACTAGCTCCAAGCATATGCACCCCTTGAAGCAGAGCAAAAAGGATGCTAAGCACCATTGCTGGGGTCTTGAGCTCCTACAGTAGTTGCAAACCTAATCTTAAAAATGTCCTTGGATGTCTTGGAGGGCCAAGCTCTCTGTGAATCACTTTGCTCCTCTGTGATTGCCAATACCGAAGCTGTCTCTGCTTGAAGAACCAGCTACTAGCACTACTGCTACAGCATCTCTACCTCCCTCAAGCCCATTCAGGAAGTCTTGGTCCTCTGCTGCTGCTGCTTCTTCAATGCCTCACACCTTGCCCACACATCAGGAAACTAGCGTCATTGTTGTAGCTGCCCCTGAGCTCCATCATCTGTCCTCCTCCTTGGAGAATGACCTGGGTTAACAGTGTCCTTTCCCTATGTTACATTATGGTGTTTTGTACATGGAGTAGAGGCTCCTAGTGACACTCTTCCTTTCTGTTTTCCTTTGCCTGCCATTTCATACATGGACCAGGAGTTGGGAAAGCGCCATCAATGCGGAAGTTGCCCCTGAGCTTCAATATCTGAACTTCAACTCAACAAACAACTTGGTCACACAACCATGCATTCTCCTTGTATTTTTGCAGTGACTTTACTGGAGTGGATCTGCTGTCTGAAACACTGTCTTTTTTGCTTCTCTTGGATTATGTAAGGCTGGTAAGTTCCTTTTCTATGTGATGCTGGCAAGGCTCTCCCAGACTGAACGTGTTCCTCTATTTGGGGGTCAGGTATGCTTTCTTTCATTCACTGTTAGCCTTATTGATCTAATTTTTTTTTCCCTGAAGGCACTTTTCCTATAATTACTCTCCTAATAGTGCAGGCCTCCTTTGAATCCCTGGAATGCCCTATATTGGCTTGCTGCTCTGTGGACTTTCTGGACCTTTCTCCTCAGACTATAATTCTTTTGGTGGTGCGGTCTGCTACCTGGTATGTTATAAGGGACCTGTGTATAGACTGTTTTGCTAATCTGGAACTTTCCCTTATAGTAATGTTTAACCTGTACTTGTTGCACCATGTTGAATGATGTTACTGTTGTGCTGATATTAACAGTTTTCTGTTTATGGTCAATCTGTGCTGTTGTATGTATATCGGTAAATGGAATTTTTGACTGTAGTGTAGTCCCCTAGCCTTTCTCTTTTGTCAGTCCCAATGGGTATGACATATTACTGTCCCACTTTTGGTGGGCATTCTTATGTACCCTCCCTTTTTTCCTGAGAGTTTACTCCCAGTACTCCTGGTAAAACAACTGGGAAAAAAAAAGTTGAGGTGGTAGACCATTCTTATGGCAATGTTACAGACTTGGATGTCCTGCTTGGAGGGAGGGGGAGTGGTTTCCCTTCCCTTCCCTTCTCACGCTCCCATCTTTGCCTAATAAGTTCTTTTAGTCTGGCTGGTCCACCATTCATGATAACGCTGTGATGGTGCTCCTAATCCAGACTCAGATATTGCCATCTTGGCTTCTCCTTCCCCCAGGGACACCTTCTTCTTTTTGGGCTTACCAGAGACACCTGACATTTCCCTTTCTGGCCCCTAATATGCTTCTTTGGTGACAGTCACCTTTGACAGGAAGCAGTTTGACTGTTCCTTTTAGTGTGGGTGACTTATCAGATTTACATCTGGTAGTCTTACTCTTGCAGAAAGCCTTGCCAAAGCAGTGTTGGAGGGTTGTTGACGTCCTTGGGGATTGGTCCCTATGTCTCAGTGGTACATACATGCCCTCATCTTCTGTCTTATTGGTGGCTTCTTGCTTGTGCCTTGGATGAGATGCTCTCCACCATGCTGGCCAGGCCCCTTTCTCTTCCTCCTTTTGGCACCCCAGTCATGTGTTCCACTATAACCACCAGCCACATCTACCACTTCTCTGGCTTTTGTCCCACTTGATGCTCATTTTTCATCTCTGGACACCTGCCATTCCTTTACCTGATTTGCTGGCTTCTTGGACCCCACTGTTTTAGGCTTTCCTCTCTCCGACTGCCTGTGACACTCAGGCTGGGGCACTAGACTGGGCATCATGCCTTGTCTGATTGGATGGCACCTGTTATCCCATTGTTTGACATTTTGCCACTGTTATTCCACACTGTAGCATTAAAGATAGTGGGTGCTGGCAAGTCTTTTCTCACCTGCCCTCAGCCCCCTTCTTCCCATACTTCATTATTGCAATGCCTTCTGGTTATATGTGGTTAAACAGCACAGATGTTCACCTCTGGGTACAGGGACTCTGGTACTTATTCTGCCTGGCTGCCAGGTGCCAGTTTGAGACTTGAGATCTCCGACACTCCAGTAATTATGAGCTTTTCCCTGTAAATCCCGACTACCCTTTGTCCCCTTTATTCGGACCATGGCTGATATCCTGTGCCATACCTGGAATGTCCAGGGTCTCAACTCTAACAAAACAAAAGAAAATGTTGTTTCACCTTAAAAAGCTTCAGTCTTGTATTTTCTTTTTACAGTAAACCAAGCTCAATGCCACAGATCGTGTTCGACTGTTAAGAGACTGGGTAGGCCAGGCATTCCATGTGGCAGCCCCTTCTCAAAAGTGAGGGGTGGTACTCTTAATTCATAGGTTCCTCAGATGGACTCCAGTATTCACCATGAGTGACCCCATGGGACAATGGGTTTTTGTCCGTATGGGTACTCCAGCTAGCACCTTCCTCTTTGGCAGCATTAATGCCCCCAATGAAGATAATACCACATTTTTTCACCACCTGGCCCAGAGGGCTACTGAGCTGGGTCTGGCCAGTGCACCTGTTTTCTTGGGGTGGTGGACTTTAATGTTGCTCTTGCACCATGTATGGATAAATTACCAACACCTGTCCAGACTCACCCTTGTGGCATGCAGACTCTCACTCAGTTGCTGCAGCCAGGACTACGGTCTGGTTGATATCTGTATACATGTCACCCTTAGGAAAGGGATTGCACCTATCACTGTGTGGTGCATGGGTCCTTGAGTCACATGTACTACTAGTTTACCTCTTCTGAACTCACTCAGAAAGTAGTTGATTTTACCATACTCCCCGTTGGTCCTTTCGGACCAGTCACTGTGCACCTGTGCTTTCTTTAGGGTGCCCGCCACTGAAATCCCCCTCATGAAGGTTGGACTCTCTGCTGCTCAGGGATCCTGAATTCATCCCATGGATCAAAACTGAGACTGTAAAGTTCTTTGTTAACAGCCCAATACATACCACAACAGCCTGCACTACCTGTGAAGCTTATAAAGTCATGCTTCATGGCAAGATTTTTGACTATGTAGTGGCTAGACTCCAGCAGCAATAACAGCATCTCCTAGAGTTAGAGACTGAACTCCATATGGTTCAAGCTGAGTTTAAAGCTTCCCTCCAACATGCCCCTCACTCCCCCTTGCTGTCCCCTTTCACCTATTTACGGCTGGAGATTGACACCCTCCTCCCCCAGAAGGCTGAAATTTCTACCCTTTGGCTGTGTCTCAAGTTGGGAAGGTAAGGAACGCAGCGGGAAGCTTCTGACTTACTGCCTCAGGAAATAGCAGGTGGAGCACTTCATCACTGGCTTAGAGACTTAACAGGTGTGGTGTGCACTGCCCTGAAAGAAGTTAACAATATCATGCAATCCTTTTATGCCACTCTACTCCTCACCTCACCATCAAGATAAGACTGCCATTCAGTCCTTTTTAACTTCTTTGTGTCTTCTGAGGCTTTTCTTGCAACAGGCTGTGCAACTGGATGCCCCTTTCAGGATACAGGAGATCTCCCAGGCTCTCCTGTCCCTTAACCCCTGGAAGGCTCCAGGTGGAGATGGCTACCCTATGGAATTTTGGCAGGTGTTAGTCCCACTGGTTTCTCCCATTCTCTAACAGATCTATCAGGAAGCTGAAATAATCAGTACCCTCCTCCTTGCTCTTCAGGCTACAAATATTACAATGCTCCCCAAGAAAGGGAAAGACCATACCCTGGCAGCAAGCTATCGTCCTATTTTGCTAATTAATATAGACAGTAAGGTCTATGGGGAAGTACCTGCCAACTGTTTGTACCTCTTTGCACCTCATCTTATTCATCCCTCCCAGATGGGCTTTGTCAAAGGCCCCACTAGCTCCAACCACATTTGCTCTCTTATTAATGTTATACATGTGGCCAAAGATCTTCACACTCCTGCAGCCACTGTGGCTGTAGATTTTAAGAAGATCTTTGACTCCTTTGAGTTGGATTACTTATATGTGGTCCTTGCCCACCTGGATTTTGGGGATTGACTACAGGCTTGGGTCTGTTACCTCCTGTTTGCCCACCCCACCTCTAGAGTTCTTACCAAGTCTCTGCTGACAGACCCTTTTCCCCTCCCACTAGGAATTCACCACGGCTGCCTTTTATCCCCCCATCTATTTTTATTGACTGTAGAACCCTTGTCAGCCATGATCTGCCAGCATAAGGAGATCCTGGGAATTCTGGTGGGTTCCAGCCACTATTCTACTCTCATGTATGCAGGTGAGCTCCTTGTGCTTCTGAAGGATCTTTGTACCTCTTTCTCCCTTCTTTCCCTTCTCCATTGATTATCTCAACTTTCTGGCTTACGGATTAATGCTTCTGAAACAGAGGCTTTCCCTTTGAACAACTACTACTCTCCTTCTTTAGTAACTCCTTATGGATTTACTTTGGTGGCAGACGATATTACATACCTCGGCATTTGAATTACATCTGATTTGTCCAAACTGTGGGAGCCTAGTCTCCAGCCCTTGTTGTTGGCCTTTTGTACTGAGTGTGATCACTGGCAGTTGCTGCAACTGACACTGGCTGGGAAAATAGCTGCCCTTAAAATGATGGTCACCCCGAAGATATTCTATTTCTTCTCCCACATCCCTCTTTTCCTCCTCACCAGTTGGCTGGCAAAACTTGATTAACTCATTGGTAATTTTCTGAGAGGGGAAATCACCCAGGTACAGCTGGAGTAAACTCAGGGTTCATTGGTTTGAAGGAGTCTGGGGCTTACCATGTCTCAAAGGATAATTGTGGGCTTTCAAGGCTGCACAGTCCCTGTAGTAGTTCTGAGCAGGTTCGTCAGAGACTCCCCTGTGGGTCAACATGGAAACTCAGCAATCCAGATTGCATTCCTCATTTCTCCTTCTTTATTCTTCCTTCCCCAAGGCCTTGGAAACCCATCCTATGATTGGTCCTACTGTAAAATATTGTTGTAAATTACACGCTAAAATATGAACAGCTGCCACCTTGGTCCAGCTTATGACTTTGTAGGGGAATCCCTGCCTACAAGTAGGCCACAAGTCTTTAGTCTGGCTTTCATAGAAACATAGAACATAGAAACATAGACTTTGACAGCAGATAAGAACTGCTTGGCCCACCTAATCTGCCCATTTCTCTACCTAGAGGATAAGCTGCAGATCCTATTTAACCAACAGCCTATTTCTTCCTACCCTCCACAAAAAATGCCTTATGTCTGTCCCATGCATTCTTGAATTCTCCCACAGTTTTAGACCCCACAACCTCCTCAGAAAGGCTGTTCCATGCATCCACCACCCTCTCTGTGAAAAAATACTTCCTCACATTGCCCCTGAGCTGTCCCCCCTCTATCTTCAAATTGTGTCCCCTTGTTCTTGCACATCTCTTTTTCTGAAAGATGCTACCCTCTTGGACTTTGTTGATTCCACTGAAGTACTTAAACGTTTCCATCATGTCCCCCCTCTCTCTCCTTTCCTCAAGGGTATACATATTATGCTCCTTTAGTTACTCCTCATATAGCTTCTCTTGCAGACCCTGCACCATTTTAGTTGCCCTCCTCTGAACTGCCTCCATCCTGTCTATGTCCTTGCGAAGATGGGGTCTCCAGAACTGGATGCAATACTGCAGATGGGGTTTCACCAACTGTCTGTACAGGGGGATAACAACTTCCTGTTTTCTGCTGGTGATGCCTCTCCCTGTACATCCCAGTATCCCTCCAGCCCTCCCTACTGCCTTCTCACATTGCTTGCCAACCTTAAGGTCATCTGATATGATTACCCCCAGGTCCCTTTCCAGTTTTGTTATTGCTACTACCAGCCCCCCCCCATTATGTAATCTCCCTCTGGTTTTTGTTTCCCAGGTGCATTATTTTGCACTTCTTTGCATTGAATCCAAGCTGCCATACTTCTGACCATTCCTCCAACTTTGCAAAGTCCATTCTCATCCTTTGCACACCTCCTTGTATATCAACCCTGCTGCAGATCTTTGTGTCATCTGCAAAGAGGCATACTTTTCCTTCCAGTCCCTCTGCAATGTCACTTATAAAGACATTAAAAAGGACTGGACCCAGTACTGAACCCTGTGGTACCCCACTAGTAACCCCTCTTTCTTCAGAGTGGACTCCATTTACAATTACTTTCTGTGTCCCGTTGTCCAGCCAATGTTTTACCCAGGCTACCACCCTGGGACCCACTCCCAGGCTGGTTAATTTGTCTATTAATCTATTGTGTGGGACTGTGTCAAATGCCTTGCTAAAGTCTAGGTAGGCCATGTGCACAGCCCCTCCCTGGTCTACTACTTTGGTCACCCAGTCAAAGAAATCAATTAGATTCGTCTGACATGACCTTCCCACTGTGAACCCATGCTGCCTTGCATCCTGTGCCTCATTAACCTCTAGGTACTCAACAATTCTTTCCTTCAGAAGTGATTCCATCACTTTCCCTACCACAGAGGTCAAACTGACAGGTCTGTAGTTTCTTTCCTCTGTCTTGGTCCCACTTTTGTGAAGGGGAATCACATCTGTCTTCCTCCAGTCCTCAGGTACCACACCATCCTCCCATGATTTGTTAAAAAGGGTAGTCAGTGGTGTCACAGGACACTTGTGGTGTTCACTTCCTTAAGGATCTCCTTGCCCCACTTAAGCAGGCTATAAATACCTTTCAAGCCTTGCAGACTCAATGGAGTGTTCCATGCTCTGATTTTTTTTAAATACCTTCAAATCTGGAGTGTACTTCAGCCAATAATATGGGCTAAGCACACTACTTCTCTGTAGGACATCATTCCTAGGTGGCTTTCTCACACGACAGGTTTGGCCGGCAAGATCTACTCTTGCCTTAGAAATATCCTTCCCACTCAATCCTTACAATCAAAGGTGGCCTGAGATCAAATGTTGCAGAATACTAGGGTATTCTTATGTCTATCCCATGCATTATTGAATTCCCCTACCATTTTTGCCCCATCACCTCCGCAGGGAGGCTGTTAAAAGCATCCACTAGTCTTTCTGTGAAAACGTACTTCCTCACATTGCCCCTAAGCCTACCCACCCAGCCTCATATCATAACCCCTTGTTCTTGTACACCTACTTTTCTGAAAGATGTTACCCTCCTGTACCTTGTTAATACCCCCAATATTCTTGAATGCTTGTATCATATCTCTCCTCTCTCTCTTCTCCTCTCCCCTCCCCTCCCCTCCTCTCCTCTCCCCTCTCCTCTCCTCTTCTCCAGGGAATACATATTGAGGTCCTCCAGTCTTTCCTCATATGACTTTTGGTGCAGTCCTTGCACCATTTTTGTTGCCCTTCTCTGCACTGCTACTATTTTGTCTATCTCCTTCTGGAGATGCAGCTCCAGAACTGGATGCAGTATTCCAGATGAGGTCTCACCAGTGATCTGCACAGTGGCTTAACCATCTCCCTTTTTCTGCTGGTGAAACCTCTCCCTATGCACCCTAGCATCCCACTGGCTTTCCCCGCAGCCTTCTCACATTGTTTTTTACCTTTAGGTTATCATATATTATTATCCCCAGGTACATTTATTGATTGGTGGCCATCAGTACCTCTCCCCCATCTTGTACTCCTCCCTTGGATTTCTGGGCCCCAAATGCATGATTTTGCACTTCTTTGCATTGAATCTTAACTGCCACACTCTCAACCACTCCTCAAGCATGTTTAGGCCCCTTCTCATTTTCTCCAGCCCCCGCCCAGAGTGGCAACCTTTTTGCAAATCTTAGTGTCATCTATAAAGATGCATAGCATCCCTTCCAGACCCTTTACAATGGCACTTCTAAAGACATTCAAGAGACATTAAAATACAATATGTACCTCTCCCTGGTGTCTAGTGGTCCCCCTCACCATTCATTGGCCTGATGTTAAATAAATATAAGCTTCCCTGGTGGTCTAGTGGTCCCCCCTCCCTAGCCACAATTTGCCTGTAAACTACAATATATATCTCTCCGTGGTGTCCAGTGGACCACTCCAACCTGGCAGGTTGTGCCCCGTCACCATGCTCCCCCATCCCATCTCTGAGCTGGCAACTGGCACAGCCCTCTGCTCTCCACCATGGCTGACTGCCAACTGAGCTGTCAATGAGTGTGCACCATTACAGTATGCAGTCATTTACAGTTCAGTTCATGCTGGCCATGGTGGAGAGTGGAGGGCTTTGCTGGTCACTGACTCAGGAATGGGATGGGGAATGGGGTGGTGAGGCACTAGCTGCCTGGGTGAGGGGGTCCACTAGACACCAGCAAAAGACAAATATTTTATATTAGGTGCATATCAGGGATAGGGATGGGAACCACTAGATGACCAAGGAAGCATACATTTATTTAACATTGAGTCAGATATCGGCAGGGGTGGGAGGGGCACTAGACACCAGGGAAAAATATTTATATTGTACTTTACAGGCAGCTCGGAGATAGGGAGGGGGGACCACTAGACCACCAGGAAAGCATACATTTATTTAAAATCGGGTCAGTGATTGGCAGGGAGCGTGCCTCTAGATGCCATGGAAATAAATATATTGTATTTTAGGGGCTGATCAGGGATTGGAAGGGGGGACCACTAGACCATCAGGGAAGCATACATGTATTTAACATGAGGGCAGGAATCAGTGGGGAAGGGACCACTAGACATCAGGGAAAGATTTTTATTTAACATCAGGATAGCAATCAGCGGGAGGAGCAGAAGACACCAGGGAAGGATTTTTAATTAACCTCGGGACGGCAATCAGTGGAGGGGATCACTAGAGACCAAGGACAGTTTTATTTTGCACATAAAAAAACATGGAGTAGTTGGTGGAATTCATTGTGACCCAATTTCACCTCTATGTACCCTAGGAGAAGTTAAAGGCAAAGTCACAAATGGTGAATTTCCTATTAAATAGGAGAACTTCATGAAATGATCTGCAGATGTGAATTTTGCCACTTCACTGGAACTTCACCAGCAAATTAAAACTTTGGAATATCTATATCTGTGAAATCACCTCTCAGCATGGATATGTATAATTTTACAACCCCTGTTCATAAGGTTGGGATCCCAAAAAGGATGTATTGAAAATTTTGTTTTAAAATGTTTAAAAGTGACAAAATCATGAATAAAAGTTCAAACCCTTTTGAAATACATTTAACCACACTTAAGTTATGTTCTCACATTGCAGTTGCAAGTTCAAGCAACAGGGCAAGTCTTTGAATGGAGAGTGGATCTGCATCATGGAACATGTTCAGGTGAGTGAGGGTGTGTGGGGGTGTAGGATGGGGGTGCTGAGTGGGGGGTTGAGGTGGGGTGGATGGGGGTGTTCAGGGTCAGATTGCCAGTGGACTGTTCTCCTTTTTTCTGGTTACCCAACAAAAAAACTCAATGAGAGACAGTTTTTATTTTTTCATTTTAGGGGGACAGCAGCGAACACTGGTGATTTGGTACACCAGTGTCAGGATAACCTTTGCCAGCACTAGGGGTGGGCACACCAGTGCCATCAAGTATATTAAAGGAATGGGGGGAAGGCAACCTAGAGAGAAGAGGGCAAGAGAATCATTATCAGGATGCACAATCTAGTCTGCTTACTACATACAAAAATAACATTGGAAAGGGGTGGGTGACCTGCAGGGGGACAATGAAGTGGTACTGGGGTGGGCACCCCAGTCTGCTTAAGAAAAAAAAAGTTCATAAGACAGATAGATAGATAGATAGATAGATAGATAGATAGATAATATTCAAGGAGGACAGAAGCTGACACTGGGGATTGGGCACCCCTGTGTCAGGATGATCTTTGGTGGCACTGGAGGTGGCCACCCCAATACACTGAAGAAAAAAACAAATACAAATGCACATTACACAGTACATAGATAGTGAGAGAGAGAGAGAGAGAGAGATAGATAGATAGATAGACAGACAGACAGACAGACAGACAGACAGATATAGATGCTTTGAGTGAGAGACAGCAAGAGAGAAGAGAGAGGCAGATAATGGAATTGAATGCTCACTGCTATAATTGAAGCTGTCAGCACAACATCAGATGTGTCTTCACATTTCAAGAAGGTCCTGCTGTTCTCAACCTGAGAATATGAGTGAATGCATTGTGAGATATGTTCAGGTGAGTAACGGTGTATATGGGGGTTGGTGCTGAGTGGGGGCACGGGGTGGGATGGGTGGAGTTCTGGGTGTCAAATCACTGATTGACTATTTTCTTTTATTGAGTTTACAAAAAAGGATCAATGAGGGATGATTTTATTTATTGTAAATGGGAAAAAGCTGACAATGGGGATTGGGAACCCCAGTGTTGGGATGATCTTTTTCAGCAGTGAGGGTGGGCACCCAGTTGCTATCACATACCTTTAAGGAATGGGGAGTAGGGGACCTGGATGGGAGGGGGCCAAAAGAAGCAGTTCCAGGGGTGGGAATCCTCATCTGATTATTACATAAAAGAATAATGTTGGGAATGGGGGTGGTTGACCTGGAGGTGGGGGGAGAAGCAGTACAGTGGGTGGGCTCCACAGTCCAGATAAGAAGACAAAAAAGTACATTAGACAGAAAGACAGACAAACAGGCAGGTAGACAGACAGACAGACAGATAGAGTGAGAGAGGGATAGATGGACAGATAGATGATGAGACAGAGAGACAGGGCCAGAGACACACACAGAGATCAAGAGAGAAGTAGATCACCATCTCACTGTTTCAGCTGAAGTCAGTAGCATGACTCCAGGAGCAGCTTTACAATCCTAGACAGTTCCGTTGTTTCATACCGAGTATGCTGGTAAATGTGTCACATACTGGGACATGCTTAGGTGAGTGAGTGTGTGTGTGTGTCAGGCAGTGCTGAGTGGGTGGTATGGGTGGGGAGAGTGTGGGGTGCATGGGAGACAGATCAACAAGGTGCTGTTTTCTTTTTTACAGTTTAAAAAAAAATAAATGAGGGTCAGTTTTCATTATTGCAGGAGACTTTCTGACATTGGAGATTGGGCAACCCAATGTCAGGCTACTGTTCGGTGGCACCAGGGGTGGGCCATCTGGTGCTGACATGTGCATAGAATGGGAAAGGGGAGCAGGTGACCTAAAGGGAAGGGGTAAAGAGAAGCAGCACTGGTGGTAGGCACCCTTGTCCACTTATTCCTATTAAATAACACATTGAAAAGGGGGGTGGGGGGGAGAAAGAAACAGTTCCAGGGTGGGCACTCCTATCAACTACTAATTTAGTACAGATAGGGAGAGAGAGGGAGAGATGGACAGACAAATAGATAAAGAGGCAGAGAGAGAGAGAGAGACAGAGAGACAGAGACAGAGATGGAGTGAGCAGGGCTCACTGCTTCAGGTGAAGCTGGCAGCATGACACCAACTGCGGCTTCAGAATTCAAGAAAGTCCTGCTGTTCTCATAATGAGAACATGGGTGAATGGATCCTCTTGCTAAACTGGGCATCCTGGGTTTTTGTGTGCCCAGATACAATGTTTCCAGGCATATTTTCAAAGAACTAATACCAGAATATAGCTAAAAGGGCCTGTTTACCAAGGTTCAGGAACTTGCTTTTTGAAACTGCATCTCTTTTATTGTTTTTTAACACTTGTTTTTGTCAAAAATCAAAAACAAGGTGATAGCCATATAAAGTAAGAATTTTGTCTCAAAAATGACAAATTTCGGTTCATAAAAGAAGACTCTTAAATTGTGAATCAACCATTCTTCATTCGTACCACACATATAAAGGAAACACCCTTTTTTGCATGCTCAGAACTGAAATTTCAAATCCTTTTAACTCAGGAAGAGACTAATATTTTTTCACCAAACCAACATAATGCACCATTCTAGGTCAAGCTCTTCTACTCTGAAAATTTCAGAATAAAATTCCAAACCATCTGAGGTGTAGCCGAGAGCAAATAACAGCAAGAAAACCCAATTTTTCCACTTCTTGCCCTATCCGGTTCTCATAATCTGTACATGCAACCAACACAAAACTTTGCAAATCAAGAGACCTTGCTCCCCAGACTGCGCACGCAAACTGTCATGCAATTCCATTCAGAGGGGGTGAAGCTATTAAGGTGCTAAGTCAGGGGATTAACATTAACTACCCTACTCAACCCTAGTAATAGGGGTGCTACCACACCCCAAATTATAATCACGATTAAAAAAGGTAATGTAGATTAGCATCAAAGAACACAAAGCAGACAAAGGAAGGAAATGAAAAACATTAGGGTTTCGAGTCTCAGGAGTCTAGATGAATCAGTGGCATGGGGTTTCTCATGGTTGTCAACAGTAATGCTCCCCCCCTCCTCAGCCTGTTGCCTCCTGTCTAAAGTACAAGGTGGCACTTAAAACTAGTGCCTCATAGGCATATACTCTCTGGAGGTAGAGAAGTATGTCTTGCCAAATGTGGCCAACAGAATAAGTCATAACTTAATTCACACAGGACCTTCAGTGCCCTGAATGAAGCAAGAGACATGTTTGTTTGCAAAAGGGGAAGTGGTGGGCTTAGGGCTGACAACACCAATGAACCCCACACCACCAATTTCCCAGGACTCCTCAGACTCCTAAAGTTTTTCATTTTCTTACCTTATTCTTCATTCCTAATGTTTGCATTAATGTAGTTTTTTGCAATGTATTTCCTTTTTATTTGTAATAGTGCAATTGTGTCTCTTCCCCTTCAGGACCTGCACGAATAGATGCAGACATACAGGGTCCTCCTGGTCCTGCACCAAGGGAAGAGTCTGTCTGCCCACTGGAGTGAAAGGCACTTTTTTGTGGCTATGAATGCAAAGATTCATGAGTTTGTCTGGGGGACTGCAGAAGTGCAGAGCCCTCTAAGCGCTATGCTTCTATGTGGCTACAGATGCAGACATACAGGGCTAAGTGTTCATCTGGCTGCAGAAACACAGAGGCCTCTGGGTCCTATGCTTCAGGTCAGCTATGGCTACTGAGATGCATGGCCCTGTGAACAGTATGCCAAGAGAACAGCACTCTTCACTGTATGAGTACTTGTTAACCACCCTTCCCCAGGCTGGGAGTGGTGCTGCACTGCAGTGCCTTCCTCGAGCCTTGGCCCATTTAGCTGGCTGACATAGCTCACCCCTGAACTCTGCCAGTCAGCACAGGACTGAAACGTGCTATCCACTGGGCCAATGGCCAGCCTTGAACACAACATTTCTTCATAAGTGTTTTTTTTTTTTGTTATTTTTGACCCCAACTTTTCAATATAGTATTTTTATAACCCCACCTTCTGTACATTACAGGTGTCATTTATAAAATACTAGCCAAAATGTCATTTTATTACACAAGAACAAACATACATTTTAAGCAGGATTTCAAGAATTACATCTGTCCTATTCATAAGGTGGTGTGAAAAAAAGACTGTTAAAAATGTGGAATTAAAAATTGAAAATTACCAACATTATGGTGAACACTGAAAAATGTCGATGTTCACTCATAGCTTAGGCCTTTTAACATATGTTTTTATCAAATTTTTAACATAGTCTTCTTATGACCCCACTTCATGATTCTGGTAGGTGAAATTTTTAAAATCCCACCCAAAAGATGATTTTTCAGAATGACTCCAAAATCATCTTTTGGCATGGATCTAAAAAATATCACCTCCCTTGTTCATGAGGTGGGGTCCCAAAAATGCCATGTTACAAATTTGGTTCCAAAATATCTTAAAATGACAAAGTTATGAGTAAATATTGAAAATGCATTGAAATACAGTGAGGCCTAGATATTCAAAGGTGATGCACCCGGCACAACTGAGTTGCACTGGCACATCCCAAGATTACATCCCTGGGCCATATTCAAAAGGCGGGGATGTACTGTGGAATTCTGGATGCACTGCAGTACAAAGATACTGTATGTGACACATCCGGAAGGTGACATTCTCCTGCATATGCGGCTCATCGCAATATTCAGCTGAGATGTGTGGCACAGCTGCCCGCACATCTCGGAGATGTGCCTCACAAAGTAACACCTGGAAATCCAGGTGTAAGTCATAGCCTCCCACAGGTGGGCTGCTGTACTGCACAGTACAACACAGCAGCCACCAGCCCCTGGGTGGCTACCCCCCTCCCAGCTCTGATCATTAAAAAGAGAGGTATACCCTTCATATCCCTGGTAGTCTAGTGGACCCCCTTCCATTCCTGTTTGGGAGTAAAGCAATAATCCCCCTCATATCCCTGGTAGTCTAGTGGTATCCACCTCCCTTCCCGAACACCATCCGTATATTAAAACACATCCAAATTCATTCCTGGTAGTCTAGTGGTACCCCCCCTCCAAAACATGATTGCAGTAACCCACCCACCACCCACTGAGGGACCCACACCGCATCCCACTCACTCATCCCAGACTGGCCACTTGGCCACAGTGTAGGCGGGCAGCACATCACTCCACACACCACCACGGCTGCCCGCCGACTGAGCTGCCAGTGAATGTCAGTGTACCATACTCCGGTAAGCCCATTGGTAGACTTTGTCGACCAATGGGCTTGCAGTGTATACTATGAACATTCGTTCACAACTTTGTGCCATTCACAAACACACTGCAAGCATGGACCACCAGAGTTACTGGGGTTTTTTCTCTTACACTGTGATCATGTTCAGGAAGAGGGGGTACCACTAGACTACCAGGGATGAATGGGGGTGTATTTTAATATATGGATGGGGTTCAGGAAGGGAGGGGGTACCACTAGGCTACCAGGGATGAATGGGGAAGTGTTTTAATATATGGACAGGATTCGAGAAGGGAGGGAGGTACCACTAGACTACCAAGGATGAATGGGGATGTCTTTTACTACATGGACAGGGTTCAGGATGGGAGGGAGAGCCACTAGACTACCAGGGAGTGTGTTCAGGAATTATTACAGACAGGACTGGACTTCAGGGTGGGGGGGGCCACTAGACTACCAGGGGATTTGCATATGTTTTTCACTGTAAGCATGATTGGGGCTTGCATGCAGGGCTCCCGGAGCATCATGCTGGGCACATCCCTGCCCCAGATATGCAAATGAGCCATAATGACATGGCAATCACCCCATGTGTGCCCTGCATGGCTAATTTCCCCATTTGCATGTTTCAGTCTGACTATCTGGAATTTGTGCTCGGCACATCGGCAGATACGCCGTACATCCTCATTCCAGGTATTCATACCGGGCAGGGGGATGTGCCGGAGCATCGTCGGTGGCCCACATTTGTGCCACAGGCATTTTGTAACATATTCAAATGAGATGTGCGGTAGCACATCTCATTTGAATATAGCACTTCTGTTGTCCGGCGCAACTCAGTTGAGCAAAGCAACCACTTGATACCTTTCTGGGCGTAGTTTGAATATCTAGCCCTGACTGTACCAAACTTATTTATTTTAGTTCCCAATCAGCATTGAAGGAAGAGGACATCTTTCTTCACAAAGTGGAGCTACAGAATTGGATATTTTGTAGGCGAGTGAGGGGTGTAGAGTGGTGGGGCTAAGATGGGGGCTGGGGTTGGTGAATGTGGAGGGATCAGGGAACAGAGATCGCTGATGGATTTTTTCTTCTTTCCTTTTCTTTTTTCAAGATCTTTGAATGACAGTTTTCTTATTTTTCAGGTCTGGTGGACATTGTCCTTGGATGTTCAATGACATGACAGGAGGGTGACCCAGAGTTGCCAGGTATAGTGGGGGCTCAGGCTGCACTGAAGGGGATGGTGGCCTCTGGGGAATACCAGAAACTTCTAAGGATGGGTGAGTGAAAGCACTGTGTTCAGTAGTGATTTCCTTCACACTGCTTTCATCAGCCACTGAAGAAAGCAATGTGATGGAAGGAAATCACTGACATTTTACCACATCGTTTGAACATTAATTTTTTAAACTGAGCATGCTCAGAAAATGGCACAGTTTTTAACTTATATATAAAAACTAGGAAGTTAAAAACTTGCCACTAATTAAAGTGTCTACCTTAAAAATGACATAAGTTAAAGACTTCCACTTATGAAAGTGTGTGCCTTGGGTCAGAATCTACCAGCTCTGTAGGTTTCAGGCTAAAACAAACAAACAAAACATTTGTTACAGGTGAGCAAAAAAAGAAAATTTATAAAAGTCTTAATTTGAGGGAATTTTAGTATTTTTGCACCTCTGTAACTTTTCCACCCACCCGATTGACACAAAACTTTCCAGGATCCGGGGACCTTGGCCCAGACTCCATGTCTAACAAATTTTGAGCAAATTGGTTGAAGATTGACAGAATTATTAAGGTGCAAAAATCAGGGTTTAAAATAGAAGTGTTTACCCAGCCTTAGTATTCAGGCATGGTAGAGCCTTACAATACTGTAAAACTATTTTTTTTTCATGCAAAGTAAATTTAGCACAAACAAAAATGCTACCATAATTGCACAAATTAAATGTGGTTTAAAGCATTAGTGTCACTTACACTATAACAGAACAAGCATGTGTCAATGTCGAACGTTTGCTTGCTGGTATTAACACTGGAAATGCAGGAGTTAGACAGATGCAGAGTAAGAATGGCAGTGAAGTATTGAACTTCATGCCAACCCCACCTCCAACCTGCAGAGATGGACAGGCATTGGGGTATGCAATTGGGTTGTCGCCCATAACATTCATGCCATTTCACCTCATCCTATCCTGCAGACATCGACAAGTGTTGAGATGTGCCTTGGGGTGTTCAGCTTTACAGTTACCCCACTCCATAAGGACATATACTGAAATGGGTGCAATATAAGAAAATGGGGTGAATTCTGGGGCCGAAGAGTCCAAGGCACACCTTGATGCCTGTCACTGGCTGCAGGGTGGGGGGGGTGGAATGGCATTAGCATTACAGTCGGCAATCCAAAGGGACACCCCTGATGCCTGTCCATCTGTACAGGGAGGGACATTATGGTTAAAAACCCTAACACCCCAGGTGTTTGTTGGTATTTGCACTAAACTTTTTCAACATGGCCTTTTTGTGACCCCCACCTCATGAAAGCATTTGGGACCTCTTCTCATGAACAGTGGCACTATGATTTTGTCAATGTGTCCCAAACTTTGAGATCCCACAGCGACCGTGCCATTGTGTGCCAGATGTACGAAAACACAGATCAGGCAGGATGTGAAGAATGACAGCTGTACCATTCATAGGGAGGTGTGAAGAAATGGCAATGGTGAAAATCGGTAGTGAAAATATTAAAAATGCCTGAACTTCTGACTGTATGTGGAAACTGCGCAAACATGCATGTAACACAGTCATTTAGTGGAATTATTTCACCAATTTTCAAAATAGGCATTTTGTGACCTCTGCTCATGAACACTGCCACTAGGATTTTCTTAATCTGCCCCAAACATTGATTTCTCACGGCAACCACGATATTCTGTGCCAGATGTGTAAACGCATATTTCGGGCAGGATGTAAACAAGCATTTGTCAATGCCAAAAGTTTGCTTGCTGGTATTAACATTGGAAATGCAGGAGTTAGACAGATGCAGAGCAGGAATGGCAGTGAAGTATTAAATTCACGCCAACCCCACCTCCACCCTGCAGAGATGGACAGGCATTGGGGTATGTGTTTGGGTTGTTGTCCATAATGTTCATGCCATTTCACCTCACCCTATCCTGCAGACACTGACAAGTGTTGAGGTGTGCCTTGGGGTGTTCTGGTTTACAGTCACCCCATTCCATAAGGACATACGCTGAAATGAGTGCAATATAGAATGGGGTGAACTCTGGGGTCAAAGAGTCCAAGGCACAGCTCGATGCCTGTCAGTGGCTGCAGGGTGAGTGGGTGGGGTTGGAATGGCATGAGCATTACAGTCGGCAATCCAAAGGCACACATCTGATGCCTGTCAGTCTCTACAGGGTGGGACATTATGGTTAGAAACTGTAACGCCCCAGGCATTTGTTGGTATTTGCAGTACAAATGTTCAACATGGCCATTTTGTGGCCCCCACCTCATGAAAGCATTTGGGACCTCTTCTCATGAACAGTGGCACTGTGATTTTGTCAGTGTGTTCCGAACTTTGAGATCCCACAGTGACCGTGCCATTGTGTGCCAGATGTACGAAAACACAGATCAGACAGGATGTGAAGAATGACAGCTGTACCATTCATAGGGAGGTGTGAAAAGATGGCAATGTTGAAAATCTGTAGTGAAAATATTAAAAATGCTCAAACTTTAGAGCGTACGTGGAAACTGCGAAACACATGCGCGTAACACAGTCATTTAGTGGAATTATTTCACCAGATTTTCAGCATAGGCATTTTGTGATCTCTGCTCATGAACACTGTCACTACGATTTTCTTAATCTGTCCTGGACATTGATTTCCCACAGCAACTGCGGTATTCAGTGTCAGATGTGTAAATGCATATTTTGGGCAGGATGTGAAAAATGACAGCTCTACTGTTCATAAGGAGATCTGAAAAAATGTCAAATTTTGAAAATCTGGAGTGAAAATACTTCAGATTTGCAAAGTTATGAGGGTGCATGGAAACTGCACAATGCACCCTTGTAACACAGTCATTTTATGGACATTTATCACCAAATTTTCAACATAGGCATTTTAGGACCTCTGCTCATGAACTAAGTCACTGTGATTTTACATATGAACATATGAACCTGCCAGAAGAACATACCAATCAGTCTATGTAAGTCTGCCCGAGTGTGCAGCAAGCGCCCTAGATTGCAGCTGCCCCAGCCTCATCCCCCGCAGTTCCTCCCCCGCTTGTCCCAGCCCCTGCCCCCCTGACTCTTCCTCTTGCTTTATCCCACTCATCCTTAAAGCTATTGACTGTACTACATGTTAACACCACCTCTGGCAATGCATTCCAACTAGACACCACCCTCTCAGAGGAGTAGTGCCTCCTTATTTCCCTCTTGAAATGTCCCCCTTCCAACCTTAGTCCATGTCCCCTCGTCTCTCTTCCACTCCATCTCTCTTCCACTCCTCAGTTTAAAAACTCCCTCAGTGCTACGTTTATTTACCCCCTCAGGTATTTAGATGCTTCAATCATATCCTCCTATCCTTCCTCTCCTCCAGTGTGTACATGTTCAGCTCCTTCAGCCTAACTTCATATTCCTTTCCTTCCATTCCCTTTAACCTTTTTGTTGCCCTCCTTTGCACCCCCTCCAGTAACTTTATATCTCTCCACAGGTATGGCCTCCAGTATTGCACACAGTACTCTAGGTGTGGTGTGACCAGTGATCTGTAGAGAGGTAGGATCACATGCTTGTGTCTGGATGAAAAGCCCCTTGCAATTCACCCCAGCATCCTGTTTGCCTTCACTGATGCTTTCCTGCACTGGGCCAAGTTGTTCATGCTCCCAGTTACCAACACCCCTAGGTCCTTCTCCTCCTCTGTGATCTCCAACCAATAGTCCCTCTTGTGGTTCTTAGCCCTGAAGTGCACCACCTTACACTTCTTTGCACGGAATCCAAGCTGCCACTCCACCGACCATGTCTCTCATTTGGTTAGGTTCCCCTGCAGTTTTTCCCATTAGTCCTCTTCCTCCACCACCGCCTTCAATTTGGTATAATGTGCGAACAGACTAACCCTGCTACCCCACTCCGTGTGCTGTATCGGAGATAAAGAGCCAAAACAGCACTGGGCCAAGCACTGACCCCTGCGGCACCCTGCTTGTCACTGCTCTAGGTGCCAAGAGCTCCCCCACCACCACCACCCACTGCACCCTCCCCTGTAACCAGTTCTCTATCCATTTAGTCAGACCACCTTTCACTGTACCCCTCTTTCTCCTCACTCTTCTCCTCCTTGGTCTGTGTCCCTCCTCCAGGTAGTCCGCACCCTTTCTCCTCCTTATTCTTACTGGGTGGTGGTGCCTCCTGTATTACATTCAGACCACTCTGCCTGCCACCTCCCAAGGTTACAGTGCCTCCGCCTTTACCTATACCTAGGGGGGTGAGCTCATTAGGCTCCTCTGTCTGGACCTTTCTACCAACCTCAGTCTTTTGGCCATCCCCCCACTAGTTTAAATCCATCTTAGCAGAGATATACCCCTCTAATCCTGTCTTTAATATTCCCCTCCCCACTCAAGTGTACCCTGTCCCCCGCATACAAGTCACTATTTCCCCCAGACCCTACCCCAGTTAGTCACTAACCCATAATGTTTGGTGTGGCACCAATCCCTCAGCCACTTGTTGAACTCCTCAATCCTACCCTTCCTCCCCATGCTTGCACATAGTACCAGGAGTACCTCCGAGAATGCCACCGACTCTGCCACCCCCTCACACCGCCTGCCTGCCCAACTACTCGAACCTCCCACTTACTACTTCCACAGTCTCCCCCGCCAAGTCGTTTCTACCCACATGCAACACTGAATGAGGGTTCTTCTTCCCCCTCGCTATACGCTTGAGCAGTGCCTGCCCTGCCCCTCCTGCAGTCAACCTTGGGATAGCTTCAACCCAAATACAGATCTCCCTTTCCCCCCTTTGGCCTCATCTCACCTCTTTTGGTATAGAATCCCCCAAGGTAAGTACCTCCCCATCCCTTACACCCTTTGCCTTCTAATGCCCCTTTCGCCACCCCAGTATTTGTTCTTCCTGTCCCTTACCACCGCCAGCTGCACCCTCTGTGACTTCTGCATCTGTACTCCATACTTCCGCCTCACCCCTTTTCTCTGCCTTATTCTTCCCATCCCCCTTGAGCCCCTTCCCAGCCTGACTACTTCCTACTGGGCTTCCCATGTCGACCTCCCCTCGTCCCCTGCTGATTTTCAACCCCTCTCCTATCTCCGCTGTTGTCAATTTAGAGCCCCCATTCCCTTCTACCCCAATAATGATGCCCCTCCCATCCTTCCTCTTTCCCATAGTCTTCTCTCCTCCAGTCACCACCCCCTCCTTCCTTACTAGCCCCCTTCTACCCTTTCATCCTCTCTATCTCTTCCCCTACCATTGCCATCCCTCTCATGCTCCGCTTGTCCACCCCCCAGTATGTTCCTGCTCCATCTTTCTCTCTCATAGCAGAGGCTCAAATATATTCCTAGTCGATACCCCTCCTACAACTCTTCCCCCTATGGATTTCCCCCCCTACTTGTTCCACTCCATGCTACCCCTGGTCCCACCCCAGTCCCTCCCTACCCACAGCCATCTGCTCTCTCCCCTGGTATTTCTCGTGGTCTCTTCCTCCCCCATCAGAAGGTCCACCCCTTGCCTCGGACACCCCCTCCATTCTCCTCTCTTTTCTGCTAGTGCCTCTGATACTGGGGTTGGTTTTACTCCCTAGTTGTTCTTCCTCCATGACCAGTTGCCATCCCCTATTCCACACCCAGCTAGGATGCCTACCATACTTATCTGCCCTGCCACTTAGACTCCTCCCTAACCTCCACAGTTCCTCCTTCAAACTAGCCAGTCATCTAGAGACAATGCACCCCCCCCATCCTCCAAGACCAGTCCAGGATCATAGCGGACCCACACCCTGTATGCCCCACCACCCCTCAAAAGATGGCCGACCTATTGACATGTGGTACCTGACCCATTTTGGCCCCCATCTTATGTTAAGGGGGTCTTACTCCCAGGTTCTGTACCCTACTACAACTGTTAGACCCCTATTTACTCAAATTCCTGCCCCCCCCCCACACTAGTCTCCCTACTCCCCCCTTGTCAATCCGGTTAATTCAGTCTCAAATCTCATCCATTAGATACTGTATTATTGTAGCAATCCTAAAGCATCCTTGTCCAGTTTTCACCCTTGAGCTACCATACTTTTTGTTCTCAGCTCTCATATAGTTACACTTAGCCCAGTTAGAAATCCTATTGCACTGCAAGTATTACTCAGCTCAGTTAGGGAAATAAACAGATCAAATAATGATGTATTATTACAGCAATCATAACAGTATAGCTCAGTACTTAGCTCAGTTAGAGAAATAAACAGAACAACTAAATCTGCATTATTACAGCAATCCTAAAATTGTCCAATCATTGCTTTGTCTCCACTCCAGAGACACCTGCTGCAATATAGGACCACAGAAGAACCTGGGCGGGAGGGTGGGCAACCTAAAGTCCCGGCAGAGACTGCTGAGCTTGCTCACTCCCACTCTCTCTCTTGCTTATTCTGTTACTCCCCAGCGACAGGCTGCCCTTTGTACTGGGCTCTGCCTGCATTGGCGCCTTTCTGCCCACAAAGAAATCTGCAGCAGTCCCGAGAGAGTCCTGCTGAGCTCGCTCACTCCCTCTCTCACTCGCTCATTCTGTTTCTCCTGGTGCTGCAGGCTGCCCTTTGGTACTGGGCCCTGCTCATGTGATACCTTTTTTCTGCCCACAAAGAAATCGCAGTAGTCCCAACAGAGCTCTGTTGAGCTTGCTCACCCTCCCTCACCACTCACTCATTCTGTTTCTCCTGGCGCTGCAGGCTGCTCTTTTTACTGGACTCCTGCCTGCATTGGTACCTTTTTCTGCCCTGAAAGAACTCGCAGCAGTCCCTGACAGAGCTCTGTTGAGCTCACTCACTCCCTCTCTCACTCGCTTCAATCTTAATCTGTCCCAAACACTGATTTCCCACAGCTACCAAGCTATTCTGTGCTGGAAGTGTAGAAACACATTTTGGCCAGGATGGTAAAATGACAGCTGTAACTGTTCATATGAGGTGTGTAAAACTGCCAATGTCGAAAATCTGGAGTGAAAATATTGCAATTTATGAAGTTACGAAGTGTGCGTGGAAACTGCGCAACGCACACCATAAAACAGTTATTTTTTTTCATCAAATTTGTAACATATAGACTTTTTGAGAGCCCACCTCATGAACAGTGGCACTGTTGTTTTGATATTTCGATCCTGAAAGGTGATTCCGCAGTGACAGCAAAATCACCTTTGGGACTGAATAATGCCATGACAGTGACTGAATTCATGAGGAGGGTCCCAGTAACCCCATGTTGAAAATGTGGTGCCAAATTTCCCAACAATGCCTGAGATATGCACCAAAGTTGAAAACCTATTTATGCCATTATACAGCTTATTGCATTTCTTCAGTTTGCGGTCAGCTTTTGAAGAGTGCAGACATGTTCCTAGTCCACCAAGATCATTGTGCTGGGCTCTGGAGGTAAGTATGGGGTGTGGGGTATGTGGAGGGTGGGCGGGTTGTGGGAGGGGGCAGGAGAAACTAGTAGGGACTGTTTTCTTGTTTTACAGGTTTAAAAAGGAAGAAACACATCGTGCGGGAAGGTTTTTTTTTTTGAGGGATATTTGCACACTGGGTTGGGTCTCTAGCATGCCACCTGAGTGTTTTTTTGGGGCTGTAGTTTTAGGGATTGGGCACCCTTGTCGGCACATAATGGGACTGGAGGGGTGTAAGAGCCTAGGGTGATTGGAACCCCTCAGCACACAACAAATTGGAGGGGACATTATGCAGATGGGGAGTTGGCTACCCTTCAAAAATTGTACTGGGAATGGGGGACCTGTAAGTCCTGGGATTGGACCACCGTCAAAAGTCTGTTGGGGGCATGATGCTGAGGGGACTAAAATTCCCTCGGCACAACACAAATGGTGGGGCATTATGCTAGATGGGAGCGGCCTCTGCTGGCAAATTCACTCAACACTGTGCCACATCAATCAGGGCTGCTCCGCCATCGCAGCCTCAGCTTCTGTTGGCAAACTGCATAGCCGAAACGACAGGCTACTGCTGCTATGATGAAGCGCTCCCGGACTGGTGCAGTTATTTTCTTTCAAAGTGATGGCATGCTTTAAAACTAGTGTCATGGTCAGCATCCTCCTTTATTGATGCCCAACACACATGTAGTGGCAGCATTGGCCACAACAGTGCTGCACCTCCACAACCTGCTTCTGCAGCAAGCTGCCACAACATGTTTCTTGCACATGCGCACAAGCAAACATAAAAATGACAGCTGTACTGTTCATAAGGAGGTGTGAAAAAATGCCAGTGTTGGAGAATCTGGAGTGCATTACAAATTTGCGAAGTTACAAGGGTCCATGGAAACTGCACAATGCATGCTTGTAATACGGTAATTTTATGGATGTTTGTCACCAAATTTTCAACATCGGCTTTTTAGGACTTCTGCTCATGAACAGTCACTGTGATTTTACATGTGAAAAATACATACAAACATAAGAACATATGAACCTGCCAGCAGAACACACCAATCAGTCTATGTAAGTCTGCCCGAGTGTGAAGCAACCGCCCTAGATTGCAGCTGCCCCAGCCTCCTCCCCCTCAGTTCTTCCCCTGCTTGTCCCAGCCCCTGCCCCACCGATTCTTCCTCTTGCTTTATCCCACTCCTTCTTAAAGCTATTGACTGTCCTTCACGTTACCACCCCCTTTGGCAGTGCATTCCAACTAGACACCACCCTCTCAGTGAAGTAGTGCCTCCTCATTTCCCTCTTGAAACATCCTCCTTCCAACCTTAGTCCGTGCCTCCTCGTCTCTCTTCCACTCCTCAGTTTAAACACTCCCTCAGTGCTAGGTTTATTTACCCTCCTCAGGTATTTAAATGCTTCAATCATATCCCCCCTATCCCTCCTCTCTTCCAGTATGTACATGTTCAGCTCGTTCAGCCTAACTTCATATTCCTTTCCTTGCATCCCCTTTAACATTTTCCTTTGCACCCTCCCCAGTAACTTTATATCTCTCCTCAGGTATGGCCTCCAGTACTGGTCACAGTACTCCAGGTGCGGTCTGACCAATGATATGTAGAGAGATAGGATAACATCCCTGTGTCTCAATGAGAACCACCTTGCGATGCACCCCAGCATCCTGTTTGCCTTCACTGCTGCTTTCTTGCACTGGGTTGAGTTGTTCATGCTCCCAGTTACCAACACCCCTAGGTCCTTCTCCTCCTCTGTGATCTCCAACCTCAACCCCGCAACCAATAGTCCCTCTTCTGGTTCTTAGCCTCGAAGTGCACCACCTTACACTTCTTTCCATTGAATCCTAGCTGCCACTCCACTGACCATGTGTCGAGTTTGGTTAGGTTCCCCTGCAGTTTTTTCCATCCATCCTCTTTGTCCACCACTGCCCCCAATTTGGTATCATCTGTGAAAAGACAAACCTTTCCCCCACTCTGTGTGAGATATCAGAGATAAAGAGCCCAAATAGCACCAGGCCCAGCACTGATCCCTGTGGCACCCCGCTTGTCACTGCTGTAAGTACTGAGAGCTCCCCCACCACCAGCACCCTCTGCACCCTCCCCTGTAACCAGTTCTCTATCCATTTAGCCAGCTTTTTCCCACCCCACTGCCGCCAGATTCCCAGTCTCCCATGAGGCACTGTATCAAAGGCCTTACTGAAGTCCAAGTACTGGACATGTACCGCATGGCCCCTGTCCAACTCCCTTGTCACCTAGTCATAATACTTTATTAGGCTGGTTTGACAAGACCTTCCTGAGATGAACCCTTGTTGCTGCTTATCTTGGAGGCCATTACTCTCTAGAAATGGCAACAGCCTCTGCTTCAGTATCGCCTTCATAAGCTTACCCACTATGGATGTGAGACTGACCGTCCAGTAATTTTCTGGCTCCTCCCTAGGCCCACTCTTGGGTATGGGCACCACATGGATCACCCTCCAGTCCTGGGGCACACACCCCGTTTCCAGGGAGGTGTTGAACAGATCTGATAGTGGCTCAGCCAACAGCTCTGCCATCTCCCTCAGCACCCTGGGGTGGATGCCATCAGGACCTGTTGCCTTGTCCACCCTTACTACCCCTCAGCCCTCTAGTACCCTTAGTCCCTGTGATTACTTGTCCATCACCTCCCTCCCTCCTTTCCCCACCCCCCAGCCCATGCTGGTAGTGGACTATCCCTCCTAGTGAAACGGAGCAGAAGTACTCATTTAGAATTTGGGCTTGCTCACTCCCTTTCACCCAATCTGTTGCCCAGCATATCCTCACAATATGTTCCTTGCTTCCTCTTTCCCTGACATACCTTAAAAAGTCATTTTCCCCTTCCTTTATGCCCTGTGCTAACCTTAACTCCCTTGAAGTCTTAGCTTTTTTCACCATCCTGGCCCCTCCCTTGACCAACTCCCATAAGCCTCCTAAACCTCTTCCTTCCCTGTTCTCTTGTACTTCCAGTATGCAGCCCTCTATGCCCGCACCCCTTGCAGCACTTCCTTGTTCAGCCAGCATGGTTTCTTGGCTCTGCTCTTCTTACTCCTGGCCCTGATGCAGGCTACTGTGGCCTCTGTTGGCCCAGTCTTTAAGACTCCCCACTTTTGTTCTGCATCCATCCCCAGTCTTGTATCCTGGACTCTCCTTCACAGTATTGCTCCCATCTTCCCAAAGTCCACCTTACAAAAGTCCACCACTTTGGTGCCTGTGCCTCCTGTTTCCCTGACCAGGCGGAGAAGCCAGGATGTTAAAGAAGCGGCAGTACTAAATTATCTACAAGAAGGTGTCAAAAATGCCAGTGTTGAAAATCTGACGTGAAAATATTGCAAATTTGCGAATTTACAAGGGTTGTGGAAACTGCATAATGCATGCTTGGTACACAATCATTTTATGTACTTTCATCACCAAATTTTCAAAATAGGCACTTTAAGACCTCTGCTCATGAAATCACTGTCATTTTGTACATCTGTCCCAAAAACTGATTTTCCACAGTGACCATGCTATTCTGCGATGAAAGTGCAACAACATGTTTCAGCCAGGATGTGTAAAATGACAGCTGAACTGTTCATAAGGAGGTGTAAAAAAATGCCAATGTTGAAAATCTGGAGTGAAAATATTGCAAAATCGCAAAGTTATGAGCATGCGTGGAAACTGCAAACGCATGCACTCATACAACAATCATTTTGGTTTTTTCTCAGATTTGCAACCTTATAGGCTTTGAGAGCCCACCTCATAGGGCAGTGGCACTGTCATTTCATTAATCAGTCCCAAAGGTGATTCTGTGCAATGACCACAAAGATCACCTTTCGGGACAGACTATCAATGATGACAGTGACTGAATCCACAAGGAGGGGTCCCAATAACCCCATGTTAAAATTTGGTGCCCAAAATACCCAAGATATGCACCAAAGTTGAAAACCCCTATTTATGCCATTATACAGCTTACAGGCATTTCTTCAGTCTGTGGTCGACTTTGAAGAGTGCAGACACGCTCCATCCACCAAAGATCGTAAGCCCGGCTCCGGAGGTAAGTATGTGGTGGGGGAGGGGGAGGAGATGGGGAATCAGAAAGTGGGTGCAGGTTGGGGAGGGGCAGCTGACATGTCGAGGGACTGTTTTTCTCATTTACAGGTAAAAACAAAACAGAAAACATGGGTCAGTTTTCTTCTTTTGGAGTGTTTGGTACACTGGGTGGGCACCCAGTGTACCACCTGCATTTTGTGGGAGGGGATCAAAGCTACTGGGGATTGGGGCCCCTATCTGCACAGAAACATGGTGGCGCATGATGCCAAGGAGATTGGGAACCCCTCAGCACACAACAGAAACTGAGGGTGGGGACATTGCTACTAGAAGTAGGCCCCCATCAACAATTGAACTGGGATGGGGGATCAGCCGATAGGAATTGGTCCTCTGTCAGCTAAGAAAGACTGTTGGGAGGTAAGGATGCCAAGGGGATTGGGCATCCCTTGGCACACAACAGAAATTCGGGGTGGGACATTATGCTGACAGGGAGTGGGCTCTCAGTCAGCAAATGAAGTGGGTCAGGGATGCTGACAGAGTTGGAACTCTCCCCATCGGTTCTGAGGTGGTTGCGCCAAACTGCCGTGTTCCTGGTAATGTGCAGCTGGCAATGCACTGCCCTGCAATGATGGGTCGCTCCCTTATTGCAGCAAATTGCTGACACTGCAATGACGAGGTGGCCCCTCATTGCAGCAGCCAAATCATTTCAAGTTGGTGGCACTTCTGCAGAACCAGTGTCATCAGGACACTGGACCTGCATTGGGTGCACACCGCCAAGCCCACAAATGCAGTGCTGGCATTGGCCGCCACACTGCCACACCTCCATATCCCACTTCTCTCCTAAACTGCAGCGTAATGTTTCTTGCGCATGCGCACAAGCAAACATAAAAAGTGCTCATAGTGCTAATTAGCACATTACTTTTAAGCTAATTGCTGCCTCAATGAAAACAGTGATAATAACTTGAAAGTGGAAATTTCAGGTTTTACAGTATTATACAGGCGTTGTAGTGATTGCATTAGAGTTGAGTAAGTACTTTAATGTTAAACCACAATTTTTTCATCTTAATAACTTGACCCGCTTGACTCATTTACCTGAAATTTTGCTGGCATAGAGTTGGTGCCAGGTTTTCTGGATATTGTAAACATCCTAACATCATGGCAATCAATTTGGAGGGGTGGCAGTGTTATTGCGGTATAAAAGCACATAAATTCACTAAAATTAAGAATTTTTTGGGGTCACCTATAACTAGTGGCGTGCCTAGCTGGCCAGCTTCACTTCACAGATAAGTTCACAAGTTTGCCCAAATTCAAAACTTTAGAAACATAGAAACTGATGGCAAATAAAGACTGCTAGGCTCATCCAGTCAGCCCTATTTCCTTACCTTTCTTAGCAGCCACTGACCCTATTTGGCCATCAGTTTTAGCCTCTCTTTCCAACCACTAGGGTTCCATTATGCCTGGCCCATGCATGTTTAAATCTCCCCACTGTGCTTGTGCCCACTACCTCCTGTGGCAGGCTATTCCATACATCTGCCACCCTTCCTGTGAAAAAAAAGTCCTCACATTTTTCCTTATCCTCCCCCACCCTCCAGTCTCATATTGTGTGCCCTTGTTCTTGTGTCCCTTCTATAGTGAAAGATGTCACACACTTGCAGCTTGTTAATGCCTTTAAGATACTTGAATGTTTCTATCATATCCCCTCATTCCCTCTACTCTTCCAGTGTATACATATTGAGTTCTTCTAATCTCTTTCTCATATGTCCTCTGGTGCAAGCCCTATACCATCTTAGTCACGCTTCTCTGAACTGCCTCCACCCTATCTATGTTCTTACGAAGATGTGGCCTCCAGAACTGGACTCAATATTCCAGATAAGGCCTTACCAGTGTTTTGTATATTGAAATCACCACATCCCTCCTTCTGCTGGTTATAACCCTTCCTATGCACCCCAGCGTGCCACTGGCCATCCTTACAGCCTTTGTATGGTACTTGGCCACATTTAGATCATCAGAGATGAGAACCTGAAGATCCCTTTCTTCCCTGGTAACTGCTAGCAACTCCCCACCCCCGCCCTGCAACAAGTAGCTCTCTTCAGGGTTTCTGCATCCCAGGTGCATGACTTTGCACTTCTTAGCACTGAACCTCAGTTGGGACACTTCGGACCATTTTTTAATCCTTCCGTGGTCCCTCATTTTCTCAACTCCTTCTGGAGTTTCTGCCTTGATGCAGATCTTGGTGTCATCTGCAAACAGGCAAACCTTTCCTTCCAACCCTTCAGCAATGTCAGTTATGAAGACATTAAAAATGACTGGCCCCAGGACTGATCCTTGAGGTATCCCACTAGTCCCCCCTCCAGATTTGATGCCATTTACCACCACCCTCTGCTTTCTATTGCTTAACCAGTTTCTCACCCAGCTTACTACCTTGTGTCCCATGCCCAAGCATCCCATCTTGTTAACCAGTCTTTTGTGTGGTACGGTGTTGAAGGCCATGCTGAAATTGAAGCAGGCAACATCCGCCATTCCCCCCTATTCACCTCCCTCATTACCCCATCAAAAGAATCTGTTAGATTTGTTTGAGAAGACCTTTCTGCTGTGAACTCATGCTGCCTTCACTCTTGGGCTTCGTTGGATTCCAAGTTTTCTGCAGTCCTTTCTTTTAGCAGTACCTCCATAATTAAAGCTACCAACAGTCCCTATTTTCCCAGGACAGTCCCTGTTTTAAGCAACATGTCCCAGTGTCCCCACAAGTTTTGCAAAATGTCAGTTTTGTCCTGGTTTTTGCTTACTTGTCCCAGTTTTGTCCCTTTTTTTTTTGCTGGCTGCTAATCCGTGAGTGACAGTTATTTCAGCACCACTGTGGTGCTGCTCGAGCTGGACAACAGTTTGCAGCTTCGACCCCTGCACCTATGATGCACCACAAGCATGTCAGTGGGAGCACAGTAAAGCATGTTCCTTTCTGTTAGGTTAGACTGGGTAGTAATGCAAACAAGTGCATGTGGACGTCTGCCTGCCCGCAGCGGAGAGGGACTCCAGACAGAAGAGACCGGCAGCACTGAACTAAGGTACCTGAACCTGATCAGCTACAATGAAGTGTGTGAAAACAATCTGGTGTGGTGGTGGGAGTCACTGAAATGAAGTTTGCTCAGCAAATGAGGGGAGTGTAAGCAGGTTGGCATGGGACTGTCAGGAGGAGCAATACATGCAGCTAGAATGTCTAAACACTATTTAGCACAGGTTTGCTTCTAATGAACTTTCTGTACAACATGATTTGGAACCTGCTGCAGCAGAATGATGTATTGTTTTAATCTGGATGTTTGCTACTGGTGTTACTGTGGGTCGGCAAGACCAAAGCAAGCAGCAGAATTTAATTGATTGTGTGCAGCGTTGTTTGCGGCGGTGCCTGTGGGAGTGATGGGGGGGTGGCATGGTCAGGATGGACCCTGTCCCAGTTTTAGACCTTGGAAAGTTGGTAGCTTTATCCATAATCTTACTCACTACTGATGTCAGACTGACCAGCCTATAGTTTCCAGCCTCCTTTCTGTTGCCATTCATGTGAAGAGGAACTACATGTGCCTTCCTTCAGTCCTTGGGAACCACTCCTGTGTTGAGTGACTCATTGAATATGGCTGCCAGAGTCGCTGTTAGCTCCAATCACAATTCATTTAATATCCTGGGAAGTATGCCATCAGGTCCCATTGCCTTGTCCACCTTCAGTTTCGTGAGCTCCTCCAGGACTCTCTCTTCTGTATACCAACTGGTGTTCACCTCCCTCCCCCCTTTGTGTGTGATTTCCAGCTGTGGACCCTGTCCCTCTCCCTCTTCAGTGAATACTGAACAAAAGTTTTATTCAGTAGTTTTGCCTTTTCTTGGTCTCCTTTCACACTCCCCCTTCATCCCCTCTGAGCTTTACAATGAGCTCCCCCCAGGCTTCCTTCTTTTGCTGATGTACCTATAGAGTGCCTTGTCACTCTTCTTTACAATCTGAGCTAGTTTCTCTTCTGTTTGTACCTTTGAGCTCCATACTGCTCTCACTGATTCCTTCAGACATTTTAGGTACACCACCCTATCCTCTTCCTTCTGTGTCTCTTTATACTTTCTGAAACCCACCCTTTTGGCCCTTATTTTCTCTGCTACATCTGCTGAGAACCATAGTGTTTTCTTCCTTTTATTTCCTTTGTTTCTTAGCTTAATACATTAGTTTGTCACCCCCACTATAACTTCATTTAGGTATGCCCATTGTTCCTCACTGCACTCCTGTCCCCCTTTTCTCCAGTGCTTCTTTGATACTTATGCACATACTAGCAAAGTCCACCCTCCTGAAATCCAATACCTTTGCCTTTGTGTGGCTTGATTGCAACCCCACACTGCATGGTGGTTGCTGAACCCCAGGTGCCCTTCTTGCAACTCTGACCCCATTGGTAAGCACCAGGTCCAAAATCACTCTATCCCTGATGGGTTCTGCCAACATCTGCCTGAGACCTGCCACCTGTAGGGAGTCCAGGATGTCTCTGCTCCTGGTTGACACAGCTGCTGGGATGGTTCAATCCACGTCTGGCATATTAAAATCCACCAACAACAGTACCTCCCCCTTTGCTGCCATCCCACGTATATTATCCACTAGTTCCCTATCTGCCTCCTCCCCCTGCACTGGAGGCCTGTAGATCACGCCTGTGTGGATTGTTGTGCCATGGCATTTCTCATGGGTGACCCACAGTGCCTTGGCCTCCCTCTGACCCCCTTGTACCACAGTCACTTGTATACCCTCCCTGACATACAGCGCAACCCCTCCCTCCATTTTTACCCTCACTATCATAGAAACATAGAAGTTGATGGCAGATAAGGACTGCAAGGCCCATCCAGTCTGACCATTTTTTCTACCTTATGAATGTGCCATAGGTCTTTACTCTGTCAATGGCCTATCTATTCATACTCATCTGTGTTGCTCCCTTATGCCTATCCTATGTCTGTTTGAAGCCCTGAACTGTATTCCTATCCACCACTTACTGAGGTAGGCTGTTCCATGCATCCACTACCCTTTCTGTGAAAAAGAACTTCCTCACATTACCCCTTAATCGTCCTCCCTCTAATCTCATGCTGTGTCCTCTTATCCTCCTGTTTTTCTTATATTGAAACATGTTAGACTCTTTCACCTTGTTAATGACCTTAAGATGTTTGAGTGTTTCGATCATATCACCTATCTCCCACCTTTGCTCTAGGGTATACATATTGAGCTCCATTAATCTGTCCCCATATGTTTTCTGATGCAGTCCCTGCACCATTTTGGTTGTCCTTCTTTGGACTGCCTCCATTTTGTTAATGTCCTTGTGCAGGTACAGCCTCCAGTACTGTACGCAGTACTCCAGATGGGGCTTAGCCAGTGTCTTGTAAAGAGGGATAATTACCTCCCTCTTACGACTTGTGATACCCCTACTAATACACTCCAACATCCCTCTAGCCTTACCTACTGCTTTAGTAGTCTGCTTGGATAATTTCAGGTCATTTGTGATGATGATGCCCAAGTCTCTTTCTTCCCTTGTGATTGCCAGCAACTCCCCTCCCAATCTATAGGTAGATTCATGGTTTATCTTCCCTATGTGCATGATCTTGCACTTCTTTGCGTTAAACCCCAGTTGCCACTCTTCTGAACATTTTGCAAGTTTATTCAGATCTCTTCTCAATCTGTCCACCCCATCTGGATCATCTACTCTGTTGCAGATCTTGGTGTCATTTGCAAACAGACAAACCTTACCCTACAGTCCATCTGCAATGTCACTGATGAAGACATTGAAGCAGACTGGCCCAAGGACTGATCCCTGAGGTACCCCACTTGTGACTTGCATCTCTTCTGACTGTATACCATTTACCACCACTCTCTGTTTTCTGCTCACCGACCAATTTGCCACCCAGTTGACCAACTTGTGACCCACCCTGAGTCTACCCAGCTTATTAATCAATCATTTGTGTGGAACAGTATAGAAAACTTTGCTGAAGTCAAGGTAGGTGACATCAACTGCACCCCCTTGGTCCACCAGTCTGGTTACCTAGTCAAAGAAATCAATGAGATTAGTTTGACAGGACCTTCCTGTTGTAAACCCATGCTGTCTTGGATCCTGTGCTCCTACAGATTCCAGGTATTGCACTATCCTTTCCTTAAGGACTGCCTCCATAATCTTGCCCACTACTGAGGTAAGACTGACTGATCTGTAGTTCCCTGCCTCCTCCCTACTACCACTCTTGTGGAGCGGGACCACATGAGCCATTCTCCAGCCTTCTGAGACCTCTTCTCTGCTCAGAGACTCACTAAACAGTTCTGCTAATGGCTCTGCTAGTTCCCCCATTAGCTCCTTTAGTACCCTGTGATGTATGCCATCAGGTCCCATTGCCTTGGCCACCCTGAACTTAGCAAGCTCTTGTAGGACTCTTTCTTTTGTGAAGGGACTAGTACACACCTCCCTCCCCCCCCCCAGTGTCCATCCTGCTGAGCTGTGGGCCCTGCCCTACCTTCTCCTCAGTAAATACTGAGCAGAAGTATCTATTTAGGATAGATGCTTTTTCTAGGTCCTCCTCCACATAGTCCCCCTTATCCCCTTTGATTTTGGCAATATCCCCTCTGGACTTTTTCCTTTCACTAATGTATCCATAGAAAGTCTTGTCCCCTTTGTTTACTGTTTGTGCTAGTGTTTCCTCAGTTTGGGGTTTTGCCTGCCTTACTGCCTTCCCTGCTTCTCTAAGGGAAGTTTGGTATGCCTCCCTATCTTCATCCAGTTGCATTCCCTTATATTTCCTGAAGGCCAGTCTTTTGGCTCTGACCTTTTCTACTACTGTTTTTGAGAACCAAAGTGGTTTCCTCCTTCTTTTGCTCTTGCTTTTCTCTCTAACACAATGGGATGTTGCTTCAGGTATTGCATCCTTAATGGTTGCCCACTTTGCCTGTACCCCCTCATCTGTATTTCTTCTTGCCAGGGCTAGCTTATCTCTGTTTGCCATCTTATCAAAGTCAGCTCCTCTGAAGTCCCATATTTTTGCCTTGGAATGGGATGATTGAGTTCTAGTGGCCAAATTGAACCATACCATGTGATGGTCACTGGCCCCCAGGTGACCTTCTACCTGGAGATCTGTGATCCTTTCCCTGTTAGTCAGTACTAGATCTAGGATAGCCCTGTCTCTTGTGGGTTGTTGTACCAGTTGTTTGAGGCCCTTGCCCTGTAGGGAATCCACCTTGTGTCTAATTTTGGTGGATGTTCCTGCTGGTAATGACCAATCTGTATCTGGCATGTTGAAGTTTCTCATTATCAGAACCTCCCCTTTAGCTGTCATGTTTTGTATATCTTCTAACAGTAATGTGTCTATGTCCTCCCCCTGCTCTGGAGGCCTGTAGACAACCCCAGTTCAAATGGCTGTCCCGTTTTCTGTTTCCAGGGTGACCCACAGTTCTTCTGGCTCCTTATGTGTATTTAATTTCCTGTAGCTTTGATATCTTCATTGACATAAAGGAGCCACTCCACCGCCCCCCCTTTTTACCTCATTCTTCTGAACAGTATATAAATAGAAACAACGGCACTGCAGGTCTACATAAATAAACAAACTTTTATTTATTGAGCGATCAGTTGCAAGGCCACCCGTGCAGTACAAGCTCCAACCTTAACTAGTTTTGAACTACATGTGCATCATCAGGAGGATAAAAAACACATACCCTTAAAAAGCCCAGATTTAAAGTGACGACACCACATATCACATAGTCTTGACTGTAGAAAAATACAGTTAAGAAAGTAACAAAATACTTAAAATTGTCTTGGATACTACAGCATTTCATCACATACTCTTTTAGACTTTGAATTAATCGACCCTCTTAGAAAGGGTATATTTAGACTATTCATGTAATATGCAGCTGCACTTTTTTTCTTCTTTTTAATCATAAAGATACGTTATGAAAATGATCATAAAAAAGACCATGTATAACTGGTTAGCTTTTAACCATTAGTTTTACTCATTAGCTGTCACAGTCCATAGTCTGTGTCTGTTTTTTATCCTTCTGATGACGCACATGTAGTGCAAAACTAGTTGAGGTTGGAGCCTGTACTGCATGGGTGGCCTTGTGACTGATCGCTCAATAAATAAAAGTTTGTTTATTTATGTAGACCTGCAGTGCCGTTGTTTCTCTGTTTCTGGATTTTACTACTACCTGGCATGTGTGTGTCGAGCTGAGAATTTTTCTTTCTATGAACAGTACATAGCCTGGTACTGAAGTCTCCCAAGTGTGGTTACTGGTGAACTATTTCTCGTTAATGGCTGCTATGTCCAGTTTAGCCTCTGTCATTGTTGCCTGCAGGTCTGGGATCTTGTTTCCCAGACTGTGAGCATTTGTGTACATGATTTTTCACTGGCCAGATTTCAGTGTGGGGCGAGGTCTGGTATTTCCCCTGTGCATCATATGGGGAGTCAGACCTTTTTCCTTACCTGATGATGCAAATGAACTACAAACATGCTGAAATCCTGTTTGATCAGTATCCAAGGGTGGAGGGGTGTTCTTCCCGTTCGACGTATTGGGTGCTGCACCCCTCTCCCCATTTGCTAGTTCAAATATTCTGCAAAGACGTCAAACTTCTGCTCCAATTCACTGACTCCCTCCTTAGTCAGATGCAGTCCATTGAATTTAAAGAACTTTCACTTCCAAAATTATTGCCAGTTACCTACAAATCTGTGTCCTTTTTCCTGGCACCAGCCCTTGAGCAACATGTTTAGCTCCCCTATCTCCCCTTCTCTGACCTTCTGTCCATCTGCTCCCCTCTCCCAGATTGGCAGGATCTCGGAAAAGAAGATGCCGATGAAATGGATGACAGTTTGTACCCCAGCCTAGTCAGGTGTTCCTTAGTCTCCAAAACTGACCAGATGGCAAGGTCGTTAATCTCTGTTTTTACCAGGACATCGATGTTTTCTCCTGCTTCCTGCATTATTTTGGCAATGCTGTCAGTGTCTCTCCACGCTGATGTACCTGGGAGACATCTGACTATTATCTCCAGCTGGAGGTAAGTATCAGCTCCCCGAATCATGGAGTCTCCCGGGTCGTGCCTGAAAATAGTCTTTCTGGCTAGTGCACCTATCCAGTTAACAAAAACTAAATAAAAAAAAAAAAAAAAGTGTTTTGGATTTCCTTTTTGCTTTTTTTTTTTTTAGTCTCTCCTGAATAGATCTTTGCCTGGTACCATTACCTCCCATTTGTGGTTTTCTCTGTACCATGTTTTGGATATTGCTGCTATATCCAGGTCAGCTTCTGCCATCAAGGCTACCAGGTAAGGGATTTTATTTCCCAGGCTGCAGGCTTTTGTAAACATGGCCATCAATATTTTACTGCCTGCCCTCATTATATTCTCTCTAATGTTCTCATGTCTCTCCCTCCTAACCCTGACTTCCTTCTTTTGCTGCATCCCTTCCTCTGCCATACCCTTCAGCTGATTTGCTGATTTAGGTGTTTCTGTTAACAGCTTACCCACCTGAATCTTGTTTGTTGCTGCACTAACCTGTTGGGGTGGGTTGCTAGAGTTTCCCAGTTCCCAACACCCCCCCCCCCCAGCTAGCTTAAATGCTCACTAAGGAAGCATTTAAACTCTTTATTGAGGAATGATGTTCCCTTCCTGTTTGGGTGCAATCCATCATCCTTGTATAGGCCCACATCATTCCAGGTGGATTCCCAGTTCCCAAAGAAGCCATGACTCTGTTCCCTGCACCAGCCTTCCAACCACTTGTTGAAGCATCTGATGTGGAGATTCCTAGCCGCCCCCTGCATTGGACTGGTAGCACCTCCAAGAATATCACAGAGCCTGCCACCATCCCCAGGCACTCTCCTAACTCCCTGATATCCTCCTGCACCTGCTCCATACTTGTCTCATCCCTGGCTAGGTTATTTGTCCCAAGATGGACAATGACATCCAGCCTCCCTCTGCTTGCTACAGCCTTAGTGATCCTCTGGATCCACTCCCCCTCCATCTGAGCTGTGCCTCCTAGAAGGCACATCACCTCTCTCTCTTCCCCACTACCCATATCCAAATCCATATATCTGACTGTTGAGTCCACCACCAGGAGTAGCTTCCTCTTCCCTTGGGGTCCTCTTCCTCCCATCTTTGGGTCTCTCTCCTCGAGGACCTGTACATCCTCCCTTGTCGCAACCTCGGGTTCCCTTTTGGCACTTCCCCACTCCTCCAGAACAGCATAGGAGTTTCTAAGCTGAACAGGATGAGGGATGTACCTTTGACCACCCAACCTCCCTGAGCTCACCATTGTCCATCCAGCCGTCTGCCCAGGCAACCATTGCAGTGGTGGCTGGGGACACAGTGGCCTCTGGGTGGGGGTGAAGGTTCCCAGCACTCTTGCCAGCTTGGCCCAGAGACTGGCCACCTCCACCCTCAGACCAGAGAGGTGACTTCATATGGGTCTGCACCACAGTACCCAGAATGTTCTCCTGAAGACTGCTGCCCCACACCCAGCACAACACACCACTCCCTGCATCTTCCTCTAATGCTGTGCTTAACCTATTTTACCTTACTGGCTAAACTCACCAGCTGCTATAGACAGTCCCCTGTTTTGATTGATTTGCCCTCAATCCCCCCAAAAACAATTTTTTTTCTTTTTTATATACTGTCCTCCACCTTACTACATGCCTCTGTGACTTATCGCCTGCTACTGTGTAACAGACACGGGAAGTATCAATCTATTGTCTGCCTATAAAGGCAGAGTAGCCGGGGGAGGGTAGGTGGGTGCCAGCCCCGGTCACCAAAAACAATCACCAAACTCTGGTTGCTACTGTAGCTCAGCACTAAATGCCCTGGCCCTTTGGTAGATGAATGAAAGTGAAGTAACAAGCAGGAATATATGCACCAAGCAAGCCCGTTTGCCAGTACAGGTTACTGATGTCTTCTCCTGCTGCTAGAGGTATGAAACCCGACTTCAAAAAAACAATAACAAATAGTCCTTAGCAGATCACATCCTTTAACACAATGTGTAACCAAAGCCCTGAATTGCCACTGCCTTCAATGTTTCCAGCCTCCCAGACCAATTTCATATAAAGACCCCTTCCCTCATTCTTGCTTAACACCACAAATAAACACAAATAAGGTGCAGGAATACTCCTCTGATAATACGGTGTTCTTCCCCTGAATTCATTCAGTCATTCAGCTAAAAGCTTTTCTTCCATGCTCCTCTGTTCAGCTGAATTTAATCTTCCTTGCAAATTTACCATTTGCTGTACAGGGCTAACTTTGTTAATGGGGGGTTGGTAACTTTGCAAGTGGAGTGGGGCACACTGGTGAAGTTTGCAATGAACCATGGGATTGAAGGTCACATGGTACTGAAATGAGCTGTATGCCATGCAGAGGCTGTGTTCAGTTTTGTCTTATGAAGACAGAAGTGGAGAGAACTCTGTCTCTGATTGTCTGATCATAAAAAAAACAACTTTAAAAGATCTTTGGACACAGAGTATTTAGAACCAAATCACTCAGAAAAAATGTCTAGAGTGCTTTGTGCAGCTAGATTTCTGTTATGTGTTTGTAGTTTTGCAGATTTATTTAGTTCAAGGTAGTGTTTTGTGTGTGTGTGTGTGTATTGGAGCTGTGCTGTGTGGGGGATGGTTGCTGTTTTAGCTAGAAAGCAAGGCAGTCCTGGGAGCACTAGTCTTATTTGTTTTTCTCAGTCTTTCTTAATTATTTTTGTCTGTGGTCTGTGATTTATTTTATTTCTGTAGTAGTTTTGTCTGTTTAAGAATTTTTTTTTTTTCATTCTGTTACTATACCTATTAAGTTTCTTTTGTTAAGTTATTAAAGAAATGGTATTACTTCAATAGTTACAGTTACCTGTTTAAAATTACCCCTCTATTATTGTGTGTCTTGTTAATCCCCATTGTGTTAAAAAATAAACATAAAAAAAAACTTATTTTGAGGGTGTTTTTAGTGTAGCCACTGTTTGCTCAGTAAACTGCTCTGTTGTGATTAAGATCACACAGCTCCGGTATGGTGTTGTATTGTCTATGCTGCTGGTATTTAGAGTAACTGCAGTGTTTAAAAATCGAAATATCATAAACGACCAGAAAGAGATGCTTGACTCATGAAGTGATTGTTTCCAGCCATGCGGTCAAGAAAACTGTAGGTTCTGTGGGTCAAAAAAGATGTTGCACCTAAGAAAACTCATTCTGCAGCAGTTTCATCCTAGGTTGATATCATTAGTAGCAAAGGAGCAGTTGGTGGAGTGGCAGTGGCATTTGAGTGCCAACATTTTTCTCTGCCACATATTTGGCATTCATGCTTGTGGGTGCTTGGGAAGGGGGGAAACAGTGACAAGAGGATGAATTGAAGAAGTAAAATAGTGACTCTGTAACAGCGGTTGAGGAGGTGGTTGTTGTTGTCCTCATGACTGTTGGTGGCGGTGGTGCTGAGCCTGATCTGGATAATAGGTTCCCATTTTCTAATGAGATTTCTGAGCTTGACCATGACTCAGAGTTTGAGGCAGGAGATCTGACTGTTGCATACGAGAATGATGAGCAGGAAAGAGAGAATGGAGAAAGTGAGAAGGAGGAGAAAGACAGATATTAAGAGGAGGAGGAGGAGGAGGTTATTAGCCTGGTTGGGGATGGGGATGATGATTTGGACACACTATGGGAAGCTGCAAAGAAAACCAGTAAAGGTCATGCTGCTGAACCTGTGGTGCTGTGCACACCAAAATTATTTCACAGAATTACCAAAGCCGCCCCATCCACCCACTGTTGTTCCTGTTAAAACTGTTGATCCAATCACACCATGTGAGTGACCCACTGTTTAATGCAGAAATCATCCCTCAAAACACCCATTGTAACTCATTCATTGTCACGGTACCAACACCCTGTAAAATCAAGGACTACAAAACCCCTAGTTTTGGATTTGTACATACTGGACCCAGATGCCAAAACAGTGGCTACCTGGCAGCTGTTTCAAGCATGAATTAGCCATGTAAAAAAAAAGGGAAGCCACCTATTATTGGTGGCCAACAAACACATCTCAAGCCCAGTCACCAGCTACACTGGATTCAGCACAAAGGGAAGTCAATGAGGGAGGGCCCTATCCCTCATCATCTTTATTTGGCAAGGCATCTCGAAGTGGTAGGGAAAGAGTACTGATGGATGCAGGGTTGTGACATGCAGAGGACTACTACAGAGACAAGAAGGAATCTGTGGGATCGCCTAACAATGGCCATAGTAGTAATGGGGGGATGAGTACTAGCAGCCAGAGGCATCAAGGCACATGATTACCAGTCCAGAAAACACCTCAAATCACTGCTTCCATTCAAGCATCATCCGTGAATCCCCCTTTGTTAAATGCTACCCACCAGTCATGCTGCCATGAACAGTCTAGCTGTTTGGTAGCCCAGGACCTAGCAAGTTACATCCTACACATAATAGCATCTTTGAGCAGCGTACTAAATACCCACAGAATCACACTAATTCATGGTAACTGAATTCAGCAACTGCTGAAATGCTGGCAGTTTACGTACTATCATTCTGTTTTGTGAAGAATTTCAGATTCAGAAGGATTATGGTGCATGCCTGTCACAAATAATAGATTCCATCACAAACTACTTCACCCATGCCATTCCTGAACTTTATGGGACAGTGTCAGGCATAATAATACATGCCCTGCTGCATAAAGTGTCCACATACATGCATCTTAGTCTGGGTGTTTGGACCAGTGGCCAAACAGCTGGCAACTCCTATCTGTGCATTACAGCCTATGGAGCTCAGGTACCTGGGGTAGTATTTGACTCTTGAAGTGGGGAACATTGTATTAAGCCCAACTGCAGTAGAAGCAACATTTCAGGTATTCACCAGCATGTCTCACTGGCAAGGAAGAGTGTTGCTGACTCACACACTGGTAAGAAAATGTTAGAATTGCTCCTGAACCAGACTGATGAGTGGATGTAACCACATTCCTTGAAAGCAGGTTTCGCTGAGGGTGATAATGGCTCAGATGGGAGTTTGCATCATATTCTAAAATCAGGTCCATGTTGATTGTCACCTGTTGCATCTGTACCCACTTTGCCCATTCAAGAAACACCCGTGACTACCTCTGGCAGCTGCAGATCCAGAAAAAAACTACCTCAGCACTAGATGAAGCTTGATGTTATGACCAGGTGGAACTTGACACTGTACATGATTGAGATCTTGTATAAGAGTACAAAGCCATATCAGAATAGCTGCTGGTACGTACAAGTCAAGACAGTGCGAGAGTCTACATGTCTCTGACAACAAACCAGTGGTAACTAATGGATGGCCTGATAATGATCCTAACACCATTTGAACATGCACTGCAGGCAGTGAGTGGGGACACCGTGTGTATCAGTCAGGCCAACCAACTTTTATGAGTGCTAAGGCAGACACTGTTAAATGTACAGCAAATGCTGGAGGAAGGTGGTGATAAGAGAAGCTGTGCCTTAAAAGAACACATACTCCATGTATTTGGCTGCAATACCCATTATCTATTACTTCCAGCATTTTACAGTCTGCAGATTTTGGTATTGCCAACATGCTGGACCCATGTGTTGCTACCACCTCACATTGTAAGAGGTTTTATAAAATCTGAATCGCAACTCAGGAAACAACCACAAATTCACTTTGGGATGTTTTGTTTCTGGTGGGAACCGAAGACGTGAATGAAATGGAGGAGTTGACTGATGAAGCTGCAGTACTTCGGCAAATGCAATGTATGTTGCATGGCTATTTGATAGATATCAGGCAGCATAGCATCACAGAAGAGCCCCTGCTGTACTAGAATAGCAAGGTCACTGATTGGCCCACACTAATAGCTGGGCTTTTCATCATCTAGCATCTGTGTTGAGAGGTATGCAGTTCAGCAAGGACCACTGTGCATGACAGGCATACAAATCTGTCCTCCAAAATGTTGGAATGCTGTGATTTCTTAAAATGAATGTGGGGCAAATTCCCCAGAACACGATAAAATTGGAATTCATACCACTGGAAGATGGCAGTGGTGGTGACATTGAACATGAAGAGCCTGATGTTATCGGCATTGGCAAATTGCCTTCTACTGAGATAGATGAAGCATGGATAGAGAAAGAATTTCCATGTGGGGACAACTCCAGGCTGGAAGACTGTGAGGTATGCTTCCTTGAGGATGATGACTGCTTCATTAAAAAAAATGTCTTCTCTTTCCTTCCCATTTGAATACTTTTCCTTATTATTCTACTCTGTTTTCCTGTCATTATATTTTCCCCCCAAGTTACACTGTTGGTGTTCAATAAATCTATCTTATTACTTCCCTTTGCCCTATTCTAGTCATGGCAATAATAATATTGGCACTGCCACATCCAGAGAATGTGTCCTCTGTATTAGAAAATCTGCTCATTGTAAATGCCATTGCCAGACTGCCATGCAGACCATGCACCCCCTCTAGAAATAAAGACACCACCTCCTCTTCATCTTCCATCATGCTTCTGTTTTCTAAATCCACAAACAATATTGGCCACCTCCAAATCCACTGCACTGAGGCTCCTGAGTGAGAAACCCTAAGCCATCTCAAATGCCACTGCCAGCCATGCTGACCACACATCCTCCAGCAATCTTGAAGACACAACCTCCTCCTCTACCTCCTCTGGGCTGCTTGTGTACTCCACATCAACCAAGAAAATGTGTGCCACAGCTGCCCTTCCCTTATATATCTAGAATCCATACTGAGAAACATTGACTTTAAATACTGCCTAAATGCAGTGGCTATTCCAACCAGCCAGATAGAGAGTCAGCCAGCCAGCCAGCAAGTCAGTCTGCCAACCTTGAAGATGAGTATCTAGCCAGATAGCCCTATCATGGCAACAAACCATTATGTCTACCAAAGCACATGTTTCCTTTGATAGTAAGTTACTTTCTCTGATTTGCACACCCCTGATCATCACTATTGGTAGTGAGTCCAACTGTGCTCTTGAGGGGCTTACACCTTACTTAGCAGACTTAACTTTTTTTTCTGTCTTTCTTTTTGTTTCTCTCTACTGTAGGTTTGACAATTCACATGGAAGAAAGTTTAAACTTAAGTTGCCTCTTCATCCACCACACCTCTCTCTGGTACCATTATACCAGTACAAGGCATGGCCATCACCTATGTGGTGGTAAGTATCATTTATCACTTGATTCTTTTGTTCTTTTCCAGTTTGATTTTAAGGTTTCCTGTCAAAGGTACACAGTGACACAGTGGCCAGGCCAAGTCCAGCAAAGTAATTTCTCTTTTCTCTTACCAGGTAGCAGGTACAGTAAAACAGAGAGTAGACAATGGATGTACCATGTGGCCAGCACAGTGGCCAGGACATCCTCATTTATTTCTCTTTTTTTCATCACAGGTGACAGGTAGAGTAAGTCAGGGAGTGGACAATGGATATACTGAGCAGCCACAGACACTGTGACTAATTCAGTATAGTCTAAATAATTGTCTCCTATATTTGCAGGACTTGTTTCATTCTGTCTCATCATGCAGCAAGTTCTCCACTTCCACCTCCTCTGTTATGGCACCTTTGTGCCATTTCAAAGCATGACCATCACAAAAGTAATGGTGAGTAGACTTTCCAATAGTTATTTTTTTTTCTTTTACTTGTATGCTTTTTGGTTTCCCTGCATAGTGCAAGAAAAACACAGCAGGCTTTGTACGAGAGTTTCAGTAATTTCTATCTTGTGTTTACAGTTCTCAATATATTATGTCTGGATTAGAAGTCTACTCATCAAGCAAGCTGTTACCAGCAATTCCACCAGAAAGCTGATGTGGTCAATGTTACAGATGCATGCTTGGGCCTTCTCCTACTCCTCCATTTCCCCCAGCTTCTCCACAACTGAGTGCGGTGTTATTAGAGTCAACATGTCCTCCATATCCATTGTGAATAATAGTAATCCTCCTGTTGCTGTTGCCGGATTGTAAATTGTCATTGTCACACAGCTGAGACTGGAAGTTATCTAAATGAAGAGAAACAGGAGCAGAAAACTCTTACAGAGTGACATAGATATGAATAACATTCAAAAATAAAAAAAAAATACTTAAAAAAACAATTAAAAAATATTTGCCTTCACTGGCAGGAAACACTGCTAAATCCAACAACCAGATCCAGGCCAGGAACATGCAGCAGCAGAATTTATTGTAAGCTCCAGAGTGCTGAACTCCTTGAAAGAGGGAAAGAGAAAAAATGTGGCTTATAATTATAAATCCCCCATTACATTAAAAAGATAGAAGTTGACTGGTTCTGAAAACAACACATCCACTCCATTCATCATCCTACCCATCCCTGTGCCCTTAAGTACATAATAATACCTTTCTTTCTAATGCAAATAAACAAAATATGAATAGAAATAATTTAATTCAAATACAAACCATGTATGTTGACTGTCTCGACTTATGACCTATCAATTTCATCTAAAATGAGGGATCAGAGTGTCCTTCTCTGCCCTCCATTTTCAATCACATTTAAACACAATTCACTGTCATTCAACATATAAATAAATATCGATTTATAAATAATAATTAATAATAATTTCATTCAGCTAAGTCAACTCCTGGTTCTGAAATCAGTCCATCCACTTCATCCAGAATTAACTCAATCAAATTTTATTTATAAAAAGTGCAATTCCTTTGCAGATCAAAGTGTTTGCACAATATCCAAATCCCTTAAAACAAGTAAAATGCACACAATCAGTACTTAAAACTGGTAAAGTACAATAAAATGGTAGACTAAACAGGTTCAGTAAAAGCCAAATGAAGAAGATGCATTTTGAGGGCAGATTTAAAAGTCTCAATGTCCAGAAAAGGTAATGTTTAGGAACCCAAAAATAACTTCTTCAGAGTCCAAAATTTCCTTGTAGTAATTTTTATGTTTGCTTGCACGCATGTGCAAGAAACATAGTGCCATCATCCAAGTTTTCAGAGGTGTGGCAGCCCTCTTCCAATTCAGTCAGTGTGTTTGCAGGCGCAGCTGCAGTTCTCCAATGCCTGCTGGAGCTGTCTATGACAGCTCCAAAATGCAGTGGCGTACAGTTAAAAGGGGGAGCTACGCTTCAGTGAGCAGCGATAAGATATCGCCTGCTCATGCGCGCTCCCCTACACACACACATGCACACATACTGCGTGCTCGCCCCCCCACGCACACACTGTGTAGCCAACATGTGCTGCACCCCCCCCCAGAGCAGAGTTACATATGCCATGCTGAGTGCCCACTCCCCAGCATGGCTACACGTCGATAGCAGCCGACGGGGGTGCCCAATACCCCATCAGCTCCACTGTTCCCCCCCCGAGTACAGTGTGCCATGCTGGGAGCCCACCCCAGCGTGGTAAACGTCCCGCATCATCATTTAAAAAAAAACAACCCTGAAACTTAAAAATGGTCCCTCGTTGTCTCTGCCCCCACCCACGCCCACACACTGCGCACCCCACCTCCCCACACCCCTCACCCCATACTTACCTCCGGACTCCGGTGCGACGATCTTCGTGGACGGAACACGCTCTGCACTCTTCAAAGCCGACCGCGAACTGAGGAAATGCCGATAAGCTGTAAAATGGGATAGATAGGTTTTTTCAACATTGCTCCATATCTCAGCCATTTTTTGGAATTTTTGCACCAAATTTTCAACATGGGGTTTTTGGGACCCCTTCTCATGAATGCTTTCACTGTCATGGCATTAATCGGGCCCGAAGGGTGATTTCGCAGTCACTGCGTGAAATCACCTTTCGGGACTGAGTAATGAAACAACACTGCCACTGTTCATAAGGTGGGCTCTCAAAAAGCCTATGTTGAAAATTTGGTGGAAAAATTCCTAAAAATGACTGTTTTACGAGCGTGCGTTGCGCAGTTCCTACGCACGCTCATAAGTTTGCGAATTTTCATTACTTTCACTCCAGATTTTCAACATTGCCATTTTACCACACCTCCTTATGAGCAGAACAACTGTCATTTTTCACATCTTGCCCAAAATGTGTTTCCGCCCATGTAGCGCACAATGGCGCAATCGGTGTGTGAAATCAATATATGGGACACATTAAGAAAATCACAGTGACACTGTTCATGAGCAGAGGTCTTAAAATGGCTATGTTGAAAATGTGGTGAAAAAATTCCTAAAATGACTGTTTCTGCAATGCGTTGCGCCCGGTTCCTACGCACGCGCGTAAGTTTGTGAGTTTTCTATATTTTCACTCCAGATTTTCCACATTGCCATTTTATTACACTTCCTTATGAACAGTACAGCTGCCATTTTTCACATATCACCTCAAATGCGTTTCCGCACATGTAGCGCACAACGGTGCAGTCGGTGTGCGAAAGCAATGTTTGGGACAGATTAAGAAAATCACAGTTACACTGTTCATGAGCAGAGGTCTTAAAATGGCTATGTTGAAAATGTGGTGACAAAAGTCCATAAAATGACTGTGTTACGAGTGAGCATTGTGCAGTTTCCACGCCACTTCGTAAGTTCATGACTTTGTAATATTTTCAGTCCAGATTTTCACCAGTGGCATTTTTCCACACTTCCTTATGAACAGTACAGCTGTCATTTTTCACAACATGGCCGAAATGTATTTTCACACTTTCAGCGCAGAGTTGCGTGGTCGCTGTGGGAAATCATTGTTCGGGACAGATAAAGAAAATCACAGTGACACTGTTCATGATCGGAGGGCCCAAAATGCCTGTGTTGACAATCTGCTGTAAAAAATCCCCAACCTAATTACTTTACGGATGTTCGTTGCATAGTTTCTATGCACGCTCATGACTTCACCAGTTTTTTTAATATTTTTACTGCAGATTTGCAACATTGCCATTTTTTACACCTCCCCTCGAACAGTACAGCTGTCATTTTTCACATCCTGTTCTGAATGTGTTTTTGCACCTGTGGTGCTAAATGCCGTAGTCACTGTGCATAAGCAGCTTTCAGCTAACAAACTGATATTGCCACTGTTCATGAGGTGGGGGCCACAAAAAAACATGTTGAAAATTTGGAGTGAAAATACCAACGAATGCCTGAGGTGTTAGGGTTTCTAACCATAACACCCCACCCTGTAGAGAATGACAGGCATCAGGGGTGTGACTTGGGATTCTTGCCTGTAATGCTCACACCATTCCACATCCTGCAGCCAGTGAGAGGCATAGAGGTATGCCTTGGACTCTTCGGCCACAAAGTTCACCCCATTCCCTTGTACCACTCTATCTCACCATATTTCCTGATGGAATGGGGTGCGCATAAGGGCCAAAGACCCCAAGGCACACCGTGACACTTGTCAGTGTCTGCAGGGTAGGGTGTGGTGAAATGGCATGGCCATTATGCCTGACGACCCGAAGGCACACCCCAATGCCTATCACTCTCTGCAGGGTGGTGGTGGGGTTGGCTTCAGTTCAATACTTCACTGCCATTTCTATTATGCAGCTCTGTAACTTCTACACTACCAATGCCAATGCCAGCAAGCAAACATTCGGCATTGACAAATGCTTGTTCTTTTTATTTCTATATATACTGCCCCTACATTTCGCTCTGTAGAAGAACTTGTTCAGGGGGTATATCTGTTAGAAAAAATAATAATAAGCCACATTTTAGTATAACAATTCATAAACAAAAATCATTTGCCTCCATTTTTATGTTGATTGTGTGCATGTGGAAGAAAAATATTGTGGCAGCTTGCCAGAAGCAGGTTGTGGAGGCGCAGCACTGTTGTGGCCAATGCCCCCACAGCCTTTAAAGGCTTGGCCCGCTTTCCCAAATGGGGTGGCATTCTGCTGCTGACACTAATTCAGCCAGCGTGCCACCACCTTTAAATGTTTTAGCCGCTGCAACCAGGGGCCGCCTTGTCATTGCTGCATCAGTCATTCCGCTGCAATGAGGGAGTGCCCCGTCATTGCTGGGTGGAACATTGGTACTGTATTATTGTTTGTGAACATGGCAGAGGCTTGCTGCCATGTTCACAAACAATATTAGTGAGTCCCCAGTGATGAGGGGGCACACAATCACCCTCAGCAGCATGTGACCCCCACAACAGTGTGTGTTTGCTGAAGGGTGCCCCAATCCCCATCAGCTGCAGTCCCTCGAGAGTTCAGGTTGCCGATGGGGGAGCCCACTCTCCATCGGCATAATGGTCTGCCCTGCCAAAATGGTCAGTTTATGCTGAAGGAATGCCCTATCCCCCTTGTCTCTATCCCCCTCCAGCACTAAATATGTGCCTACGGGGGTGCCCAATCCCCTGTCAGCTACAGGCCCCCAAACATTCAGATGGCATGCTGGGAGCCCACCCCAGCATGCCCATTACCCCTTGTTCCAACAGGGGTGCTGAATCCCCCATTAGCTACAGCCCCCAGAACATTCAGGTGGCACCCTGGGACCCCACCCAAGTGTCACCCAATGCCCTGTAAAGAAAAAAAACATCCTGCAATTTTTTTTTTCTTGTTTAAACCTGTAAAAAAGAAAACTGCCCCTCATGATCTCCCTGGCCCCTCCCACATCCCACACCAACCCACTGCACACCATTCCTCCCCACACCCCCCTCACCCCATACTTACCTCCTGAGTCCGGTGAACTTAGGAATTGCCGCTAAGCTGTATAATGGTATAACTAGGGCTTTTTCAACTTGTTTGCATATCTCAGGCATTTTTTGGAATTTTGGTACCAAATTTTCAACATGGGGTTATTGAGTCCTCTCCTCATGAATTCAGCCACTGTCATGGTGTTAACCATTCCCAAAAGGTGATTTTGCAGTCACTGCATGGAATCACCTTTCAGGACTGATTAGCAAAACAACAGTGCCAGTGTTCATGAGGTGGGGTCTCAAAAAGTGTATGTTGCAAATTTGGTGGGAGAAATAAAAAAAATGTCTGATTTACAAGCGTTCATTGAGCAGTTGCTATGCACGCTCATAACTTCACCAATTTGGAATATTTTCAGTCCAGATGTTCAACAGTGCCATTTTTGCACACCTCTTTATGAACAGTACAGTTGTCATTTTTCACATCCTGGCCGAAATGTGTTTTCGCACTTCTGGTGCAGAATAGTGTGGTCGCTGTGGGAAACCAGTGTTCAGGACACATTAATAAAATTACAGTAATACTGTTCATGAGCAGAATTCCTAAAATTCCTATGTTTAAATTTTGTGATGAAAGTCCATAAAATGAGTGTGGTATGAGCGTGTGTTGCACAGGTGTTGCACACTGTTTCCAATATCCTGGAACACCTCCAATCCACTGGCATGCAATGGAGGTGTTCCATGATATTGGAAACAGTGTACAAAACACTTTACATTTTACAGCTTGCTCTGAGGAAGAGAAAAAAACAGTTATTTCAGACAATGAGGGGGGAGAGAGACCTCACTACACAGATGGGGGAACCCCCCAAAACATAGCTCAGAAAATAGAAAACCTTAAATTTAAAAACACCAGATTAGAATGGCATGGGTTAACTTTAACCCAATACTTAGAAAGCCATATGGTACCACGAGGTTTACACATCACAGTAGAACCCAATTTAGGAATTAACTCCAATAATTTAGCACTTAAGTGGGATGACATACGTAACAGGGCAAGCTGTGATTTCATGCGTGCCCCAATAGAGGCGATCATTGAGGAGAGGCAGAAAATAGTCACAGAAACTATTCAGGTGGAAGATCTGCTTAAATTGAAAATACAGAATGAGGAGTTCACTAAGAACTTAGAAGACATAAAGAAAAAGTTACAGGAATATGAAGAACGCTTGAAACAGCAGAAAATTAGAATGTTTGTAAGCCACCGAAATGATTACAAAGAAAATAGGGTGTACACTTACAAATTATACAACAAAAAAAGGACAGCCCAGTATTTTCAATATCATGCAGACGTGCCACTGATGGTGACAATAGCTATACCCAAGAAGCACAAGCACCAGCAGAGGAAGGGACCAGGGTGCATGAGTCACACCCTGCGGAAAGTTCATAAGCCACACAACAGACACCTAGATATGACTTAAGGATCAGAGGTGGGGGTCAGGGACAGAGGTGGTATTTTCAGGTGGGCAGGGGGAGAGGATGGGGGGAGGATATTGAGGAGGGTACTGTGGCAACAGAAGGAATGGACAACACCCCCAATAGATCAGATGAATGAGGAAGAAAATATTCCTATATTCAACTTAAGTGGTAAGAATTTAACACAGGAGCAGATCCATACTTTAGGGTTGGGGTTATCATTTGCACCTACAAAATCTGTGGATTTATTTGAATTAGAAGTGCAGCTACAGAAATTTTACAGAAATCACAGACTTAAAAATAAGTTTGGGGAACATTCCAGTGAGATGACACAACAACAAGTTAAGCAGGCGTTACAGATTAAATCAGAATTTTCACCACCAGTTGGTAGAAATTATGGAATACAAAGTTTCTGCAAGATAGCAGAGACAGATAATAGATTTATTTTCTACTAAACAGGATCTTTTTTCCAAACATCAAAACTTAACATCACAACAGAGGCAAATACTGAGAGAACTAGGAGATGACCCACAGCTAGTTACTAAGCCTGCTGACAAAGGGGGGGGGTAGTTATACAGAATAGGGAACAATACTTGGAAATGTGCATGCCATTGTTAACAGATAGAAATAATTATCAACAATTGAATTGTGACCCTCTAGAGAGCATACCAACAGAATTACAAGAGAAGCTACAGGAGTATGTAGACATGCAGTGATTAAATCAATGGGAAGCTGAAATTCTATTAATGCACATCCAAGAACCCCCACATTTTGCTGTATCCCAAAGATACGTAAAAATATATCCAAACCTCAGTGCAGGCCCATAGTCTTGGGTATTGGATCTGTTTTTGAAAATGTGTCTAAATGTATCAACTATAATGTGCAACCTTTGATTGAAAAAACTGAAACTTACCTAAAGGACTCTACAGACATTATGCAAAAACTGCAGATTTACTCAAGTCAAATAGATCTGAGGGAAGCATGGCTGGTAACATTTGATGTTGCCAGCCTATATACCACTATCCTAAACAGAGAGGGTGTTAGTCAGTTTAGGACGTATGTTAGATCGGAGACCAGTCAGAACTAAGCCCAAAACAGAACTACTGCAGGAACTTGTTATGTACATTCTCACACACAACTATTTTTGAATTCAATGGGGTCTTTTAGCAACAAGACCGAGGGACTGCCATGGGTAGTACCATGGCATCAGCATATGCAAATTTATACATGCATAATTTTGAGATGAGTACAGTACTGGATAAAAATTTCAATATATTCTATGCACATGTAGGACTGTGGTACAGATACATTGATGATATAATATGTATTTGGACTGGCACAGCAGAAACATTACAGGAGTTTCATACACAGCTTAATATCTGGGATCCAAACTTACAGTTCGAAATTCATCAGAAGAGGCATAGTATAGCGTTCCTGGATATAATGATTATGCTACAGAATGGCCAAATTGACACCACATTATATATCAAGGCAAGTGACAGGAATATTGTACTGCATGGGCTAGGTTTCCATGAATGTAAGCTCAAAAACAGTATTCATATTCACAACTTGTCAGAGTGAAGAGAAATTGTAGCACTCAAACAGAGTATCAAAAACACAAACAATAAATGCTGAACAGATTTCAGAATAGAGGTTATAGTAGAAATGTTTTACAACAGGCAGACCACAGAATAGACCAACAAGACAGAAGTTTACTATTTCAGAAAAAAGGAAAAAAACAAGGAAGAAAGGACAGTGCTAGCAGTACAATATAATCATAAAATGGGACAAATCAGATCCATTATTAACAAAAACTGGCACTTGGTGGCTGCAGACAACACCCACATACAAGCTCTACAGAATCGATCAATAATAGTTGCTAAAAAGGCACCAAATCTTAAGGACACATTGGTCCATGCACAGTTTAAATCTGCATAGATGGCACCAGCACAGTTATTGGTAGGCCCTTTATGCCCTGGAATGAATCAGTGTGGAAGGTGTTCAGTATGTCATCATACCAGTAAGCGGGACACCTTCAGACTTCCACATTTTAATAGAAACTTTGAGATTAGATGACACATTAACTGTACTACAGAGGGTGTTGTTTATGTCATCCAATGCCCGTGTGACCAGCTGTATGTCGGTCAGACAAAAAGAGCATTGAAAGTGAAAATCTTAGAACACAAGGGAGACAATAGATAAAATAACAAGGTCACCAGTGGCACAACATTTCAACAAGGCAGGACACAATGACGCCTCACTGCGGTTTTGGGGATTAGAGGTTGTTGCGCTCCCTACACAAGGAGGCAATTGCAAAAAAGTTGCTTGAGTGGGCGGAGATGAGATGGATTTTCCACCTCAAAATACTAGATAAACAAATAGGCATGAATTTAGAATCTAACTGGCAAGCTTGTTTGTAAATGTATAGCTATGCTTGAATGAAGGTATGCAACTAGCCTCTCCAATTCTACTATATGTGAGGCAAAGAAGTAAGTTGTAACTATAGACAATAATAGCATAAAATCTTCTGCAACTTTGTATATGTGTCTAGAAAAGTCTATTAGTGTATATTTAGAATTTAGGATGCAGTAATGAAGGATCCACAGCATATAAGGTTCACGCCTTTGAGTCCTCCCCACTTGGACTATTGCAACTCTGTGTATCTAGGGCTTTCTGGGGTTGAAATCTGCCATTTGCAGCTAGTGCAGAATGCAGCAGCTAGGCTTTTGACAGGAATATCTCTGTTCTGTCATATTTCTCTGGTGCTGCGTGGTCTGCACTGGCTGCTAGTACAATGGCAGATCACCTTTAAAGTCAGTCTTTTGACTTACAAAGCCCTACATGGACAGGGCTCTGACTACCTGAAAAAGCTTCTGGTTCCCTAGCGCCCTGGGCGATCACTCCACTCAGCTGGCATGGGGTTGCTAGAGATTCCAAGAGTGTGTCTGAAATCTTCTGGTGCCCAGGCATTTATGCATGCGGCCTCTTCTCTTTGGAATTCTCTACCCTGCCAGTTACATGAGTCTGCGACTGTGGTGGGATTTAAATGAGCTTTAAAAACTCATTTGTGGCACCAGGAATTTGGTGACTGATTGGCTGTTTTTATTTTAATTTATAAGTTTGTTTAGATGTTTGTGTACCAACTAAGCTGCTGCAACTTGTGCAATATGTTGTTTGTTTTTAAATCTGTTTGGCGCCTTGGTTTTGGAAAGGTGCCATAAAAATAAAGTTTTATTATTATTATATAAGGAATCTGATTGAAAATAGATTACCCCCCCCCGTGTGTACTCTCTCTCCCTATGTTTTACTTATCAGCTTTCCTTCCCTTTCCCCTCCCACAACCCCCAGTATGGTGATTTTAAGGAATGAAAGACTTAAGTTATTGGAATGTGAGGTACTTGATGCCCAGCTCAGAGTCTGAATGTCTGTCTTTAAATGATTAACAATCTTTAGTAATCTGTAATACCCCATGGCTTTTTGACCAACCTGTGTGAACCTGCCTCCTGTTTAGGAAGTGTATGGTTGCTTAGCAACCTCCTGCTCAGGCAGGAATACAAGAGAGTGATTTCATTCCCTCAGGACACACAGGTTGGTCAGAGACGTAGACCACACCTCAATCAGCACACTTAGCACCATTAAGACTGCAGACAGAGCTTTTAAACTGTCTGAAATCACCAACAATAAGGTAGAACCATAGAACTTCATATTTTAAATGTTTGAATTATGAGTACATAAAAGATCTATGTAAGCATCTTATAGCAACTTATTTAGTGAAACAGTTTTGCTTGTATGTGTTTTGCAGGGTTTTTACCCAATTGTTGGATTTTGGTCTTGAACAAACTGTGAATGAAGTGAAGCTCATAATGAATGCTTCTGTGTATGCTTTGAGGTAAACGGCCAAGCGGTTATGTGGTTACAGGCTTTATGCAGTTATTAAAATTAAGCTAATGTGGGGCTTTTCATGTAAAAATAAGTGACAGGACATGTTATATCAATTCACAGATGGCATGGATGTTTTTTGTAACAAAAAGTAAGCAGGAAGAAAGCAAAATATAGGAGGACAGTAGCTGTGAGCTAGGTAAATCCATTTGAGTGTATAATCACTTCAATAACTTCACACTGCTTTAACGTAACACAGTGTCATAATATAAAAAATGGAGGTAAATGATTTTTTTTTATGAATTGTTATACTAAAACATGGCTTATTATTATTTTTTCTAACAGATATACCCCGTGAACAAGCTCTTATACAGAGCGAAATGTAGGGGGCAGTATAAACAGAAATAAAATGTCAGTGTCAGTGGCTCAGTAGGTAACACACTCGCCTCTGAGGCCGGGAGATCAGAGGGCTGTGGGTTCAGTTCCCACATCTGGCACTTGGGTTAATATCCCAGTACTGACACTGTAATACAGCATGAGAGGGGTACTGCATTTCTGAGGTGCCGTCTTTCGGATGAGACGTTAAACCGAGGTCCCATCTGCCTGGATTGGTGGTAGTTCAGGTGGATGTTAAAGATCCCATGGCACTTATCGAAAAGAGTAGGGGAATTTCCCCGGTGTCCTGGCCAAATTTCCCTCATTCACTAAAAATACCACCAACAGCTTAATCTGGTTCAAGGTCAGTTGGCATTCATCTGTATCCCCCTCCCCCGGGTCGTGCCTGAAAATAGGCAGGATTTGTCTAGTGCACTTACCCGGTCAACAAAAGCTAAATTAAAAAAAAAAAATATAAAGAAAAATTACTACAAAGAATTGTTGGACTCTGAAGAAGTTATTTTTGGGTTCTTAAACATTATCTTTTGTGGACATTTGATGGCACCTTGGGAACCAGAGGCACAGTGTGTGATCTAATAAGGTTCATTTCCCACCTTACCTTAGGAATTTGTTAAAAGTCTCAATGGTCAGGCACTCTCTAATCCGACGAGGTAAAGAGTTCCACAGGGAAGGGGCCACAAAACTAAATGAACAGGCCCTAGATGTCTGAAGTCGGACCATGGGAATCTCTAGCAATCCCTCATCAGAAGAATGGAGTGAGCAGAGGGAGCAGTAGGGGCATAGAAGATCTTGCAAGTAATGCAGTCCCTGTCCATGTAGGGCCTTATAGGTCAGTAACCCAACCCTGAAGGTGATCCACCAATAAACAGGCAGCCAGTGCAGACCACGGAGCACAGGTGTGATATGGCAAGATTTGGTAAACCAGTCAATCATCTGGCTGCTGCATTCTGCACTAGCTGCAATCAGCAGATGTCAACCCCTGGCAGCCCTCGGTAACGGGCGTTACTGTAGTCAAGATGGAAGGACACTAAGGCATGGACAAAGGTTGGAAGGTTGCCGGGCAGGACCAGGTGCTTAATCTGGGCGATGTTCCTCAGATGGTAAAAAGAAGTTTATAAGACAGCAGACACCTGAGATTTCAATGTCAGGCCACTGTTGAAAAAACACCCAGATTTCACACCTGGTCAGAGGTAAGCAGCTGGCCACCCCTGAGTCAAAGCCCAGAAGACTTACCAGCTGACAGCCCCAAACCCCGACAACCTGGATCCACCACCAACACCTCAGTTTTATCAGGGTTCAACCTCAGCCAGTTGGCACTATTCCAGCCCTGGATCTCAGAAAGACAGCTATTAAAGACTGAAATAGCTCCACCCTGCTAGAGCACAAAGGACATATAGAGCTGAGTATAATTTGCACAGCACGGAAAACTCAGTCCATACCACCTTTTAATGTCTCCTAATGGCAGCATAGACACTGCAAACAACATGGGTGATAGTACAGAACCCTGCAGTACCGCACAGGACAGGGGCAGAGGGGCCAAGGAATAAATCTCTGATATCACTCTCTGAGTCCTGCCCATGAGGAAAGATTGAAACCATCTGAGGACTGTACCAGATAGTCCACAGAACAACTGCAAGTGTTCCAACAGTACATCATGGTCCACAGTGTCAAATGCCACAGAAAGATCAAGGAGAACTAAGATGGAACAACTCCCTCGATCCCTCACTATCAGGATATTATTAAGTATCTGAACAACAGCCATCTTGGTACTATGCCTCTTCTTAAATCTGGACTGGAGAGGATCATAGACATCATAGATAACTAAATGGTCATCCAGCTGCGCCACAACCACCTTCTCAATAACCTTGCCCATAAATGGCAGGTTAGAGACAGGCCTGTAGTTTGCTAAGCAGTAAGGGTTGATGAGGATTTCTTAAGGAGGGGTACCACTACCACCTCCTTCAGGGAGTCAGGAAACACCTTTGTCTCTAACGAACTCTGGACTATCTCAGCAAGGACTGGGCCAATTACCTCAATGCACCCCACAAGGAGGCACATTGGTCCTGGGTCCAAACTACAGTAGGTTGGGTGGATACCCTGGATGAGCCGCACAATGTCCACGATCTCCAACTGGCCATAGTCAGACCAGATAAACCAAGCACTTGCAACCTCCTGCCAACCTCCACAAAACCCAATGGAAGGTGTTAAGTGGATCTCTGACCTGATGGTGGCAATTAGGGAGCAGAGTGCCCTCCCCTTCATCCATCATTAATCCCATTAAAATACATTTCATCATGAGTCATCATATAAATACATGCACATTTATAAATAATAATTAATAATAATTTCATTCAAATAAGTGAGCTCCTGGTTCTGAAAACAACCTACCCACTTACTCCAAAATGAAATGACAGAGTGTCCTCCTCCTTCCTCCATCCGCAGCCACTTTTAAAATACATTTCATCATTAATTCATCATATAAATGCACATTTATAAATAATAAAAGTTTCATCCAACTAGGTCGACTCCTGGTTCTGAAATCAATCCACTCACTTCATCCAAAATGAGGTGACGGAGCATCCTCCTCCTCCTCCCTCCATCCTCAATCACATTAAAATACAGATCATCATTTTTTTAAACTCATCTTTATTGTTGACAAAGAATTACATTACAGGAGAAATCAATGCACAGTTCTGCACAAATACAAACATTATTCCCTCCTCGGGGATACAAAACCATTTAAGTACCTTCAACCAAAATGTTATCACCATAGTGACTGAACCCATGGGAAGGAATTTTCCCCTGTAGCGTAGTTGAATTCCATGTCTATTCTTCTTTTTGTGAGCCACACTTTAGATGTGGCTTTGCCATGCTAAGATTGAAGTCCTTTTTAAGAAAGGTAACCTGAAGACATTAAGGTAGAACTCAGACTCAACAGAAGTCAACAATCTAAAAGATTATGTTGTTTTCCCATTATTTTCTTCCTTGAAGATGTCGCTGACTATGAGGATCTGACCATACCCAGTCTAGGACTTCATGTGGTGTGGATGTTGAGTTCGCCATAAATGAGACCAAGGTACTGCCTGCATCACTTTATGTGGTGGTGCAGACCTACCTCGTGCCTCTTTGTCCCAGCCCTAAGTGTTGGGGTGGTTCTTCTACTCTGCTGTCAAACACATAACCTGATCACCCACCAGATCCCACCTTGACCAATGCTCCCTTTGTTCTTCTGTGGTGAGCCTTAATTTGGCTTTCAATTCTTCCATTCTTTTTATATTCTGTACCCTGGCTAACTAGGAATCAAATGATGGGTGGGGGGGGGGACTCTAAGCCAATTCACCATTACTTCCTGATGGACAACCAGACAGAGGGTCCGGAGCAGACCCTTTTGCCTATTATTATCAACCTCTGGTGTTCTGAATCCCAAAATCATTGTATTAAAGTTGAAGGGGATTTGAACATACCATATTCTGTTATGGTGATGATGGATTTTAGCACAGAAGTCTGCGATCAGTGGGCAGGCCCAGAAAATATGAAAGTGGGTCCCTATCTGGCCACACCCCCATCAAAATAAATTGGAATTTCCCTCACAAAAGTGTTTGGTAATTGAGGTGGTATGGACGAACTGGGTTATACACTTCCAGTGCAATTCCCTCCATCCAGGCGAAGCCGTTGTTCTCCGCCCTCTCTCCCAAGCTAGCTTCCATTTTTCTTCCAGGATTGGCGCCAACATGTTCCCCTCCCAGTTCAGTCAAAAGCACTCCAGGTGAGGGCTATTGCCACTTTGGAGAACCCTAGATGCTCCTGATACCAGTTTGCCTCTCCCGACTAGGTGGTCTGTCCAGTATGGGAAGTTCTCTAGTTGAGTAAGATCCCTACTTATATTGGGGATAAGGCAATTCAATGACAGGTAATGTCTCTTCTGCAAAAACCTACGGAAATCAACTTGGGGTAAAGCATATTTTCCCTGGACATCTGCAAAAGAGATAACAGAATTGATGTGGATCAGACTTTGGAAGAGCACAAGTGCCATGTGTGTTCCATCTGAGGAATCCAGAGTCCATTCGTCAGGGAGCAATGTGAGGGTCTCCGATTATGGAAGTGAGTGGGCCTGTCTTGTCTGTGATTTATGTCACTCTCCAAGCCTTCACCAGGGATTTTAGCATGAATCGTGTCCATGGGTTTGTTAAACTCTTCCATATCTCAGGCTAAGATGGGCATGGGGAAGTCAGGAAGTGTAGAGAGAGGGATGAGTTGGGTCTGGTGGGCCTCCACTTCCAGCCAACCAGTGTCCCTCCGCTGTTTGACCCACTAGACAATTGGCACCAATTGAGCGGTGATGTGGTATAGCTTGAGGTCAGGTAAGGCCAATCCCCAACCCCCCCCAGGTTGAGTGAGCCAATTACTACTAACCCTCCATCTGTCCTTCTGCCATTTAAATGCCAGGAGAGATGTGTTCACTCTTTTCTAAAAGGATTCCAGTATTTTAACTGGGAGGTCCTGAAATAGAAATAGGAAGTGGAAGAGAACATTCATTTTCATGGTATTTATCCTCCCACCCAAAGAGAGGAAGCAACTCTCAATGATCTGCTTGGATCTCTGCTCAGTTTTTCATAATTTATTTTAAAAAGAGCCGAGAGCTGTGGGGAAATCCTAACCCCCTAGGTATCTCACTATGTTAGCAGTTACCCATTTGAAGGGAAAATTCCTCATTATCTCCTGGGGTATGATACCTCCCAGTGTTATGGCTTCCGATTTCTCTAGGTTCACCTTGTACCCAGAAATGTGTCCGTACCTTTCCAGTTCCCACCTAAGGGCTAGAAGAGACATAGTGGGAGAAGTTAGGGAAAAAGAGGGAGTTGTCTGCATACAAGGAGATCTTATGGGACCTATTACAGGCCTAGATGCCCCATATGTTACCGTACTGCTTCTGCAAGGGGCTCAATGCAGAGTGCAAACAGTAGAGGGAAGAGTGGGCATCCTTGCCTCATTCCTGTGGTTATATGAAACCTCTCCCTAGTGAATCCCTTAACCCCGACCATGGCTTGGGGAGAGGCATATAAGGTTTTTACTCCTTCTCTAAATTTGGGGCCTAGTCTCATTTCCTCTAAGGTTCTGTGTAGAAATCTCCAGTCCACCTGGTCAAAGGCCTTTTCAGCATCCACAAAAACAGCCAATGTAGGCTCACAGGAGCACTGTTGGCAAGTCATAAGATTCAGGAGGCATCATATGTTATCATGTTTCATCCGCTAGTTAACAAAGCCTATTTGATCCAGGTGGACTAGACTTCCTACACAGGTCTGTAACCTATGTGCCAAGATAGATATGTAAATCTTTTGGTCCACATTCAGCAGAGAAATTGGTCTATGTGAGCCACACACTGTGGGGTCCTACTCCAGCTTGTGGATGACCGAGATCTTTGCATATTGCCAGCTGGGGGGGGTTACTCCTCCTGAACCCTTCTACACATCTGGCCAAGCAGGGGTGTAAACTCTTCCCTAAATGTCCTGTAAAGCTCTGCTGCCAGCCCATCTGGGCCAGGTGCCTTCCCTGTTTTTAACCACATTATTGTATTATCGATCTCCTCGTGGGTGATTGGGGCCTCCAGGCCCTCCAACTTTTCTTGCAAGAGCCGATTGAATGTGACTTTCACAAAGAAATCATCCAGCTTTTTGTGGTAGTCGTCAGTTGGCACTTGGAGGTAAAGGTTTTTATAGAATTACTGGGACAGTTGCGCTATTTTCCCTGGGTCCAAGATGAACTGAGTTGAGCCTGGATTTGACCTTAACTGGAGAACCATTTTGCCAGCAGCCTTTTTACAAAGCTGCCATGCTAGGAGCTTTCCTGCCTGGTTACCCAGCTCATTAAACCTTTGGCAAGAGTACAGCAGCTGCCCTTCAATTTTGTCATCCAGAAGTTTATTTAGTTTCTTTCTATTTTCTTCTAACTTAGCCTGTACTCTCATCCAGAATGGTTTTTTGTTCTGCCTTTAGGTCAAAAAGTTGAGTCTCTAGGTCTGCCAGTTCTTTCTGATTTTTTTTTTTTTTTTTTTGAGGCTGGTCATGTTGACTGTGATCACTGCCTTCAAACCATCCCACGACAATTGGAGAGTCCTCTTTCACTAGGTCTTTACATTCTTCCCTATTCAGGAGTGAGACACTAAGTCTCCTCAAGGAGTTCTTGACTTTGGGTGATGCCCAGACTTTCATGGTTGCCATTTCATGGTAGGATTTTGACTATCTCTATCGTATGGAGCCAGTCTGAAGATACAATGAGGAGATCAAATCTTAAGTAAGCCCGATGGGGAGCACACCAGCAGGTGTAGCCAGGAGCCTTGTGCAGTTAATCCAGGAGCTAGGTCTGGTAGAGGTGTGTCATCCTGCACTTTTCAGTCACTACCCGTTTAGGGTAGCCCACAACACAGGTGCTGAGATTGAGTCACTCAATCTCAGTCACCCTTTTGATGGGATACTGGGATTCAGTGAAGGGGGCATAATATGCCTGTCCTACCCAAGCTCTTTTTAATTTAGCACATTCTACTGCATTAAGGTGAGTCTCCTGCAGGAAAGCTGTTTCTGTTTTAATTCTTTTCAACTCATTAAGGACCCTGGTTCTCTTTATAGGACTGCCTAGACCCCTAACATTGTAGGTAGTAATGTTTCCCTCAGCCATTCTTCCTGCAAACCAACCTAGCATGTCAGTCCTTAAACAACACAGTCTATTAAACTTTTTATATAAAATATAAACCTGTAAACCATAAACTATACAACAAAACTGTACTTCCAATGTGTGAAATGCAACCTCTCTCTGCCTGCCAGCTGACGATAGGCAGACATGGTGAGGCATTCTACCTATGGACCTTGCACTAAACCTATGCTTCTGAATTGCCCAGCACTGTGTGCTTGTCTCAGCAGTTCTAACACTTACTCTGACCTTTGATTGCATACCATTGGAATCCCCCTGGGATTGTATTGCAGCATTCAGAGATATGTCTCAAAATCTCATCCTTCCTCTTGGGAATTGGTTTGGGTGGCCATGACACTGAATCCAGACTTGCTGTGTTTTCCCCACCTGGGTCACTTTTATAAACTTGAGTACACTTTTTGGCTACCAGAGGTGGTTTTCCATATGGCCTCAGCCGGTCCACCCTCCCCAGCGGTTATATACCTTTTGAGTTTTCTGTGAGGGTTTCGAAGGACCATGCACTGTTCCACCATCAACTTCCCTGTTTCCTAAGGTGAGGTGCCCCAGCCAAGCGACTCCATTACCTATCCCCTGGGCAATCCTCCTTGTGTCCCACCACCTCAGCAGAATATAAGACTTTGGTGGAATTTCATCTGAACAGCAGGAAATTCTCCCTTTACCCCATTCACTATTGCCTCTTGGCATCATCTCTCTGTTCCCCTTGTTAGAGTAGCCGGTCCACAAGGACCCCAAGCATTGGCCCCCCCAGCAGACACACGTGAGGGTCCCCGCAGGGAAGTCAGCTGCTCCCAGTGATGTCTCCAGTGCTCCCTGGTTTGCCTGTCAGTACCCTGTGTTTAGGGGAGCATCACATCATACCGCCACGTTCCCCTGAAGGAAGCCCAAGCCACTATGCTCAGGGAAAAGGCCCGCCACTCTGCTAGGCCCAACATATGGCTGCATCAGGAAGACCCACAGTAGGTTGATTTGTACTGCCTTGAGTCTGTCAGTATTTCCCAATCCACCCCCAAACCAACCCGATCATGCCATCACCTCTTGATTGCCAGCCCTCTGCTCAGCACCCCACAAGAAGCAATTCCCCCATACCCATCTTGACCCCAGGTCTCAGGATAGCAAGCTGGAGCTGCAATCTTACCTCCATCCCATGCCTCCGGTCTTGCAATCTCCACCACTCTGAAGACCTATTGAGGTCCTAGTAGTCAGGCTTAGGCGACAGCTGAATCCATCCAGCGGTGGAAAGGAGATAGCATGTCAGGGGCAGTAGTTGTCCTCAGATCTTTCATTTCTCACATCATCCACCAGTCCATGGTGATCCCAAAGCTTCCATGTCAGAGGGAGGTCGCCAGCAGTCCATTTGCCGAGACCCAGGATAACTGCATAGAGGGGGGAAACACACAAGAAAACATCACCTTTAGTTTTCTCCACCCTTGTGGAACCCAGATCACAAAATGGTAATGATCTGGCCTTAGGCCCCCCTCAGAATTGTACAAATTAGTCCCTCCCCAATCCCATCACCCTCCCATCTACCTACAGTATGTAGCAACATCTTAACTAGCAATCAAATATTCAAAAATTCAACAGATCCTGCAGTATAAAAAGAGTCTTGCTCTGCCATTCTGATCCATAGTCAAATCCAGCCGAGTAGCATCTCCTGGAAAAAGATCCTTTAGGAGTAGGCTGCCAAAAAGGCCCAGCTGCCACAACCCACAGGGGCAAGCCTGGGAAGCTCAATCAAGTATCCAGGCACCTTGTAGATTGCTGTAGTCCAGAACGGCTGGGTAATGCTTCAGATTCAGTGTGGTGTGGTCTCTGGTCTATGGGAGTAGTGGGCTGCCTCCTTTTCCTTGAGCTGATGGCCCTGGATCATGGCTCCTCTTGCAGCAGGTAAACTGGGGTTTAAGGGCCAGAACAGGTCAGTAATTCTGGGGGGACAGCAAGTTTCAGGAGCATGGGTTTCACTTCCACCAGTGTCCGGAAAAATAGTTGACCCTCAGAGAAAAAGGCTTTCAGTTGAACTGGTGCAATTAAATCATTTTTATGTTTGTGGTGGTGGCTAAGTGTTTTTTAATGTCCAGGAGAACCCACCTTTTTTTGTTGGGTTAACAGGGTAAAGTCATGATCAAAGAAAAGATGCTTATCCTCGAAGGTGACTTCTTTCTTGTCCCAAGCCATTTGCAACACAGTATTCTTAACTCTGTAGTCCAGACATTTAAGGATGATTGATCTTGTAGTTGCTTTGGGGCCTGCTGTTTTTTTGGCCAGTGCTCTGTGTACCCACACTATGTTTAGAGGTTGATAGGCAGGTACAGTAGGTAGGCCCAATATTTCTTTTAAAAAGGACTCAGAGAACTCTTCCATCCATTCTTTCTCGATATCTTCACATACTCCATTAATCCATAAATTGCCTTTCCTGGAGTAAAGCTACAGGTCATCAAGCTTGTCTGTGAGTTCGTTTTCCCATTTTAGAAGGAATCTGAGTGCAGTGTCATGCCTCTCCACCACCGTGGCTGTATCTGTGAGTCCCAACTTGAGATCTGCAGTACGCTGAGTCTCCTAGGCCAGACCATTGGTGGTATCTGACACCATTTTTCCACTTTGGCCAAGGTTTCATTGATTTTGCCCAGCTCCTTGAAGAGTCTGTGCAATGTGATGGTGAACTCTTCCTCTCCATTCTCATCGCTAGTCTCGCTGGGCGGCTCCTGAGTAGCCACGGCCTTCCCTTTACTGTTGGCCCTGGTGTCTCTGGGCTCTGCCATCATAGTAGGTTAGAAGTATTCCAGCAATGTGTCCTTTGGTTTTGCTTTTGCTGGCATATCTTAGATCTGTAACACTTTTTCCGATTGTACAATTATCTGAGGTGATCTTGAGAGATTATAGAGAGGATTAAATGCAATTTGAAAGTCCTGGGGGTCGAAGCTCAGCAATTTACTGCCTCATGTCTTGAAGGCGGAACTAGAAGTCTCTATTTCATCATTAATAAATAATTAATAATAATAATTACAATTAAAAAAGTCACTCTAGTTTCTTAAAACAACCCATCTAGTTAATACAAAATGAGATGACAGAGCATCCCTCTCCTCCCTCCATCATCAATCACATTAAAATACTTTTGTCATATAAATACACATCTATAAATAATCAATAATTACAATAATTTCATTGGAATAACAACCATAAAAGTCAACTTATTCAGGAAACAATGCATCTTCTTCATCCTCCTCCTCCTCCATCCATCAGGTTACTAAATCATGTGTCACTGTGCCATATGGGAGATGGCAGCTTAATGTGGCATGTGGTTAACATCAACTTCTTAACTACACACTGCACAGCAGAATTTACCATAGGACTGGTATCCATCACAATAGGAGGTGGTGACACCACTAATTTGTATGAGCCATCACAGAAGCAGCAGGATGTACTACTCATTAAAGTAGTGGTGCATATGTAGTGTTGCCATGCAAAAAATGCATTTTCAATGTAATGTAACTTGTATGCACACAGTGTGGCACAATGTAGCACCATGGAGTAGCCTTATATATTTTTTCAGGGACCTCAAATAAATTCTGGAGCTCTGATTTCATATCTACTTAGGATTTCACACCATTTTCCCTAAAGTGCAGTACAAGAACTGTGATGGGGGACAGTGTGGCACCATGCAGCACCTGCACCTTGCAACATCCTTATATCAGTTTTTTGGGGGACCTCAAACAAATTCAGGTGCTCTGATGTCATGTCTATTTACTGTTTCACAGCATTTCCCTTAAAGGGAAGTACAAGAACTGTGGTGGGTGGACAGTCGCACAGTGTGGCCCATGTAGCACAAGGCAGTAGTCTTCTAAATGTTTGTGGGCCCACAGAAAAATCCAGGAGCTCCTATTTCATGTCTGCTTAGCATTCTGCACCACTTCCTCTAATGTGTAGTACAAGAACTGTGGTGGAGAGAGAGTCATAGAGCATGGAACCATATAGCACTATGCAGCAGCCTTATGTATTAAAATATAACCATTGAATCTGCCATGTCTTTGTAATCTGTAAATGTTTAATCTATGAATGTTTCTGTAAATGATGAAGTTTTGTAAATCAGTGAATGATGTAAAGGCATCCACTGCTACTGCCATGTCACTGTCTATGTTCTGCACTTTCCGGGTCACCCCTGAAAAAGGGACTGTAATGTCTCGGCAGGCTCACCCGGTTATCAAAATTCAAATAAATAAATAAAATAAAAAATATATATGTTCAGGGACCTCAAAACAATTCAGGACCTCTGTTGTTATGTCAGTCTGGATTTTCATACCACAGCCACTAAAGTGCATGACAAGAACTGTGTTGTGGGGACTAATGCACAGAGCAGCACCCTGTAGCAGCATGCAATAATCTCATATATTTCCACACCATTTGCCCTAAAGAACATTACAAGAACTGTGCTGGTGAGAGTAACACACAGTGCAGCACCATGCAGCAGCTTGTGGTTTCTGATACTTTAGAAAAATGCTGGAATCACAGAATTTGTTTTCAAAGTTGCTGACTCAGCCTTGGATTTCCTCATTCTCATTCAGCTTCTTCATCACTCCATGTGGTCTTATTATAGCAAGAACAATCTCCTTATCCAGTGTGAATAGCAGTCACTTACCTGATTATGCTGCCTGACCCTTTGTCACATAGTTGACAATTACCTAAATTGAGAGAAGCAGGAGTAGAAAACAAATTCTGACATCTAAATATATTTTCAGAATTAAAGAAAAAAAATCAAAGAAACAAAAAAAATCCTTCCCTTCCCTTGCAGGAAACACTGCTAAATTAAACCATTAGATCCAGCCTGGACACAAGCAGCAGCAGGATTTAATCACCTTGGTAATAAATACCAGAAAAGAGAGAAACAACAATGAAAGATTGTTAGAAAGCTACTGTTTACAGTGCATGCAGGGCAGGTGTGGGTGAAGCAGTTGCTGCCTATAAAGGTTGCTGACTGGGGCACTCGATTCCCTTTCCGGTCTGTGTACAACCCAGATATTCTCACCTGAGGTCCCCATAGTTTGATGGGGAGCTCAAGGCTTTGAAGATCAAGGGTCGGAGGTTGGAGCGCTGCTGGTGGGGGACCATGTTGGAGGCAGACAAACTGGCCCTACGTGCACACTATAGTATGTACCGTGGGCAATCGACCATAAAAAGGCAGTGTTCCTGTCCAGAGAAATTGCTGCCAAGAGAAACAGACCAGCTAGGCATTTTCGGACTGTGGACAGGTTATTACATCCAGCCTGTCTACAGCTGAAAAAATCAGTTTCTGAGGGCTTGTGCAATGAGTTTGCTCAGTTTTTCTCAGACAGGGTGTCTGCCATCAGGATAGGAATTCAGCCAGTAAGCCATGGTATGGCCAATAGTGGTTGCTGGATTGTCGACATAGCACTCCACCTGGATGGGGGGAGTTTAAACCAGTGGAGGTGGCTGATGTCATTGAGGGGGCCTCGAAACTGAAGCACACATATTGTGAACTGGACCAGGTGCAGATGCGGATCCTAATGGGATGTGTCGACACTGTTGGACCAGTGTTCTCCTTGACTGTCCAGTGTTCCTTATCGAAGGGGGTCTTCCCAGATGCCTTGAAGGAGGTGCTGGTGAGGCCCCTTCTGAAGAAGTCATCTTTGGACCCTAACTTCAGGATGAATTATCGACCGGTCTCCAACCTACCATTTCTGGGAAAGGTTGTGGAGAAGATTCTGGTGCAACAGTTGGGAGAACACCTCATAGCATTTGATATCTATGAGCTGATCCAGTTGTGTTTTCATGCAGGACATTCAACAGAAACCACATTAGTTTGGCTGCATAATGATCTCCTCAGGGCGAGGGATTGAGGCAAGGGGACAATTCTCATTTTACTCAATCTCTTCTTAGCTTTTGACACGGTGAACCATCGTGTGTTACTCGATCACCTGAGGGACTTCTGTGGACTCACCGGCACTGTCATCTGCTTGTTTGATTCCTTTTTGACAAACAAAAGACAGTAGTGATGGGGAATTTTTCCTTGTCCCCAAGCCTAATGTCTTGTGGGGTACCACAGGGTTCAGTCTTGTCACTGATGTTGTTTGCTATGTATATGCTGCCTCTGGGTGATATCATTAGGAAGTACAGCTTGGAGTTTCATTGTTATTCCAATGATACTCAGCTGTACTTATTCTTTGTCCCTGGGACATCCAATGCGGTGGCAGTATTAAACAACTGTCTGGCTGAGATCAATGACTGGATGGCCTCCAGCTGGTTGTGACTGAACCCTGATAAGACAGAGGTACTGGTTGTGGAGTCAAACAGGAGGTGTGATAGGATGGCCTCTGGGCAGATACTGGCTTTATTCTAGGGTCTGTCCCATTGATGGCCTCCTTTAAGGTGTGTCATCTTGGCTTGGTGCTAGACAGTGGTTTGACAATGGAACATCAAGTGTCATCCATTGTCAGGGCTATTTTTTCTGAGAAACATTGCCAGGATTAAGCATCTGGTTCCACCCCTGGATCTCCCCACTTTGGTGCATGCATTTGTAACATTTAGTCTTGGCTACTGTAATGCGCTGCACCTTGGGATCTCTGGAGGCACTCTCCATTGACTGCAGCTAGTGCAGAACGCAGCTGCCAGGTTGTTGACTGGACAGTCAAAATACTGACACATCACCCTGGTGCTGCAGGAATTGCACTGGCTGCCTGTTTGATGGAGGGTGCTTTTTAAGGTGGGTTTGCTCACCTTTAAAGCCCTACATGGACTGGGCCCTTGCTACCTGGTGGACCTTCTTACACCCATTGCCCCTGTCCACTCCCTGCAATCCTCCTCCAGGGGCCTACTGGCAATTCCTAGGATGAGGTTGAAAATGGCTGGTGATAGAGCTTTTAGTGTTGCCAGCCCCATCCTATGGAATTCACTCCAGCCACTGGTGAGGGAGGCTCCCTCAGTGGAGGCATTTAAAGCCTACCTCAAGTGCTATCTATTTAGCCAGGCCTTCTCAGGTACTGGATGAGAACATGAACTGTCAGTCCCTTTTAAAGTAAAGAGACTGATTATGTAGGATACTGCCTTTTCTTTTCTTTGTATGTGAGTATTTATTATAGTGTTAGTTACATATATACACAGAAGTTCAGTTCACGCAAGCATTAGCATTGGCGACATCATGACATTACCTCCATTTCATAATTTCTCACTCATAAGATAATTTTAAGAAGGAAGAAATTTATATATTAGGCTTGAACAATTGTGTAGACTTACCTAATGTGCGTTACAGTTAAATCCAGTAGGAAAGGGAGGCTTTAGGACTGCAGCAGTCACTACCACTGTCCCATACAGTACATTTCTGGCCAGGATACATTTTATGGAAATAAAAACAGGAAAAAAATAGACTGTCTTGTATGAGGGAACGAGTCACACAGTATGAATGTGTGAGTGACATCACATCATCAACTGATGGACTGAAGAAAAAAATTCAGGGAAAGAAACTTAGGAGATACTGTATTTTTCAAATGAACTATATAAGTAAAAAACAGTGCTTTAAAAAAAATAGTAGTGACAGAGAACAGAATGATATGGCACATAAAAACCACCATTAAAAGAACATATAGCTATAGAAAAGATAGACAGAAAATAGAACATTTTTAAGGAAAGGGAGAGAATTGAGGGAAAATACAGAAGAAACAGAACAGAGTGAAACAGTGAAAGAGAAAGACAGGAAAATACTTTAATTGTTTTGTATTTTTAAGAACTTTTTTTTGGAGGCATAACGAATAGGGGAGGAAAGAATAAGAGTAGAGGCAGTGTGAGAAAGGAAGGAATGAGGAATGAAGTAAAAGGGGTTAGAAAGACACATAAAATCAGCATCAATAGGCAATGCCCATATGTTTCTTTTTTAGGGCAAACTGCCTGATTGACCAGCAGCCCATGCACTGCCGTAGAAGAGCTCTGTCATACCCGAAAACAGCATCTGCACGTTTTCCTAGAGCTGACTCATCATGTTCTCCAAAACGCCCACTTTGTAGGGGAGGTCCCCAATCTCCTCCTGCAATTGTTCATTCTCTGTTGTGGTGGCTTGCAGGGGTACAGATGTGGGTGCTGATGGTGGTGCAGATGCCAGTACTGGGGCTGGTACTTGTTTCCTGTGCCAGTTTGGTTGGGATGGCTTCTGCCTAGCTGGCACAGCTGAGGCACCACCACTTGTCACCTCCTGTCTCTGGGACTCCCTCAGATCCCTGTGATTAATGGTCAGGTGCATATGCTGGCCATCTCTACCAGGGTAGCTCCCCCTTTCCCTAAGGCTGATCACCATTTGACAGATATTGCTTGTTACCATGTTCTCATTGTTAGGGTCCATGGTGAAGTACTTCCAGACCAGGGAGGAATGTGGTAACCTTGATCTGGGGGTACAGAGCCAGACGAGGATGTGCAGGTCTATTCAGAAGGGTCAGTCTATGGTAGTAGTGGTACCATGAGGGGGGCAAATGAGCTGCATATTGCTATAGTGTGAGTTGGATGGGGGTTGCTGTTGAACTAAGTGATCAGGAGTTAGAGCAAAGTGAGGTGGAGGCTGCTGTGGGGGTTCAGGATGATGTGGGGCAAGAGTGATGGGGATGCTGTGCAACTGGGGAAGCTGCTAGAAATGAAGTTGGAGTTGGGGGAGATAGAGGCTGCTGCTGTATCTCTGGCTGCTGAGGGGCTGCTGAAGTACCCCTGAAAAAGATACACTGAAGGCATATAGCACCTCATCCACCACCACCAGTCCTCACATGACCCATGCAAGAGGGTGACTTTATTTTAATGAGAAAAAGAGAAAAAGAGATGGAGAGAAATTTATAGATAGATTAAATGGGGGAAAGGTAAAACACAAATGGATCTTAACTTAAAAAATATAGCAAAGAAAGTTCTGAAAATACAACTCATTTACACATATGAACACAGACACTTGATAGTGCATGGAAAAAGAATCAACTAGTGCTGAGAAAGTGGTGAAAAATAAGGTTTGAGTTTATAAATATGCTGCAAAAGTTGTCAGGCTCCCGTCTCCTCCACTGACTAACAATGAAAATCTGAAAATCAAGCTGTCTTACTTTGTACAGAGATGTACCATGTGACCTGCACACACTCTTCAATGTGACTTTAAGACACTTGCTTACCAGTAGCCTCATTCGGACCAAACTTTGCCTTGGTGTACCCCTGGTCTGGTCTGAGGGAGGAGGGTGTTCGTCTCCATGCTGACCTGGCAAGGATTCGGGAAACCTGCTTCCCAACCCAGGGACCACCCAGGCCACCGCCACTACCTCAGAGGTTGCCAAGAAAGAGGAGTGGTTGGACCACAGTGGGCTTAGGGAGGGTGAGGGTGGTGGAACAGAGGCATATCCCTCCAGTTGTGCCTCTCCACAATTCATTCGCAATTCTGGTGAAGCATGGTTCCTCTATGGAGGCACCTGCAGTGGAGACCAAGGAGGATGCTGGGAACTTCCACAATGGAGACCCACAGGAGGGTGGCCCAGGACACCACAGGGGAAGGAAACAACTCCTGGTGGGGGACTCAATTGCTAGGGGGGTAGAACTGGGGGAGGGATGGGAAAAAAACTTAAGGTGCCTGCCCGGCGCCAAGGCTTGGAGGGACAGGAAATGAATCCTCAGGATCATGGGAGCAGCAGCAAGAGGGAGGGAGCTGGATGTCATTATCCACCTAGGGATGAATGACCTGGCTGAGAATGGGATCAGAGCAGTGCAACAGGAGTTTGTGGAGTTGGGGAGGGGCCTTAGACAAGTGGCACACATGGTAACTTTCTCAGAAGTGCTACCTGTCTATGGCATGGAAGAGGCTAGGGTACTGCACACCATGGGATTCAATGACTGGTTGAAAAGCTGGTGCAGAGCTCAGGGATTTGGCTTCATTGGGGACTGGGGCTCCACCTGGAGGGATGCAAGCCTATACAGGTGTGATGGTCTGCATCTATCCTGGAGGGGAACCAGGACCCTAGGTGATAGGTTTAAATGCTTCAGTGGCAAGCATTTAAACTAGCCAAGGGGGAGGCACTGAAGAAGAGAAGGGAAATCCTAGCCCCCCCCAAAAAAAGTCAGGGTAATTACTGAGGTAAACACCAAAATAGAGCAGTCGATAGGAGAAGGGCAGGGGAAATGGAGAAAAGACAAAGGCAGTAGAGCAGGGATGGGGCAAAAGAAATAAAGCCATAATAAAATGGAGGGTAATGAGTACTAATGCCCATAGTCTAGGTAAAACGCTCCCTGAAATGGTGGCCTTGATGGAAGAGGGATGCCTAGATATTGTGGCAGTCACAGAAACATGGTACACAGAGAACCATGACTGGGATGTCAACATACCAGGGTACACAATCTACAGGAAGGACAGGGAGGGAAGAATAGGAGGAGGAGTAGCTCTCTATGTAAGGGAAGGGATCAAAGCAACAGAACTAAAGGGTAAACAGGGAGGTGAGGAGGCACTGTGGGTCACCCTAGACACTGGAAATGGCTCCACAATCCGCACAGTGGTTGTATACAGACCCCCGTCTCAAGGGGAGGAAATGGACAAGGAAATGATAGAAGGCATCCTTGGGATGGCAGAGAAAAGGGAGATGTTGCTGAATATGCTAGATGTTGATTGGAGCACCTTTGCTGCAGCCACATCCAAGAGCAGGGCCATTCTCGATGCCCTACAGGGGGCATGCTTCAGACAGCTAGTTTTGAAACCCACTCGGGGGAGAGTAATCTTAGACCTGGTACTCTCAAATAGGGATGGAGAGAGGATCTCTGATCTTGAAGTGGGTAACCATCTGGGAACAAGCGACCACCAAACAGTGTGGTTCATGATAAACTTAGCTGTTGAGTCAAGCCACACAAAAGTGAAGGTACTGGACTTCAGGAGGGCTGATTTTGTCAAAATGGGAGACTGACTCAGAAAAACACTAGCAAACAGGCAAAAAGGTGAGGTGGAGCAACAGTGGGGAAACATCAAAACCGCCATCACAGAGGCAACAAGTCTTTGTGTGAAGCAAATAAACAAATCAAAATGAAAGAAAAAAAACACTATGGTTCTCAAAAGAAGTGGTGGGGAAGGTAAGGGGAAAAACGACCGCATTCAGGAAGTATAAGGAAACACAGAAGGAGCAGGACAGAGAACTGTTCCAGTTAAAGCAGAAGGAAGCGGGTAAGGCAGTCAGAATAGCAAAGGCCCAAACCGAGGAAAAGATAGCCAACTCGGTTAAGAAGGGGATAAAACTTTTATAGGTACATTAGGGAGCAAAGAAAACTAAGGCAGGGATACTGAGGCTGAACAAAGAGGAAGGTGGTTGGGCAGAGAGCGACAGTGGAAAAGCAGGGATACTGAACGAATACTTCTGCTCAGTATTCACAATGGAAAAGCAGGGGTAAATACCTAATCTGGTCAATAGAAGCACTCTAGATAGGGGGTTGATATTAGTCCTTTCACAGAAGAAAGGGTTCTGAAAGAACTCTTAAAACTGAAGGTGGATAAAGCAGTGGGGCCTGATGGGATTCATCCCAGGATTATAAAAGAACTAAGGGAAGAACTAGTAACACCAATGACTACCCTTTTTAATAAATCATAGGAGGATGGGGTGGTACCTGAGGACTGGAGGAGAGTGGATGTGATTCCCCTTCACAAAAGTGGGAGCAAGACAGAGACAGAAAACTACAGACCTGTCAGTTTGACCTCAGTGGTAGGGAAAATGATGGAATCACTTCTGAAGGAAAGAATTGTTTAGTACCTTGAGGCCAGTGGGGCACAGGACCCAAGGCAGCATGGATTCACAGTGGGAAGGTCATGTCAGACAAATCTAATTGATTTCTTTGACTGGGTGACCAAAGCAGTAGACCAGGGAGGGGCTATGGACATGACCTACCTAGACTTTAGCAAGGCATTTGACACAGTCCACACAAAAGATTAATAAACAAATTAGCCAGCCTGGGAGTGGGTCCTAGGGTGGTAGCCTGGGTAAAACACCAGTTGCACAACAGGACACAGCAGGTAATAGTAAATGGAGTCCACATTGAAGAAAGGAGGGTTACTAGTGGGGTACCACAGGGTTCAGTACTGGGTCCAGTCCTTTTTAATGTCTTTATAAGTGACATTGCAGAGGGACTGGAAGGGAAAGTATGTCTCTTTGCAGATATAACAAAGATCTGCAACAGGGTTGATATGCAAGGTGGGGTGGAAAGGATGAAAAGGGACTTGGCAAGGTTGGAGGAATGGTCAAATGTATGGCAGCTTAGATTCAATGCAAAAAAGTGCAAAGTGACGCACCTGGGAAACAAAAACCCAGGAGAAGAGTACACAATGGGGGGTGAGATACTGACAACAACGAAAATGGAAAGGGACCTGGGGGTAGTCATATCAGAAGACCTAAAGGTGAGCCATCAATGTGAGAAGGCAGTAAGCAGGGCTGGGGGGATACTGGGATGCATAGGGAGAGGCATCACCAGTAGAAAACAGGAAGTTGTTGGCCCTCTGTACAGACAGTTGGTAAGACTACATCTGGAGTACTGTGTACAGTTCTGGAGGCCCCATCTCCACAAAGACATACACAGGGTGGAGGCTGTCCAGAGGAGGGCAACCAAATAATGCAGGGTCTGCATTAGAAGACATATGAAGAAAGACTAAAGGAACTAAAGATGTATAGCCTTGAGGAAAGGAGGGAGGGGGGGACATGATAGAAACTTTCAAATACCTCAAGGGAATGAACAACGTCCAAGAGGGTAGCATCTTTCAGAAAAAGAGATGTGCAAAAACAAGGGTGCACAATTTGAAGATAGAGGGGGGACGTCTTAGAGGTAATGTGAGGAAGTATTTCTTCACAGAGAGGGTTGTGGATACATGGAACAGCCTTCCTGAGGAGTTCGTAGAGTCAAAAACAGTGGGGGAATTCAAGAATGCATGGGACAGACATAAGGCAATTCTAGTGGGCGGTAGGAGGAAGTAGGCTGTTTGTTAACTAGGATCTGCAACTTATCCGTTAGGTAGGGAAATGGGCAGACTAGGTGGGCCAAGTGGTCCTTATCTGCTGTCAAATTCTGTATTTCTATGTTTCTGTGTTTTACAGGTGAAGTTGCCAAAGACAAATTGTAAGGTAAGTAACAAAAAATCTGCAAATTTATCTGCAAAAGCAAATGTTTGCAAATTAAAACTTTTCAATGTCTCTACCTATAACTAAAACCAGTTTCTATTTGAAACCTGAAACTTACATGTTTGAAGGCGTTTTACCTGAGCTACATATTTTTCCAAGTTTTGTTTTTAACTTATATACTTTTTGAAATATAAGTTAAAATGTTTCCATTTCTTGCATGCTTAGCAGCAAAAATCATCATTCTAAACATAGCTGTATTTGATGATAGTAGTGTGTTTTAGTTATTCACAGGTAATGAAAGAAGCATGCTGTAAATCACTGACACACACAGCTAGTAAAATGCAGCCATCCTTAGAAAAAAAACTGGCAGTGGATGCTCATTTTTATCACTGGTATCCTCCCCCAACACACATCCATATTTCACAGTTTTATAGCCGCCCTAGAATAGAACCCGCCCCCCGAATTGAAGCCGCAAGCTGATTTTGGCTTAAGCTATAGAAGTCACCCTCGTTTACAAGCCTTATGCAGTCCTCGGTCAGCAGATTTCAAAAACAATGTATAACAGCCCTCGTTTACAAGCCTTATGCAGTACTCTGTCGGCAGAATTCAGAACAACTTATAACAGCAGGTCTGTCTCATTAATGAATCTTAAACATGTAGGTCTACATTAAAAGCAAGAGAAAAAGTTTCCACGTCTTGGGTTGCTACCAGGTGACCTTTGGTTGCTATCTTTGGTTGCTACCACATCATCACACAACTCGTAGCTGAAGTCGTAACCATGGGCACGCTGAGAAATAAAACAAATGATCCCTGATAACTTTTTCAAGCTTTATTGCTTCTCAGTTTATTATTTTTTTTTATTTTGTTTGTGCAAATAAAAGTAGTCAGACAGTGATTTTTTAGTTGAGTAGTAGTAGGAATGGATTTCAATTGAGTTAGCCGTCGCTGTCGGGTCGGCTTCTGCTTCAGAGCCACTACCAGTAACTTCAGGCTCCTCAACATAGAACTCGGTATTATGCGAGTCTGGTGAATCCTGCGACTGGATGTTGACAGCTCCTGAAGAAAAAAATTAACAACTGGTTAGTGCCTGACAAAACTTTGTATTTTCGCAAAAGTAATGTTCCTCACCCATACTTGGGTACAGAGCTGTCAGCTTGTCAGTAATGGGCTGCTGAGCTTCAAAAGCAACCCCTCTTTTCATGTGCTGATGATGGTATCCAAATCGGTGGATGTGATGCCACAAACATCGAATGATTTAATGATATTGTCTTTGTTGACAGCACCCCAGGCGTCTTTAACCCATTCCAACATTTGGAGCTTAGATGGCACTTTGGGGTTTCCGCTTGCCATAAGCTGTCTTTTTTCAGTGAAGAACCACACATCTTAGCACTCACGGTATCGTGATTTGAATGGGGCATTCCATGACACAATGGCAGGTTACAGAAGTTTTGTACAGCCCCTGGGTACTGCTGCCATGACAGTATTTTTTTCTTAAGTCTGTCCTTAACAATGGGTGAAATATGGCAGCGCAAAGTGTCCCACACCAACAGCCTTTTGTGAAACCACTGAAGAGTAAGCCCTTCATTCATCTACCCATTTTCTGACATTGCCACAATAACTCCATTAACTCCTGCAATCTCCTTTGGCATTCTTTTCCCCTTAAGAACCACAAAAGGAGGGAGTTTTCTACCATCTGCCATAGCAGCTAGACAGACAGTAATTCTCTGTTTTTCATGGCCAGTTGTCAGGAGGGGGACAGATTTTACTCCAATTTCATCCACCGTTTTTTCTCCAGGCATGTCTGCCCACACTGCTGTCTCATCCGTATTGCCACACAATTTAATGGAATGTTATTTTTTAAACATTGCTCAGCACAGAAAAATACAAACTCTGTGAATTTGGGGATGTAGTCCTTAGGTAGACGCTGTCCCAGTGTGGCGAATGGTAAAACCCCACCTAGACAGAAAGCGGTCCACCTGGCCACGGCTAGCTTTAATTTCTGGGTTGCTAATCATTGAGGATACTTTCAAAGCTATTGTCTTACGGGTAACCCTTAGGTGCTGCTCTCTCTGGATAGACATCCAGTTTGCTAGATTCTCCTCTGTGGTGGGGTATATGGGCTTATGACCAGCACCCACAAGCAGCCATCTCTTTCGGTTGGACTCTATGCAGCCAGCTTCAGACACCATTGCCTGAAGCCTTTCTTTGTTTTTACGCCACTCACATATCTGCTTCTCATCCTACTTAAAAGATTCAGCAACCGGACGATTGCCCTCTCGTTCCACGCTGTTAACAACTGATAGTTTGAATTCCAGATCGTAACATTTACACTTTGCCATTCTAAGTTTCCAAGGAATGAAACAGGTAGCACCAAACTCGACTGCAGCACACCGTATGTATGTATGGTAAATGTTATTTACCTGGTCTTCATACTGTAGTATTAGTAATAGAAGCCACCCCCAAATAGTATCTGCCCTCGAATATAAGCCCCGCCTTAAAAAAAATAATGTAATAGAAGCCGTGGCTTCTAAACAGTGAAATACGATATGTGTTCTTATGGCTACATGGGCAGAGCCATGCAGAAGTACTGCTGTCATTAGAAAAAGGGTTCTGAACTGCTAATGCAGCACACCTTTGTTGTTACACAGGAGAGGAATGAAATTAAGTCCCTGTTTTCTGCATTAACTAAACTGTTTCCCCTCCCCCCCCAGCTGTGCGTTATTAGGAAGGAGTGGAATCCCTTTGCATTCAACAGATCTGCTGTCTGAGCTGGATGTAGAGTGGGAGATGTCACCAAGAGAAACATAAGTCCCTTTTAAAAGAGCATTAAAAGTAAACAGTGATCTTTCAAGCTAACACACACACACACACACACACACACAGACACAGACTGACTTTCATCAGTGACTCAGCAAGCCATAAAAAGGAGATATTGCAAATTACTCAACTGAGCAAAACAGGTGGTAAAACAAATTGACAACCTGTTGTTAAACCTCCATAAATCATCCAAGTGCCTTCAGAAATAGCTTTTAACTTTACAAGAATAATGAAAGTATGAAATTCTTGCCCTGCTCACTTTAGGCAACTTCATGAAACAAGACATACTATTTGAGAGTCACAGAAACAGAAATGAAAACAAGCATTTGTCAATGCTGAATGTTTGTGGCTTACATTGCTGTTGCATGAGGTCCTGCTTGTACACATTTTACTATATATTAATCTAAGATAGACCAGATGTGATGTAATATATCATTTGCAGTGGTCTGCTGATTTTGCAGTTTTGTACTACATTTAGCTGGTATAGTAGAGGTGAGAGGCAACATCTTAATTTTAGTGTGGTCTTGGTCTTATAAAGTATTTTTCTAGGACAGATAATTTTAGATGAGACAACTCCTTTTGCTGGGGTCCACTGTAGGCTTATGTGTTTTACTCAGTTTTACAGTACATTTGCCTTGGATAACCCAGCTGAGATGCAATATTTCTTTTTCAATGGGGTCCTGTTTTGACACATTTTTATCACATTTAGTTAGGATGATGCAGCTCAGATCAAATTTTGGTTTCAGTGGGATCCTGCTTTTCCCAGTTTTTACTCTGTATTTTCTGGAATATGGAGCCTAGTTTGTGGCTCAGTTTATCACAAAAAAATATGTACTAGTTGCTCATCCTAAAAGAGCACTGCACTAAAACTGTAAGTCGTATTTTAGATATTGGTTTAATTTTTTTGCTGAGGCATGTGGACTACAGAGAAGCTATCAGTAAGGTGTGCCTTGAGAAAGAAGCTTTTGATTTTTCAGGGAAAATAAAGCATGTCTTTTTGCAGGAACGTCTTGCTCTAGTAGCACATTTCAGAGATGTGTCTATGTTGGCGAATGCAGGGCAAGCTTTAGTAGGTATGTCCCTCACACCCCAATAAGCCAGCATGCTAGCGTTGACACCAGCATTATGCAAAGTGGACACAACTTCTAAGAAAAATGCCACTGCAATCAGAGACAAGCTTGTCATGCAGTGGTACTGATGACACGCCTCCTGATGAGCATTTCTTGGTGAAGCATTTAAATAAACATGGCTGTGCCTGCTGTTGTCATCTGCCACACACAATCCCCAGAAAGCCAAGTTTTGGGGTGCCCAATCCCCCTGTTGGCATGTTTACCCCCCCAAGATTGTGTGGCACACTGGGAGCCCACCCCAGTATAAATCCCTGTGTTTGGAAGCCGATTGCTATCGGCATGTTCCTGCCCCCATCTCGCCCCCATTGTGTGTCACACTGGAAGCTCTCCCCAGTGTGGCCAGTATCACCCCCAAAAGTCATGGGTCACACTGGGAGCCCACCCCAGTGTGCTCAACATTTTTCTTACACCTGTAAAGAAAGAAAACCGTCCGCAGTGTTCATTTTTTTTTTTATTACCTGAAACAAAGAAAACGGTCGCCCGTTGTCTGGTCCCCTCCTCAACCCGCAGCTATCCTCTGCACACCTCACCTCCCCACACATTTCCTCACCCCATACTTACCTCTGGAGGTCAGCACCATGATCTTCGATGGAGCGGTGAACACGTCTGCACTCTTAAAAGCCGACAGCGAACTGAAGAAAGACTGGCAAGCTGTATAATGGCATAAATGGGGGGGTCAACTTAGGTGACTATCGCAGTCATTTTTTTGAATTTTGCCTCCATATTTTCAACATGGAGTGCCTGGGAACCCACCTCATGAATAAATGCACTGTCATCTTGTTACTCCTCCCCGAAAGGTCATTTCATGGTCACTGCGTGGAATCACCTTTTGGGATGGATTAACAAAATGACAGTGCCACTGTTCATGAGATGGTGTTCCAAAAATCCTATCTTGCAAATTTAGTGGAAAAATTCCCCAAAATGACTGTTATGACTGTGCATTGCGCAGTTTCAATGCATTCTCATAACTTCGATAATTTTTAATATTTTCACTCCAGATTTTCAGCATTGCCATTTTTTTATACCTCCTTATGAACAGTATAGCTATCATTTTTCACATCCTGCCTGAAATGTGTTTTCGCGCATGTGGCGCACAATGGAGTAGTCGCTGTGCAAAATCAACGTTCAGGACACATTAATCAAAATCACAGTGACACGGTTCATGATGGAGGTCCCAAAATGCCTATGTTGAAAATCTGGTTAAAAAAAATCCCCCAAATAATTGCATTATGGGTTTGCATTGCGCAGTTTCTACGCACGCTCGTGACTTTACCAATTTTTCATATTTTCACTCCAGATTTTCAACATTGCCGTTTGTGTACACCTCCTTATGAGCAGTACAGTTGTCATTTTTCACATCCTGCCCAACATGTGTTTTTGCTCATGTGGTGCACAAAGGCACAGTTGCTGTGGGAAATCAATGTTCAGGACAGATTAATAAAATCACAGTGACACTGTTCATGACCAGAGTTCCCAAATTACCTATGTTGAAAATCTGGTTAAAAAATTCCCCCAAATAATTGCATTATGGGCATGCATTGGGCACTTTCTACGCATGCTTGTGACTTCAGTTTTTCATATGTTCACTCCAGATTTTCAACAATGCCATTATTTACATCTCCTCATTAACAGTGCAGCTGTCATTTTTCACATGCTGCCCAAAATGTGTTTTCACACCTGTGGCACCAAATGGCACAGTCGCTGAGTAAAATCACCTTTCGGCTAACAAACTCATAGTGCCACTGTTCATGAGGTGGAGTCATAAACAGCCTATGTTGAAAATTTGGAGTGAAAATACCAACACATGCCCAGTACATTATGGTTTCCAACCGTAACACCCCACCCTGTAGAGAGTGACAGGCATCAGGGGTGTGACTTGGCATTGTCAGCTGTAATGCTCACACCATTCCATCCCCACCCCAACCCTGTAGCCAGTGACAGGCACTGAGGTGTGCCTTGGACTCTTCGGACCTAAAATTCACCCCATTCTTCGATACTGCACCCATCTCAGCTTATTTCCTTATGGAATGGGGTGAGAGTAAGGCCCAAATATCCCAAGGCACACCCCAATGCCTGTCACTCTCTGCAGGTGGGGTCAGGGTCAGGCGTCAGTTCAGTACATCACTGCCAATCCTATTATGCATCTCTCTAACTCCTGCACTACCAATTCCAATGCCAGCAAGCCAACATTCGGCATTGACAAATGTTTGTTTGCTAAGAGAGACAGAGCGGGAGAAGACAGAGAGAAGAGGGGAAGAAGACAGAGAGATGGGAGGAGAAAAAAGAGAAAGAGAGGCAGAGGGAGAGAAAGAGAGAGAGAGAGAATAGGGAGTGGGGGAACGAGAAAGAGAGAGAGAGAGTGAGAGACAGTGGGGGGAAGAGAGAGAGGGGAAAGAGGAACCATACCTCTCAGCTTTCCCTGATTTTCAGGGATGTCCCTGATTTTTGCCTAAAAAATGTTCCTGTCCCTCCTAAAATATGTGTTTCTGTGACTGAACAGTGGGTATACTGTATGCTCACAATATTGTCAAACAGAGGTACAGACTTGCAATTCTGCAGACAAAGTAATTTACACCAATACTCTTATGCTGCCTGCTTCAGGGAATAGAACCAATTGTTAAACTGTGTTCCTCAGTGTACTTCTTTGTCACCAATTTTTTAAGCCATGTCCAAGTGCCAAACATCACTGCAAATACCTGCAAGTGAACATTTGGCATTGACAAATGCTCGTTTTTGTTTTTTTGTCCTTAGTACCGTACATGAACTTAGCAATAGCCATTTGTATTCATGTGACAAAGAATACACATTTTAAAATAAAAGTTAGCAGCCATTCTATTAAGTCTGTTAAATGTGGTATGGGTTACTGTTGACTTTTGTACAACTTCTCTTATTGTATCACATATCTATGACAAGCATGTTTTTGTTTTGATTATTAAGTGAAAAATACACTAGGGCCAGGATATTCAAACTGCTCCCAGATAGGGCTCACGTGGTTGCTCCATGCAACTGAGTTGCACTGGAGCAAAAAATGTATATATTCAAATGAGATGTGCAATCGCATATCACATCTGAATATATCAATAAATGCTTGCGGCACAAATGGGGCCACTGCAGATTTGCCATCGCATCCCCCTGTCAGGTCTGAATGCCTGGAATGGGAGATATACCAGGTGAAAATTCCAGATATTTCAGACCCAAACATGCAAATGGGGCCATTATGCTTGCAAGGCACAAATGGGGCAATTTGCATGTCATTATGCCTCATTTGTATGTTTCGAGCAAGGTTGCGCCCAGCAGAATGTGCCATAAACAGCACACCATCTCCCTACTAGTCTAGTGGCCCCCCTCCCATCCATGAGCATATACTAAAATAATGCAATCCCTCCTGCCCTGGTAGCCTAGTGGCCCCCCTCCCTTCCCCGACCCCTGTCCGATTGAAAAAAAATTCTTCTGTAGTTTAGTAGTCCCCCTACCTTTCCCGAACCTGTCTGATCAATAAATATAATTTGGACTTCCCTGGAAGTCCAATTGTGCCCCCCTCCCAGGCCCACTTATAAACTGCAAACTTATCTTCAGACTTTCCTGGTGGTCTAGCGGAACCCCCCCACCCACTGAGGAATCCACACCCCACCCCACTCCCCCATCCCAGGATGGCCATGCTGGCGGTGGGCAGTACAACTCATGCACATGCCTCCATGGCTGCCTGCTGACTGAGTTGTCAGTGAATGACAGCGTACTGTATACCTGTAAGCCCACTGACAGTGTAACCTGACATAGAGGTGCGCTACACTAGAGATGTTACATGTGGTTCATTGATATGGTTTTAATATTCTTTTAAATCAATATGTTTCAGTTGAGGACTCTGTCCCCCACAACCTGTGTTTATTTTATTTAACATGGAGGTGTTGGTGTAGGGCAAAGCACCCCAACTCAAATAAATTGATTATTATAAACCGCACATAATCATACCAACTATCCCCAAGTAACTTAACCAGAATTGTGTACTGGCTACACTGCTCCATGGTCCTCCACTATCACCAAGACTAGTGGTACTTTTGTTTGTTTGTTCTAATATAAAAGACCAAGTAAATGTTATAAATCTAATAAGTGCACAATGGTAGGCAGGTTTGGACCATGGAAAATGAGTGATCTTGGTAAATGGCAGTGTTTTTTGTTAGTAAACATGCTAAAAAAAAAAGGAAAAGAAAAACATTCTGGTAAAGTTCAAGTAACAGTTTGAACACTGTTTTTTTTTAAATAAACCCCTATTAAAGCTGTAGGCATAGGCGCTGGGTTGTGTGGGCCCATGGAGCATGGGCCCCATCAATATTTATTGAGCTGGGCTGAGCCCCAGCAATATCCTATGTTGCCTTTTCCCCCTTGGCCCCTTTAAATTGCTTATGTGCATGCCTGAGATGGCGTGGTGCCGCGCCAGCATGATTCAGAATGGATTCGCTGCCCCCCCATTGAATTTTCTGGCGCCGCGGTGCACTTGCTGACATTATTTGAAATTCGCGCCAACGCCACCGAGTTAAAACACCCCCCATCCCATCATAGTATATGACTGGTGCCAATGGTGCAGTGAGGTGAGTGCTTGTCTGGCTCGGCTTTGCTTCTGTGGGTGGCATTTTTCAATTTGCCACCATTGACCGCCTGTGATTGGCCACTAGGATTATTTATAGAGGCGCCATACGCGTGCCGGCAACTTGATGATTGAGCGAGAGAGAGAGAGAGAGAGAGAGAGAGAGAGAGAGAGACTGACAACATAAGCATGATGAGATCAAGTGAAGCAGTACAGCCAGCCTGAGGCAGAAGGAGCGGGAGTCGCGGGCACCACTGTGTCCGGTCCACTCTGGGTAGCAAGCGGGCAACAACCTTTAAGAGGCAGGGGTTTGGCTTACAGTAGTGTGGCCGCTGCTGGCTGCCCGCAGTCTGGGCACTTGTGTGAGTGGCTGCCGCCTGCTTGCCTGGCCAGATTTGGTGGAGTCAGTGGTCACGACTCAGTCTCACATCACACCGTGGGTGGCTCGAGTCGCAGGGTGTGTCATTGTCAGCAGTCAGCGCTTGGCGGTTGCAGTCTGGGAGTCGGGACTCCAGGCTGTGAAGAGAAGAGAGAGGAGCAGCAGGCAGCAAAGCAGCAGGCTGCGGGAGGCTCAGTAGCCAGTCAGCGAGAGCCTGAGCCAGCAATCTTCTACACTGCACGTACAGTGCACACAGAGGTGAGTGTGTGTGGTTAGGACTACAAGTCGTCAGTCAGTGTAGTGAGTCAGTGCCAATTACTTGCAGGGAACACTGTATTTGATTTTGTTTAGACCCACCATGTAACGTTCCTCTATCCCTTGTCGGGCCCCTTCCATGCAAGATCTCGCTTTCACTCAGTAAATTCAAGTGCTATGCCAGCACTAAAGGTACGGTGGTGATGGGATGTTGATGCAGGGGAAGGAAGAGAGCTAGCCGGCCCAAGGCCTCTTCCCCCTACCTAGTCTGTTCCACTTTGCTCAAGGTAGGGAGTCAGACTTGGTGCTTGTCAGGGGAGCTAAGGGGAAGGGTGAGATCATATTGACTGTCACTCACTGGCTGACTTGAGGGGTGATCCGGGGGAAAATGGATTCATGCTGCAGTAGGATGTTGCAGAAGTATTAAAGACTGGAGCAGAACAGGGGCTGGCAGTGTGGCAGTAGTTCATCTAGGCATTGTCATTGTCATGGGGCAGCACTGGGCATTAGGGCTGGGGCTAGAGTTAAACTTTAGTGAAAATCAACACCTGAAAGAAAATACTATTTAAAGAAATCACACAGACAGAGATTGGGACCATAGCAGCACCTGGCAGAAAGGGTGCATTGAGCAAGAAAAGTAAAAGATGACAGGAGGGGGTTAGGGGAGTGGAGTTTGCTCTGGTGGTGGTGTTTGGGTGAATAGTAGGGCTAAGAGTGGAGGCCAGACTGTAGCCTAAAATCTCATTTGGTAGCAGGTGCTATAAATAAAAATAATTTGAGGCTATACTAACAGTATTACTTTGTGTGAGAGAGAGAACCTGATTAAAAAAAAATACGGGCTTGGTGGGATTGGGAACAGGGAAAGAAAGAAAGAATCACAGCAGTTGTGGTTGTGGTTGCAATACTGCCATGCCAGATACTTGCCAAAGGCCAGTTAGTTTCATATTGATACAACTCCAGTTTGCCAAAGGTCTCATTGCAGTCTGTACTTGTTCTGTTTTTCCTTAAAAAAACACAGGGCCAGTCAATATGGTATGTTTCTGCTTGACTGACTTGGCAGGGAGAAAACAAGCATTTGTCAATGCCGAATGTTGCTTGCTTGTATGTGCTGTTTAGGTATTTGGAAGTGACAGTTTCATGCCTTCCTCCCAAGACATCCACTGTGTCTTTCCATTCAGTATTCACAGAAGAGTGGGAGGGGCAAGGGCCATAGCAGTACAGCAGTTGCCAAAGGGGTGAAGAGGTGGACAATAGTCCATTCAAAGGCAAAAGAGTCCTGCAGGAGCTCACTAAATTGAAGGTAGACAAAGAGATGGAACCAGATGGCATACGCCCAAGGATATTAACAGAACTGCGAAGGGACATAGCAGTACCTCTGGCAGCCATGTTCACTGAGTCATTCAACATGAGTGAACTGGAGGAGGGCACATGTGGTCCCTCTACACAAGTCCGGCAGGAGGGAAGAGGCAGGGAACAATAGGCCATTCAGTCTCACCTCAGTAGTGGGGAAGATCATGGAGACATTGCTTAAAGAAAGGATAGTGGGGCATCTAGTTGCCATCGGAACCCAGGACCATGGACAACATGGATTCACAGTAGGGACATCATGTCAGATAAATCTGGTTGATTTATTTGACTGGGTGACAAAGGAAGTGAATCAGGGTGGGCAGTGGACAACGCCACTTTGATTTCAGCAAAGCCTTTGACACCATCCCATATAGGAGGCTGATAAACTAGCTGGGTAGGCTGGACATGGGGAAAGGGTGGTAAACTGGTTAGAAACTGGCTAACAGACAGGAGGCAGAGAGTGGTGGTAAATGGTATGCAGTCTAGGGAGAGGGGGCGACCAGTGGGGTGCTGCAGGGTTCGGTCCTGGGGCCAGTTCTGTTCAATGTCTTCATTAGTAATATTGCAGAACATCTGAAGGGAATTTTTTCGCCAAATTTTCAACATAGCCATTTTAAGACCTCTGCTCATGAACAGTGTCACTGTGATTTTCTTAATTTGTCCGGTACATTGATTTCGCACACCGACTGCGCCATTGTGCCCTACATGTGTGGGAACACATTTTGGGTGAGATGTGAAAAATGACAGCTGTACTGCTCATAAGAAGGTGTGGTAAAATGGCAATGTTGAAAATCTAGAGTGAAAATATTGAAAATTCGCGAACTTACGAGCGCGCGTAGGAACTGTACAACGCACGCTCATAAAACAGTCATTTTTTGGATTTTTTTCACCAAATTTTCAACATAGCCATTTTAACACCTGAGCTCATGAACAGTGTCACTGTGATTTTCTTAATTTGTCCCGTACATTGATCTCACACACCGACTGCGCCATTGTGTGCTACATGGGCAGAAACACGTTTTGGGTGAGATGTGAAAAATGGAAGCTGTACTGCTCATAAGAAGGTGTGATAAAATGGCAATGTTGGAAATCTAGGTGAAAATGAAAATTAAAATGACATGCAGTGTAGCATTAGGAACTGCATAGCATACGCGTAAATAAAACAGTTATTTTTAATTTTTTCATCAAATTTTCAACATAGCCATTTTAAGATCTCTGCTCATGAACAGTGTCACTGTGATTTTCTTAATTTTTCCATACATTGATTTACACACCGACTGCCATTATGTGCGCTACATGGGCGGAAACACATTTTGATGAGATGGAAAATGACAGCTGTACTACTCATAAGAAGGTGTGGTAAAATGGCAATGTTGAAAATCTGGAGTAAAAATATTGAAATTTCGCGAACTTACGAGCCTGCGTAGGAACTGCGCAATGCACGCTGTAAAACAGTCATTTTTTGGAATTTTGGTACCAAATTTTCAACATGGGGTTTTTGGGACCCCTTCTCATGAATCACTGTCATGGTGTTATTCAGGCCCAAAGGGTGATTTTGCACAGTGACTGCGCAGTGACTGCGAAATCACCCTTCGGCCCGAATAACGCCATGACAGTGACATCATTCATCTCGGCGTCCCAAAACCCCATGTTGAAAATTTGGTGCAAAATTCCCAAAATGCCTGAGATATGCAACAAAGTTAAAACCCCTATCTAGCCCATTATACAGCTTACTGGCATTTCCTCAGTTCGCGGTCGGCTTTGAAGAGTGCAGATGTGTTCCGGTCCATCAAGATCGTCAGCTGAGCTCCGGAGGTAAGTATGGGGTGAGGTGGGGTGTGGGGAGGCTGGGTGCGCAGGAGTGGATGCAGGTTGTGGGGTTGGGAGACGCGCCGCGGGACCGTTTTTGTTTTACAGGTTAAAAAAAAAGACTACATGGGACGTTTGCCATGCTGGGGTGGGCCCCAGCGTGGCACAAGGACGTTGGGGGGGTGTTCAGCCGACGGGGAATTGGGCACCCCATCAGCCATGGTATTTGTTGCCACGCTGGGGTGGGCTTACAGCGTGGCACAAGGACGGGCGTTCGAGCCAACGGGGATTGGGAATCCCTCGCCGCCAAAGACGCTTGCCACACTGGGGTGGGCCCAGCGTGGCACTTACTACTGGGGATTGAGCTCAGCCGACGGGATTGGGCACCCCGTCGGCTTATACAGTGCGTCGGGATCGGGACGCGCACGCCTGTGTGGGTGTCTGGGAGGGGGAGCTGCGCATGAGCAGCCGATATCTTATCGGTGCTCACTGAAGCGTAGCTCCCCATTTCAACTGTATGCCACTGCATTTTGGAGCTTGTCATAGACAGCTCCAGAATGCATTGGCTTACAGGGGCCGCGCCTGCCAACACACTGACTGAATTGGAGGAGGAGGTGACACACCTCCGAAATCTCCGATGATGGCACTAGGTTTCTTGCACATGCGTGCAAGCAACATAAAAATAGTTGGGGTCAAAATGATCCAGACTCTAGGATTCAGAGGGAGAGGGAGGGGATGAAAAGTGGAAAGTACTCTGGGTCTGGATTCTGGAAGGAAAGGAGTCCAAGGGCAGCTCCAAGGAGAAAGATGGATGGTCTGGATGGGGAAAGGCTGGGAATATGATAGAAGGAAAAATCTGTGCAGCAGACAAGGTGAAACTGGAAGTGGAATTATTTGTACTTCCTATAATCTTGTCATGTATCCTCCTCCTCCTGTCTAGTTTCATGGCCACAAGGGATGGGCCCATTTTGACAGTATGTGCACAGCTGGGTCGGGGTGCAAGCGCTGTCTGGAGGCCTTTGAGTCATCCTTTGCAGGCACCAGGCTTCATCCAGTCTCTTCCACAGACTATACATCACATGAGCGATGATGAAGATGATGATCATGTAACCTTGTGTTGAAAGGTATAATGTGGTGATGGTGAAGAACTGTAATGAGTTGCATGGGTTTTACCTTTGTGTATCTTCTATTTACTCAGGTCATGCCCCCCAAAATATTATATCTATACCTATATCTAGTGTATGTTCCTGAGTCCCCAAGTCTCTCTAACCTGACAATGGTGTATGTTTAGCGAAATACAGTGCCTCATTCAACTTACGTCATGCTTTCTCATTTCACAGCCTCTGCTAAACCCATAGGGGCAGCTGGGGGTGCACGATGTTCAGAAATTACATATGTGAGTAACTTGATGTAGGGAACCTGAAGGGGGGAAACTGGGGCTTCTTTCTTCTCTCTGTTGTCTCTACTAGCCTACAGATTACATAACTTGGTGTTTCCTGGTGTGTTTTGGACGTTGCATTATTTATGGATAATCGGTATGAGGTGTCCAGTCCCAAGCCAATGCAATGCAACCAAACTATTGGTGATTTAGGAGTCTGGGACACTGGGCCAGAACTTAGTGTGGAGGAAATAGAAATGATTGTGGTCCATTTTGCCAAACGGAGGACATCCCTGACCTGCAGCATTATTACCTTGATGTGCTGTAGGTTGTGTAGGTGTTTCAGCAGACCTCCTCATCTTATTATGGCAGCATGCCTGTTTAAATGGCACCTTGTAAGTTTTGGGGTCAGGACACTGTTGTACTGTGTGCCACAGTTGTTGATGATCCCGAGGGATATTGATGCGGGTTGGGTAATTTATTACAGGGGTACAGATTGTAACTAAATTACAGTATCAGATTCTGGAGGGATTTGCTAGACTGTAACTTCTTTCTTGTCCTCACACATGCACATGTTTTGAAAGCTCTTATTTGGGACTTGCCTAATTTTTTATTTTTTTTTAACTATTTTTATGCATCTCTCCGTGGCATCCTTCAGAGGTGCCCAACTCAATCCTGCCCCTTCTACTCCCTACTGTGGCCAACCATCACGGTTCACCCCCAGAGGAACTTCCCAGCACTCCGAATCTCCACCCAGAACTGGGCCCACCCACCCGCCCTTGGAGGCACTTTCTGAAATTAGAGGTCCATCCTCTGGAAGGTCGGCCGTGGATCCCGGAGTGGCCTGGCCTGGTATTAGGGATGAGGGAGATCCCTGGGGCCTTCGTCATCTCCTCAGTGACCCAGGGATTTTCTACTTTTAGATTCCCCCCTCTCCCTGTGGAGCCTGGCCAGCAAGGCAACAAATTGCTGTGGCTCTGCCCCCATGGCATACGCCGCACCGCCCCCATCGGCGATCCTCCAGCCACCGCCAGAGGTCGTACCAAGAGCGAGCGCACCCCGTACCCACCCCTGGGAAGAGAGGGCAGTCCTCCGGATGCTCGATCTCTTCCTTCCCCTGCCACCCCCCAGTGGCCTTGGCTCATTCCTGAACCCAAGTTGCCGGCGTGGCGTGAGGTGTGGAGTCAGGCGCCTCAACCCTCACCATTGTCACCGCCACCAGGCCGGCTAGGGACTTGCCCAATTGATGTGTGTGGTTGGGGATGGCAAGAGAAAGCCTGGGTAATTACCTTGGGGAGGAGGTCATGTTTCATTTTGCCATTCAAGAAAGTCACTGATGCCAATATTTATTTTGTCTGCCCATTGAAATTGTTACACTGCTGGTCCTAGAACAATTCATATGAGCCTTAGGACTTGTTGATCCAACCTAGACAGTTTGTATCACATTATATAACCTAAATTAACTTACAAGTTGTAAACTGAAAATGTATGTAATAGAATTGTTGTGAAAGAGGATATGTGGTTTGTTGAGGAACAGAATGATGTATTTGGGGACAAAAGGCCTGTTACCAATACTCTCACTGTGGCAGTATGTGTTTGCTGGCAAATAAATCTTATGGTCTTTCAGTAACAATGTATTTCTAACATCCTATGACAATGCTTTGTATATTTGTGGTTTTCTCAGACCTTTTGCAGGTGATGTAGTAATTAATGACTCGCCCCATTAAAGATGGCCCCCATTGACCACATACAGTTCTTAAAGATTTCTGGCCTCTGAGGTTAGCTGTGAAATGTGCATGGTAGATTCATGCTGTGGATGTATTAGGATGGCGCTGTCACATGTTTCTGATGGTAAACATGCTTGACTCTGCAACTGTAACAATTGATGTAGAGAATGTGCCTGAGTTGGATGGGCCAGGGCCACCGCCCTGTGCACATCACACAGCACTCCCTCCCCCCAAGCATGTTCCTGTATAATAGGGAATGTGTTGCTGACTGGTGTGTAGTGGTGCATATACCCCTCCCTGCTCTGATCCCAATCACTTATAGAGAGGAACGTGTTCCTCTGATCCCACCCCTTCAAGTGCAAATGGTTCCCTAAACCTTTCTCTGGTGTCCTGTCTTTCCTCCCCCACCTGCACCCATGTTGTATGTATTAGTCTCTAGTGTGTGGGGGTACCTCCCCACATCTGGTGCCCAACCCAGTAAGGATGGGAGTCCCCCCCCAATGTTTGGGAAGTACCCATCCCTATGACAACAGCCTGAGCCCTCCCAGTCCTGCAACAGCCCTGTGGGAATCTACTTGCAAAGAAATCCACCCCCCCTGCACACACACATACACACACACACACACACACACACACACACACACACACACACACACCTGCCCTAGCCTAATACCCAGTGATTTGTGCCATTTCTGCATGAGGAATGTTCCACGCTTCCCAGTTGTGTCATCAACACATATGCCCACACACACACACACCTGTTGGTCCCCCTGACTGTCTTGCCATGGTGAATGAGGTGACTGTGCCTTACACAGCTCACCACACATAGGCTGCCTGCTGTCTAACCGTAACAGTGTAGCTTAAGAATAGGGCACAGGTGATGACTCGCCATACTAGGCTGTGCTCCTCCTTATTACTATTAGGCAGAGGTAGCCGAGGTAGTATGTGGCAGCCTGTGTCGGTCACAATTGATTCGGTCACTGTGGCTCAGTCAGATTAGACAGAGGTACCACCAACATGTGTGTGTGTGTGTGTGTGTGTGTGTGTGTGTGTGTGTGTGTGTTTGATGCTGCAGCTGGGAAGGGAGGAGTCTGACACTAACCACCACTGAGGAACGGGCAGGGGTTGTGCAAATCACTGGGGTACAGGGCCATTCTGACTGAACTCCAGCCAAAATGGGGAAGAAAGACCAGAAGACACCTCACATCCACTTTCTTTTTTTTCTGCCTTCCTTGGCCCTGGCCTTCCACTCCTTCCAGCCGCACATGACTCCCCCCCGACCTCCTCTCCCCAACCCCCTTCCTACTAACCTCAGATCGCAGCCGACCCAGGGGTGGTCTGGCATAACCCTTCACCGGATGGGTCCCTCTCCTCCGAGGGGGAAGGCGCCAGGAGGGGATACCAGCGCACTCTACAATCAGTCCCTGGGTGCTGCTGAGGTGGATTCCGGGGTGTCGGGGCATCTGAGGCGGCAGGGAGTCGGCAGCCATCATCCAGCAGACCAGGCAGCTCTTTTTCCATTTTGCTGTGGGGAGTGACGTCCTGACATCAAGGCATATGCTGACGTCTGCCATTCCCCCTTGTACACTGAGCCCTGGCTGTAATGCTGCACTCCCAGCCTCCGCCAGGAGACAGCCTACGCCGGTGCTCATCTCCTGCCCTCCCCCAGAGAAGGAGAGCTGTCCCCGGACGCTCCATCCTTCTCCTCCCGGCCGGCCCTCCGGTGACTCAAGTCCGTTCCCGAACTCAGGTCGCCGGTGTCACAGACGGATATCCAACCGCTGTTCAGATGGGCCGGCTCACATCCACTTTCTGAAGTCCCAGCTAGCGGCCAAAAGAAAGAAGAGGACACCACATGATAAGTACAATATTTATTAACGTTCACACACGGTAGCAAATAAAATATCAAGTTTCTAAGGAAAATCGGCAATCCCCGAATGCTTCTGCCTACCCCCCCAAAAAAGATGTTGTCTTGTTAAAGTTTAAAAGCAAGCCTTTTAAATGGTATTTCAATTTCATTCCCATACCTGAGGCCAGGGGGCTTAAACCCCTGAGCCCCATGTTATGATACAAGTTACTCTGTTCCCGTAATGCCCTGGTGATGGTGGGTTGACATCTGACCCCCTAGCCCATGGGATAGGTCTTTGAACCCTAACCCCTGGATGCCCCCGTAGTTAACCTCTGACCCCACTGGTCAATGACATCTGACCCCTGGGCTAGTGGTGGGGCTTTGACCCCTGATCCCTGGGCCCCACCAAACATTTTACAAACCCGGCTCCTATAGCTGCAGGGCCTGTTATGGTAATACATTTGATCTAACCTTTTTATTAGATTATCCCGTTACCTCCTGTTGTGCACAGTGTCCTTGTTTTCCCATTCCAAGGTTGCTTTAACCTTTACCACTTTAATTTTACATTGAAAACAGTAAAAAGACTGTACTTTAAATATGGCTTGGGCCAGGGTTTTAGTTACTAGTTCATGTTTTTTCTGCATCCCTGTTATTCCATAAGGTCAGAGAGCACTATCCACTGCATGCTGCTTCATTTTTTAGTTAGAAGAAAAGTTATCTAATGCTGGTCCAAAATCTTTGACTGTGAACACCGTCTGAGCCACACTGTATTAAAAGGAGTGTTGTACTAATTTTATTATTTAAAATCTAAAAAAAAGGTGCCAAGAATCAACATGGGGGGAATGGGTATTGTACAAGCCAGAAGAAGAGGGGACTCTAACATTGAATAAAAAAGTGTTGATCAAAATTTTTAACCACTGCCTCAAATAGTGTCCATGTTCTTGTAGAACTACTGTAAGTGCCTCTGAGTATTTTTCTGCATCCTATATCTAACAACCAGACCTGTTGCTCAGAGTTTTTTTTTTTTTTTGGGGGTGTAAATCCATTATTTGCGTGGTATTTTGTCATTTACTTATGCACTATAAGTAATTAGTATTTGTGTGTATACCATGTGTTCCGTGTAACTAATTCCTGGTTGCTCCTCAAAAAGGGACAGCTTGTCTCAGTGAGCCTCTCCAGTTACCAAAATCCAATAAATAAATACATAAACATGCACTGCTGCTTTAAAACTGCAGTTTATTTAAAAAAAAAATCTATGTTATGATTCATTACTTCATTACGTGAAACTCTAAGTTGATTCCCGTGTTATGTTTCTTCTTTAAAGTCTGTAAGGTGCCATGCTGCTACCACATTTTATTTATTTGGCTTATATTTTGTGGCCTGCTCTCCCCCCATAGTTCCATAAAGAGAGGGAACAGTTGCATCCTAGCCTAGCTCATCCAAGTCTCAAGTAAGTGAAATTATGGTTGAGGGCTTAAATTCTTTTTTCCTGTTTTTTTATTCACAAATTTGATTCACAGTACAATCTTAACCATAAATATAAAGTAACTGCATACATCATTATAAGTACAGATTTGCATAACCATAGTTTTTGGATTTCATATATCTATATATTTATTTAGTTTTTGTTGACCGGGTAAGTGCACTAGACAAATCCTGCCTATTTTCAGGCACGACCCGTGGGAGGGGGATAAGATGAATGCCAACTGGCCTTGAACCAGATTAAGTTGTTCGTGGTATTTTTAGTGAATGAGGGAAATTTGGCCAGAACACAGGGGAAATTCCCCTACTCTTTTCGACAAGTGCCATGGGATCTTTAACATCCACCTGAACTACCACCAATCCAGGCAGATGGGACCTCAGTTCAACGTCTCATCCAAAAGACGGTACCTCAGAAGTGCAGCACCCCTCTCATGCTGCACTACAGTGTCAGTACTGGAATATTAACCCAAGTGCCAGATGTGGGAACTGAACCCACAGCCCCCTGATCTCCCGGCCTCAGAGGCGAGTGTGCTACCTACTGAGCCACAGCCATTAAATCACATTACATTAGATCTTTTCTGTGTATATGGAGTTTATAAGGATTGGGAGATAAATGCATTTCTTTATATTTTTAAACATCTACTAGCCATCTTTTAAGGTCTCCAAATTTACGTATTGGTCTATAATCCACCCCTTTATTCTTTAACTGGTAATATCATCTTGTATTTCTGCAAATTTCATAAATTCAGAGAATGATGTCCACATAATATTATATGTATTCATTTGGTTATTATAACTATAGTGAGCTTTCCCTAATCTATGGCAAAATGTCATAGAATTAAGCCATATTTTATAGTCAGGAGGATCTTTATTCTTCCACGATATCTGGATTTCTTTGTAAGCCACCAGCAGACTTAGTCTGACCCATTTTTATGTTGGCACGCTTGTGCAGCCAACATCTTGGGATAGTGCAGATTTGGAGGTGCAGTCGCTGTTGGGCGAATGCAGGGCACGCACCAGTAGGTGTGTCCCTCATTCCCCAATCAGCCTGCATGCTGGCGCCACACCACCTGGGCAAGCACTTCTAAGGAAAGGTCCACTGCAATGTGAGCAAAGCTCGTCACATGCAGTGAACCCTTCCTACGTGCTCACCAGCTGGAAACATGGTGGCACAGTGGCCCGTAAACTGCCGACTTTGGGGGTGCCCAATCCCCCGGTCTGCTTACCCTGCCCAAGTTTGTGCCGATGGGGGAGCCCACCCCCCATTGGCAGAATGTGTCCCACCTTCTTCTGTGCCGACAGGGGTGCCCAATCCCCCATCAGCTACTGTACACCCAAAAAGAAACCACCTGTAAAAAAAGAAAACTGTCCACAATGTGTTTTTTTAGTACCTGTACGCAGAAAACGGTCCCTCGTAATTCTTCCTACCCACCACCTGCACCCACCCGCTGAGCACCCTGCCACCCCCACACTCCCCCTCACCCCATACTTGCCTCTGGAGCTCAGCACGATGATCTTCGGTGGACCAGGAACATGTCTTCACTCTTCAAGACTGACTGTGAACTGAGGAAATGCCAGTAAGCTGTATAATGGAATAAATAGGTTTTTTTCAACTTTGATGCATATCTAGGGCATTTTTTGGAATTATTGCACCAAATTTTCAACATGGGGTTTTTGGGACCCCTCCTCATGAATTCTGTCACAGATATGATGTTAATCAGTCCTGAAAGATGATTTCACAGTCACTGCATGGAATCACCTTTCGGGACCGATTAACGCAAGGACAGTGGCAGTGTTCATGAGGTGGGCTCTCAAAAAGCCTATGTTGCAAATTTGATGGAAAAAATCCAGAAAATGACTGTTTTACAAGTGTGCATTGCGCAGTTGCTACACATGCTTGTAACTTCACAAATTAGCAATATTTTCATTCCAGATTTTCAACATTGTCATTTTTTCTACACATCCTTGTGAACAGTACAGCTGTCATTTTCCACATCCTGGCCGAAATGTGTTTCTGCACCTCCAGCACACAGTACCGCGGTCGCTGTGGGAAATCAGTGTTCAGGGCTTATTGTGAAAATGACAGTGACACTGTTCATGAACAGAGGTCCTGAAATGCCTATGGTGAAAATTTGGTGACGATACTCCATAAAAAGACTGCATTACGAGCGTGTGTTGTGCAGTTTGCACGTACTCTCGTAACGTTGTGCATTTGTAATATTTTCACTCTGGATTTTCACCACTGGCATTTTTCACACCTCTTGATGAACAGTACAGTTGTCATTTTACATATTTGCACATCTGGCGCAGAATAGCGCAGTCGCTGTGCAAAATCACTTTTTGGGACAGTTTGAGGAAATGACAGTGACACTGTACATGAGCAGAAGTGCTAAAATGCCTATATTGAAAATCTGGTGCTGGAACTCCATAAAATGTCTGTGTTACAAGTATGCATTTCGCATTTCCCATGCATCCTTGTAACTTCGCAAATTTGCAATATTTCCATGCCACATTTTCACCACTGCCATTTTTTACACCTCCTTAAGAACAGTACAGCTGTCATTTTTCACATCCTGCCAAAAATGTGTTTCCGCACTGCACCACCAAAGCCAGTGCCAGCTCGACAGCATTCAGCACTGACAAATGCTTGTTGTCTATATTGTGGGAGAGATATAATTGGGCCACTGTTACATATTAGAAAATGGGTGAGAGAATCCTAGCATTCTGATTGGCTAGGACAGTTGTCTAAGTGGGCAGGTATTTTTCAACAGAGCCCACTTTAAAAAAGTGCCAACTCAAGGTGCCCCATCACTAAGCATATTCTTGGGCACCCTGAATTTTCAAACAAAACATTTGCCATTTGTTTTCAGCTCGCTAAGCGAGCCATGAAGCACCAGAATGGCCTCCAATACTACCTGCAGAACTGCCAGTGAGAATAAGAGCACCAGTACTTTCTAGACTTTCCGCACCGCTGATAGATGTCCATCTGCGGTATGGAAAATGAAGAAAATATCTGTCCTCTCTTGTAGTAGTGGAGCCGGAGATACTGTTCTTTCTCACTCCCTTGATAACTGCACTTCACATCAGTACAATAAAAAAATAAATCCCCCCCAAAAGAGGTTTTCTTGTCTTAAAATACAAAAACCAGTGTACCATGCTCTGTTCACTTTCCCTGCTTCTTGAGTTCCGATTGCTTGGTCAGGTAAAACCAGAACCACTCTCTTTCTGCTGCACATGTTGCTGCGAGTCAGAGGCTGCTATTTTACTCAAGATCACATCCATTTTCCATGGCACAAATGATTCAATGCATAAAAAAAAATTAAAAAAGCAAAATCCTGAATATGGGGGAACTATAGCAACCAGTTCTGAAAGTAAAACTACAGAATCTGCATTAGGACAAATGTCTTCAGCCAAAAAAAAAACAGCATCCTAATACAGGCAGAGGAACTATTTTATAACAGAATAAATAGAACTAACACTTAATAGCTAAACATAAAAATATGTATTTTTTTTAAACATACAAAATACACTTGCCCATTTTCTATGGACAATAATACCCTCCAGGGTGGGTGGTATTGGGAAATAATGGACCTTTCAGGGCTATAAGGCCCTCTGCCTGCAGCATCAGGACTCATTATTCCCCTGGGCAGTCCGGTATTTGCCAATATCCCCCACCCTGTTGGCTATTATTACTTACATAGCATCCAAGAGGGATCTTTATGAGCTTGAATACCCTCCATTACAGAAATGGAAGATAGTACTTTCCTCCACCAGTTACTTAATGCAGGACATGGGAGCTGCATGTGTTCCAGTGCCCCTGGCACTCCACATCCTCCAGGACACATATTTGAACATTGATAGTTGAAAAGATTAAGTCTATGGGGGTAAGATAAATCCAATGCACAATATTATAGTAAATTTGTTGCAATTTAGTAGATTTGATCCCTATTATTTTAATTATCTGAGTCCATTGTTTTTTGTTGATTTTTCTATGTATTTTATTCTCCCATTTAGCATTTAAACTCTGACCCATATTATTCATCATCTATTTATATAAATGCATAATGATCTTCTTTCCCAAAGGGCAAGTAGCAGGAAACATCTTTATTTTTATACAGGATTAAAGATGGTACCACATACACCATAGGACTGAAATCCTGTTTTCAAGGTGGTCCTGTTTAAATTAAGTTTTAAAAGATTCACACTGTAAATATATCAGACAAGGGTAATTTCTCAAACATTAGGTACTTAAATGCTACTAAACAGTCTGACAATCACATCACTATACTTTACAAAACAAATTAGACAAATCATTCATACAAAAAAAATTATCTTAGTTTTTGTGTAGATTCAGTTTTAAAATGTTTTAACCATTGCACATATATCTGAAGGACAGTTTTTTTTTTTAACTGAGTTATAGAACCTTTTTGAGTTTACCAGATTTGGCCTGGTCGCTAATCTTAGCCCATGTGGATAAAGCCCTATAAGAAAATGTTATCTCCCCAAATTTGTTTCTGGGTCTGGATAGTCTCATGTCCCTATTATTTTTATTTCTTAAATTATACTTATGTTCCACTTCCTTCATTTTCTTTAATAGATAAGGTGGTTTAGAATCTCTTACTAGTTTATACATTTAATTGGCCCTAATTAGTGTTCATTTTTGTTCAGGTGATTACCTTATCCATTTCTTCATATTTTATGTTTAGTGTTTCTTTATGACTCGTAATATAATGACAAATTTGTTAATAGCCATAAAAGTGTTTACGAAATAATAATAATCTTTACTTAGCAAGCATAATTCTTCAAACCAAAGTGCTGTACAATAATAAGATAATAAGAAATATTAAAACAATAAATTAGTAAGAGTTCATAAAATACTAGCAATACAGAATACAGATGAGTTAAATAGTATGCTCACTAAATGCTTGTTCAAGCAGATGAGTTTTTAAGGCTATCTTGAAGCTCCTCCACGGTCCTGCACTTTCAAACCTGACGAGGTAGAGAATAAGTTACATGTTTCTTTTTTTTAATTAAGTAACCTTAATTGAATTTTAAAATAACAGTTAGAGAGCAGTACAATACAATAAACACCATTGGAGCAATGTTTAAGTAGATTACATTCAACTAATTGCTGATGGTCCATGACTTGTCCTATTTCTCAAATTCCCAATCCACACCAATTTTTAAAAACTTTATCATTTAATGAAGGAGGGAAAATCCATTTAAATATAAAGGCAAATGTCTAGTACATATTGTAATCAGTTTGATAGTTTTACACGTTAGATCCCATATTCTGCATTATGTTCTGGTGGGTAACAATGGAGTGGAAAAATGAGTTCTCTGTGAGTAACTTAAAATCAAATGTTTCAAGCTGAGCTATAATATGCCATTATCTTCTATTTCCACCACTAGATCTTTTTTATCTTTCCTATATATATTATTAAGGAAGGATAGGATAGCGGCATAATAATATAGATTGAAGTTTGATAGGCCCAGGCCCCCCTCTTCTTTTGACAGATATAATTTCTCCATTTTCAGCAAGGAACACTTCCCTTTCCATTAACATTTTTATCACTGGCATCAGATTTTTTTAAAGAAGGCTCTGCTATCAGCACAGGGAGGGTCTGAAACAGATATAAATATCTTAGGAGTAAATTCCTCTTAATGGCATTGACTCTGCCAGTCAATGTAATTGGAAGTGATTCCCACTGTTTTAATTCTTTTTGAACCTTATTAGTTAATGCGGTAAAGTTTAGATCAAATATATTCTGTATTTCTTGATCCAGTGTGACCCCCAAATATTTTATTAAACAACTTTCAATTCACTTTCAAGTGGAAGGGAGAAAGGGTTAGAATGACCAATCTAATCCATTAATTCAGTTTTCTCTCAGTTCACCTTATATCCTGAAATTTTGCCAAAATCACTGTCAATTTTAACAATGTGTTGATAGCTTTGGTTTATATTGCTGGTGTATAATACTGCATTGTCTACATATAGGCTAATTAGATGCTCTGTTTTGTCAATTTTAACTCCCTCAATATTTCCATTGGCCCTGATGTTAATAGTTGGTGGCTATATTGCCAAAGCAAACACTAAGGGAGACAAAGGGCATCCTTGTCTAGTGCCCCACTGTAGACGAATAACTCCTGAGGTATTTTTGTTAGTTCTCATCCCTGCCAGGAGGTCAAAGTATAGAGGGTCTATCCAGGCTCTGAACTTTGGGCCAAATCCAAACTTGAGCAAACACAAATATTAAATAGCCCTATTCTAGCCTGTCATAGGCTTTTTCTGCATCATTGAACATTAATGAAAAATATGAATTTTTCAGTTTATGTGTAATACCAATGGTTCTTCTGACATTCATTGTAATTATCTGGCCCTTGATGAATCCATTCTGATCTTCATGGATCAGATCTGGAAGCACTCCCTGTAACCTAGTGGCAAGGACTGTCACCAAAATCTTGGCATCTGTATTAATCAATGAGATGTGTCTTTATGACCCCGGTAACTCAGAATTTTTATTTTTTTTTAAATTAGAGAATATCTGCCTTTTTGAAGGATTGTGGCAGGCTATTGGTTTCCTCAATATTTTCAAATACCTCTTTTAATTTAATTGCTAGAGCTGCAGCATATTGTTTGTAAAAATCAATTCGGATTCCATCTGGTCCCAGAGCTTTGTTTGATGCCAGGCATTTTATAACTTGCAATATTTCCTGGGTTGTAATACTTGTCTCCAGGATGGCATTCTTTTCTGATTTAATCTTAGGGGTATTTGACTTGCCTATGTATGTTTTTGATGTCCTGCTCATTACCACTATGCTCTGATTTATACAAATCTTCATAATAATTCTTAAAGATGTCATTTATTTCTATTGGGTCATTTCTAATATTACCCTCCTGAGATTTGATAGTATATATATTATTTTCTTCCTGATGTTTTTTTAAGTTGCCAGACCAATATTTTATCTGGTTTATCCCCCATCATATAGTATTTACTTTTAGTGTATAATAATTGACATTCTACTTCTTCAGTAGACAGTTTATTAAATTCATTTTTATATTCCAATAATTGTTGGTACACATTTGGATCTAATGAGTTTTTAGGTAGAAACTCTCCACCCTGCTACTACCCAGGCGTTATGTTTGTGCACCTCCTCGTCAAATGTCTCCCCCTCTTCTTCATGCTAGTACCCACATCCCATCAGCCAAACATCTCACCTGGCCCACATGTACCAGCACCCTCTACTCTCCCTGACTTTTGCCGATCCCACCCGACACTGTCCATGTACCCTGGCTCATGGCTCCCAACCCCTGGAAACCTTTCCACTGCCTACCCTACTTCCACATGGCCGTTACTTGTCCTTTCCCTCCCTACCCTTCAAACCCTGTCCACTTCTTGTTCCCCCATGGCCTCCTTCCCATCCCTGCGTACCCACCGTAAGCTTACAGACTACCACCCCCTGATCAGGGCCTTGGTCTTCCTACTACTCCTATTGGGTAATATATATCCAAACCCGGGCCCAGTCTCCTCCAACCCACCGGCTGGGCACAATGGTCTCCGCATAGCCTCCATGAACATATGCAGCCTAATGAAAAAATTTGATGCCCTCCAGTGCTGGGTGATGCTGCATCAACCAGACATCATAACCCTGGTTGAAACCTGGCTGTCCAAATCCACCCCTGACTCCTTTGTCTCCCTCCCAGGCTATACCTTATACCAGGAGGACCGAGTAGGCAAACACGGGGGTGGCTGTGCAATCTATACCAGGGACACAATCATCGGACAAGCACTCCCTGCCCCAGCTCTTGTAAATGGGGCCCAGGCCCTCACCCTCAAACTTGCTCCTGACCCCTCCAGGGGCCGTCTATATCACACCACCACCTGCATTCCCCCAAAGAACCAGAGCCCGGCACTGATATCCTTAACAGGATATCTTGTGACCCACCACCACAAGGTGGAACAAATCCTAGTGGGGGACCTAAATGTGAACTGGCTCAGCTCCTCCTCATCATCTACTACCCAAGATTCTTTTGCCGCCCTAGACCTGACACAACTCATTTCCCAACCCACCACAGTAAACCCAAAGAGAGGTACCAGTACCCTTCTGGACGTCATTATCACCAACCGCCCCAATAAAATTTATAACATCCAGGTCCTCCCAGACTCGCTAAGTGACCACTCCACTATCCTATTCCTTTGGACGGCCCCCACTCCCAAACCCACAGACCTGACCACATCCCACAGGCGCCTCTGCTCTGGTGGCCTGATGAAACTCAAGCATTTTCTCACTCAGATCAATTGGTCCCCCATTCACCTCGCACCCAACGTAAACACTGCCCTCACCTTTTTCTCCCACACCTTCAACAAGGCCTGTGATTCTATGCACCCCTTACAGGAGGTTGACCCAAAAAACGTAATGCACCCTGGATTACCCCGACCCTACTACAAATGCTCAGAAATAGAGATATCTTCTGGCACCTTGCCACTGAAATGGGACAGCTGATGGATAGACAGACCAACAATGCTGCCCAGAATAAATGCACATGGGCCATCCACAAAGCCAAGGCCGACCATTACCAGGCCATCCTCACCTCCTCCTGGGGGTGTGCCCACGCTTTCTGGGAAAATGTTAAACAATTAAATGTGAAACCGCGCTCCCCCCATCCCAGCTCACAATTGATGGCACCACCTTCACTGACCCTGTTTGCATAGCTAACCACCTAAATACCGCCTTCACCGACCTTAGCTCAGTCCTCCCTAGTAATTTCTTTGACCCTGCCCCTCCCCTACCTCCCCCTGACCTCCAATGCCCCAGTTTCCATCTACGTAGGGTATCTGCCCAGGAAGCCAGACCACTCCTAATTAAAGCTTTAAAAGGCAATAGTCTCAGCAGCAATTCCTTGGACCCCAGCATTCTCCGGCTGGTGCTGGATGAAGTCCTTGACCCACTCACCAGCTTACTCAACCGATGTCTCTGCCTGGGGGCAATTCCCCACTGCATGGAAAACAGCCACAGTCACACCCATCCATAAAGGGGGTGACAGGTCCTCCACCGGGAACTACCGACCTATCTCCATCCTTCCTCCCCTCTCCAAAGCCCTGGAAAAAATTGTGTCCATACAAATTACAGAATATCTTACTAAACATAACGTCCTATGCCCAGAGCAGCATGGCTTCTGTGCTGGTCACAGTACTGGCACTGCGCTAATTGAGTTCTCCAATTTTCTACACTCCTCCCTGGATGCTAGCTCACTAGCCGGTGCAGTGTTCATTGACCTTTCAAAGGCCTTCGACACTGTCTCCCACCCACTTCTGCTGAATGCCATAGGCCACACTGGTTTCTCCACTGGCCCTCTTGCCTGGTGTGAAAGCTGTCTATCCACTCACTCCCAATGTGTAAAAATCATCAATGGAACACTCTCTGAAACCCGACCCATCCACTCAGGGGTACCTCAGGGCTCCATCCTGGGGCCCCTACTCTTCTCTGTCTATCTAAACACCCTGCCTAATGCCTGCTCTGGCAATATTCTTATGTATGCCGATGATGCTGTCATTTTTGCCACCCACCGCAATCCCATCTCACTACAGAACACTCTGCAAAAATCCTACGATGATGCTGAGGCATGGTTTAAAGAGCACAAACTAGTCATTAATCTTAAAAAAAAAAAAAACTATGTTTTTCACCCACCCCCAAAACAAAGGCCGCAACTTCCCACTCCATATCCTCCCTAATACCAATCAACTGCTTGAGCAAGTCTGCTCCTACAAATACCTTGGGGTCACTTTCAACTCAGTCCTCACCTACCACACCCACATTGATGCCCTTGCCTCTGCCACCAACACACGGCTTGACATCCTCTACCACCATAAAAACTGCCTCCCACCTGATGCTCTCCGACTAGCAGTTACATCTTCAGTGCTGTCACTCATTGACTATGGCCTGCCAGTATATGGTGCGGCTGACACCACCACCCTCAACAAAATTTGACTCACCCTAAATAAGGCCTGCAGACTAATTACTGGTGCTCCCAGGCTCACACATACTTGTCTTCTCTATGATGAAGCAAAATTACTAAACCTTGATGAAAGACTACGCTATCAAATCTGCCTCCTCACTAAGAAAACCCTACTCGGGCTGTCCCTCCCGGGGTGACAGCCTCCATCTGCCTTTCCCAGCCCTCGATCCTAACCCAAACCTCTAGCAAGTCCAGTCTTCTGGTCCCCAGATCCAGGACCACCCATGGACAGAGGTCCTTCTGCTACAGAGGCCCATCTTGGTTTAACTCTCTCCCTGCATCCATCTCCAAAGCCCCCACTGTCTCCACCTTCAAAAATGCCCTTCAGAGCCAACTGTTTAGCACTCACAGCTGCGCCTGTCTGTAAACAGCGCCTTGACCTAAACACACTTGACAATGCCACTTGGCAGCACTCAAGCTCACCCTCCCCTACTCTCCCCACCATAGCTTAATGCCTCTGCTATTTACCAGCATGTTATCAGCTGTATCACTGTAATATCTACCAAATTGTTTAAAATGTACACAACCACTCTATGTAACTCTAAGTATGTAACACTTTTGCTGTAACCAGAAAAAAAAAATTATTGTCTTTCCATGTATGTATGTAACACTTTGCTGTAACCAAAATTTACTGTCTGTTAGTCCTCAATGTGATGAGGTACCTTTGGAAATGAGCCTCTGGCTCAAAGGTTGTAAACCGATGTACAAATAAATGACTAAGTTTCAATTTTAAATACTGAGGCTTCCAAATCTTTCAATTTACTTTCTCTACATTTTTTTCTGTCTAGATGTATTGGCTACAATGGCCCCTCCTCAGGAAGTCCTTAAACACTTACCATAAGGTTATTTTAGACAAACCAGAGTTGTTATTTTTTGAAAATATTGTAAAATGTCTTATTGTAGCATATTCATAAAGTTAGTGCCTCTTAAAAGCAGGGGATCAAACATAAAGTGATAATTCATTGAGCTGGAAGAGATCTGGATTGCCATCATAAGTAGAGCATGATCCAATATTATTATATTCTTATATTAAGTCTTTTCAACCCTATATAATATTGATTCTGATTTAAAACATAATCCAATATTGAATAGTTTTGATGGACATGGGAAAAGAAAAGATTACTGTCTGATCAATGCAAATTGCTTTTCCAGTATATCAATCATGTTATAATATGTACAAAATTGAATAACTGTTTTTTGCAGCAGCTTTTTTTGCTTGAATCTATCTATGAAACCTATGTAGGTTTCTCATATGTGACTGTTGATTTATCCAGTTTAGGATTAATAACTACATTAAGATCACCCCTCTAATATACTGTATATGGAGCAGGGAAAGAAGCTAATTCCAAAAATAGTTCATTATAAAACTCAAGAGAATTTTCATTTGGGCCCTAGATGTTTATTATTGTGAAAGTTTCTCCCATGTTTTTCATTTGAGCTATTATATACCTGCCATTTTATCCACTATCGATCTAGTGAATTGCATACCGGAGCCCTTCTTTACCATAATAGCCACCCCTCTAGAATTATTTTGATACGGTGTATTGATTCCCTTACCCTATCTCCAACTATAAAAATTAATAAGTCATTGAAGAAATTAGTTTCCTGCAACAAAACACAATTTCTTTTTTATCTAAATAGTTAAATACTTATTTTGCTTTAACCCTATCAAGAAGGCCCTTTATGTTCCATGTGGCAACGTTTATAACATGATGTATCTGTCAGTTTGTCAAATAGTTTTCCCATAAATAATGCTATTAGGATACCATAGACCAGTTTCTGAATCTTAGCCTTCCACATTTCATCATTTCCATTGTGCAGAGATCTTTTGCCAGTAATTAGTATATCACCATTACCAAAAATACACATTTCCCTTTTATTACAAATGCCCTATGAAATCTGATATCTAAGATTTTTGCCATCTGAGGAGCCGCCCACCCCCATCCCTTTTTGTATATTGGTCAGAATAGTGCAACCTTATTATTACCCCATTAGTGAATAGCACACCCTCCCCCATCACAGGTCTCTAGAGGCCAACCTGGTACTATCTATCACAAATACTGTAAATATTTAGCTATTACCTTGTGGGTCTCCCTTCCCCATTTATCAACCATGATGGCAGTCTTGAAGTGTCCTTACTGAGCCAGCACCTACTAGCACCCTTATCATATATCTTTGCCACTGCTGTACCTTATATTTAATATCCTTAATAGCCTTTTCTTTCTATTCATCATCTCCACTTGTTTTTCATCACTTTTTTCTGTTTTCCTTTCCACTTCTCCTTTTTCCTTTTTTCTTCCTCTTTCTTCTCCCCACTCCTCTTTCTCCTCCTACCCCTTCCCTCTCCTACTCACCACACCCCCACAGAGAGACTCATGAGATCAGCATGAATTTCCATTCATCACCTCCGGACATCTCCCCCCACCAATCTCCACATTTCTATCTCTGTCCTTCATAAACATTAAGAGAGATAAGGAAGATAAAGAGAGACAAACAAAGAAACAAAGGGAAGAAGAAAGAAAGAGAGAGAGAAGAAAAGAAAGGAAAAGAAAAGAGTCTTTATGAATCCAATTAATCTCTTCTTATTTTCTTGCCCTCTTCATTCTGGTTTACTCCTTCATGTCATCATTGATAAGACCTTCCATTTCATATAACAAAAGTTATTGGAGGGGGGATACCTAACTTTTAAAGTCTAGCCACCTTTAATTTCAGCCAAGTTTAGAAGTGCTTTGGCTTTCTTAGGGTCATCACAAATCTGGACCCTGCCATGATAAAAGAATCTAAATTTTGCTGGATATAACAGTGCAAATCTTTGGTATCTTACCTGCCACCTTTTGCTTGATAATGTCTTGCACCCCATCAAATGCTATGTGTGATTGCATAGTGGATACACTGAGATCAGGGTACACAGAAAATTTTACTCCATCAGCGGCTAAACCTTTATTAATTCTTGCATGTCTAAGAATCTGCTCTCTGTCCTTGTAATAGTGAGGTTTTAGATAAACTGGTCTAGGTCTTCTATTCATTTGTTCTCCATTGACCCCCCAAGCCCCGCCCCCCCAGTGGGCTTCATCTAACACAATCTTTTCTTCAGGAAATTTTTTGTTTAAGACCAGAGTTATCAGCTTTTACAAATGAGGCACTGGGTCATTAGTACCCTCCGCACCATCAGGAATCCCAATTAGCTTCACATTTTGCCTTCTAGATCGATCCTCTAAGTCATTTATTTTAAGCAGCAGCTCTTGGATTACTTGAGAATGTGAAGAGACTTTCACTGGTGTTGAATTCATCTTATCTTCTATCTCACTAACCCTTTTTTCCATTGAGTCAATTCTGATAATGAATTGTTGTTTTTCACTAAGCTCCAAGAAAGTGCCTGAAAGTTGAATGATGGCTGAGGTAACCGAGGTAAAGCCATCTAAAATATATGTTTTATTTTCCAGCTTTAATTGTGTAAGGATCTCCACTTTACTTTCAGAACTATTTCTAGTTCTGTTATCGGGGCCTTCAGAATTTATATGACCTGATTCTGTCAGTACCTCTGTTGTCTGTGAGTCTACATTTTCAGACATCCTCCTTACATTAGCTTCCCAGGCCAGCTCCATTTCCGCATTAGATTCAGTGGTATCCTGTTGAATTTTAGACATTAAAGCAGACATAAAACTTTCACTTGCCTCAGTTGCTAATAGACATTCACTGCCTTGTATACTTTTTTCTTCTTCGTCATCAGCCATCATGTACATCAATTCTTCCATTTCGGCTTTCTGGCTAGTTAAGGTATCAATGGTTTCAGTGGAGTCTGCTTCAAAGTCTGGTTCCAACTCCACCTTGGCTTCAGTTGCCGTTAAATCAGTTTCATTCACTTTGGGATTTTTTGGAACTGGCGAGAGCAGTGGGTTTGAGGATAAAGTTCCAAATGTAAATTTTTGCTGCTCCAATCATGTTTGTGGGGGATTACCCATTGTGTAAACATTAAACTGCTTAGTGTTTTTGTTTTACTTCTTAACCGCATTCCTGCTTTATTCACTGTATCTGTAACCTTACATTCTTGTACTTCACTGGTCCACTGGACCTGTTTAGACATGCTGCTATGTCGGTTTTTCCTGTAAACTCTCAATATGCCACTTGCATACCCTTTATCTTTTTTAACCAGTGTTCTGCCATCAAACAACTCAAACAGCTCATGCTTGGGCCATTTCCTTTAAAGCACTCCAAGAAGGACTTTGCCAAGGTGGGCGGGTAAGATACCAACACACTCATTCAGCTCATTTGTTCAGTGACAGGTATAAGCATGCAGACATTTTAAGCATAAATATACTTAAGTGAGGGTGAATCAGATTTTGATGACCAAATGGTTATTTCCAATCCATATTCAGTGTGTTAAACAGTCCATTTCTTTAGCTACAGACTCCTTGAACCAGCAGAACTAAGGTATATTCATGTGCTCAGCTCAACATCAGCCATTAGACTGCCATTTTGGATCCTGCATCGGGCTCCTCCCACCCCATCTCTACTGATACATCTCATCCTTTTCCCTCTCATGGGGGCTTAAATTCAGCTGATAAAACAGCTTGCAGCCAATATCTATCTATCTATCTATCTATCTGTCTGTCTGTCTGTCTGTCTGTCTATCTGTCTATCTACCTATCTGTATATATATCATGGGTGAGAGCGAGATAGTAGAAATACAGTATCTTCATGAGCTATACTTATCTCCTGACCTCAAGAGTGCCAAAGCCACAGATAAGGTCAGAAGAGGTCAAGTATAGTGAGTGAAAGTATTTCAACTATCTCACTCTCACCCATGTCATATTTAATTTGTACAACTGGTATTCAGGTGGTTTTGTGATAGAAATGATAAAAAGTTACAAATGGAACAAAACACAAAATGTAAACTATGTCACTCAAAACATCTCACTCTCACCAGTGTCAGTCTGATTTGCAAAATGTGTGTTTAAGTGGTTTTGTGATAGAAATGATAAACAATACAAAAGGAAAAAAAATGCAGCATTTAGACTGTACCCTTCCAAGCATCTCACATCTACTGGCTTCATTGCAGCACATTACTATTATGAATATCAGTATTTTCGAGGATGCATCTGACTGGTTCAGTAATCCAGTGTTTCAATGTGGCCTTTTAACGTGCAAAACAGTGCTACAATCTTCAATGTAGGTAGTGAGACAGCAGTGATATCTTGAGCAGTTTTAACCCAGACTTGTTGAGTGTATGGCATAAATATATTTATGCCATACCTGTGAGGATAATGGAAACCCTGTTAAAAGAAATGCTGGTAGAGTATCTTGCATCCAGTGGGCTACAAAACCAAAGGCAGCATGTATTGATGGTTATGGGTGGAGTTGTGCCAAACAAATTTGATTTGCTCGACTGGGTGACCAGGGAAACAGATCAGGAGAAGACAGTGAAAATGGTCTTTCTGGACTTCAGCAAGTCATTCAACACTGTGCTGTACAGGAGACTCCTTAAAGAAATTGAGCAGCCCAAGGCTGGGATCCAAAGTGGTGAAGTGGGTAAGGAACTCGTTAATGGATGGTAAACCTTCCTGAGAAAGGAGAATGTAAACCATTAACTAGTTATATCTATAACAATCAAATTAATTGCAGAATAAATGTTAGTTTGTAACATAAAGCACCTGCAAAATGCTGGTCAATAACTATTGTAAAATCCTGGTGTTTGTGTCCCTCCCAACTATTATACCAAAATTATTCCCAAGTGGCACACATCTATATGGGGATCAGAGAGAGTTTTAGCATCTCAACAAATGTTATTTGAATCCACGGAACAGCACTTGCTGACTGTGCATGATTTAATAAGGGACATATAGTTTGGCAGTGCATTTTCCTTTCCTTGGTTTCTTAGTACTTGCATTATTAACTGTCTTGTTTGAGTCTAATTATTAACTTTATTCTCGTATGGCCCTTATTACTGTATCATACTTTATTATATCCTGAGAATTTATGCATTAAGAGTCAGGCCCATTGAATGCAATGGCTATAAACAATTGTTCTATGCAATTCTTCTCTGCTATTGAAACATGGCTGTGTTGGAGTTTTTAGTAACTCCTGAGGATGTACCATAAGAAAGTCAATAAAGAATGCTGTTGTCATTTGTGCTTGTAATATGATCTATGGTTGTACTGTCTCAACACTATGCATTTATATATAGGTAGATAGAAACTTGTAAATAAAATGTTTAACAAAAAGAGAACCATTCCAAACACTGACTTGGTGCTAGATAAAATCACGGCTAAAAACTATCATACTGTAGAGAAGCAGAACTATGCATTTTCTAGATCCATTTTATTCTGGAGCATAAATTGTTTTTGGTTTTTTTCCAGTTCTATGTTTTTTTTTCCCCCGTCTTCCACGCCGGGACCATCTACCCAGCCATGGACTCTGGCTGCGGCTGCTCACATTTTAGCCATCCTCCCCGAACCCCATGGCTTGCCCCCCAGGGTGGGGTCCCGGCACCTTGACCAAGGGCACCGGTAACATGGGAAAGGTGGGAGTCTGCCCTGAGTGCCTATGCAGCCAGAGTGGGTGTCATACTGGCAGTGGGAGCAAGATTTTTTTTCCCCCTTGTGCACAGGGGGCGGGGACGTGCAATGATGTCCTGCATCTGCCCCGCCTCTGGAATCCTGGCAAGTGCCAGTAGCTGCGGTACCCCCGGCTTCTACCAGGGCTCTGTCAAGTGCCGGACGGTGTCTCCACCTTCCCCCCAGAGAAGGAGAGCAGTCCCTAGGATGCTCCATCCTTCTCCCCTGGCCCGGCCTTCCAGCAACCCGGGTCCATTCCTGTACCCTGGTCGCCGGCACTACAAGTGGAAATCTAACCACTGTGCAGGCGGGCTGGCCATAAATAGTTTTTTTGCTGCAAACCTGGAGACTGGGTTTGAATTCCACAGCCCCAGCTTGCATACTGTGTGACCCTGAGCAAGTCACTTAACTTCCTTGTGCTCCCAGGTCACAATTGTAAACAAGTTTCAGATTAGTGTGTCTCTCCTGGTTAAAAAATAAACAAATAAACAAACAAATATTACTACATCTGGAAGGATGGGATTGGTCCTGGTTAGCTTTAGGATGCAGACATTCAACACCAGATCCCATGGACCATATTAATTAAAACATTCCTGCATCATTTATCAAGACAAAAGTAAAACCTGTTTGGTAAAATCAAGATCATACTTCAAGGGGGAGCTCTTGCAGCAGACTACACCATAAGGATTGAAGTCAGCAGGTGCCAGGACCCCACAGAAAACTTGTACCTAGCAGTCTACAGCAGGGACTGCCCCTGACGTTTGCCCACCCACGATGTCAACCTATGGTATAAAAGTAGTGGTCCTACTCCAGTTTTTTTCCCTCTGTCAACCCATGCACATCAATGCCATGGATGCCTTCTACTCTAGTCTACCGCCATTTTGTATGCGTTTCCATCATTTTATTTTTTTCATTTTCTTTAAAAATGTTAGTTTTTCTCTGCATGTCGTCTTCTTCTTTGTCTTCATCTGTCAAATGGCAACAATCCAAGTGTGCCTGGGGCAAGCAAATTCATTCTATGGATGGCCATTCAGCCTGTGTCTTCTGCCTAGGCCCAGACTATGATACAAAGGTATGCCAGTGTTGCTTGAAATTTAACAGCAGGACAAGGTTCTGCCACCAGAAAGCCCTCAAAAGCTTCTTGCTAGAGAAATAACTAGCTGTGATGCAGAAGGAGATTGAGGGTAAAATCTCCTCTTCTTCCCCAGTTTTAGGGGCCCGACTTCTTCGGTTTCACATAAGAAGAAGAAGTCTGGTGGGAAGCACAAGCACCAGAACAAGCCACGGTCAAACCCTGGTCAAACTCTTGCTCCCAGTCCCCGCACAAGGCAGCGACTGGCTATAGGTCTTCCTCCCATGGGAGGTCAGACTCTGCCTCCCAGACAGCCCTCACTCACTCTGGGCCTAATTGGTTAATCCTCCATCTTATACAGATGTCAGGCAGAGGCTCTTCAGGGCCCAGGACTTTGTCCCCAGCCCTTCATTCCCTGAAGTGAATGACCTTCCACCCACCTTCGGGTCCTCAGCTAGGTGACTCACTGGTTCATTCCCAGTCAGCGGGTCCTTACCAATTTCCCACCTGGCCATGGCATCTGCTAAGTCAGCTTCAGAGTCCTGGGCTGACTCCACTCAATGACGCCAGGTGCATGTGCTCACCTCCTCATGAAAGTGATGCCTCTGCCCCTTTTGGAAGTTAGCGCCCCTCGACAGGCTTCTCCTCAACCAACACCAGCCGCTACCCCAGACTGGCACCAGTGCATGCCTGTCCCCTTGTTGCCAGCTTCCCCGATTGTCGATTCTGACAACATTCCAACCATTGTCAATAGACCCTCATATGTCGCTGGTGGATAAAACGTCTACCCTAGGCCGACGCTAGAGGGCTTGATGCTTGATCTGCCAACTGCTGCCTTTCTGGTGCTGGAAGATTGTACTCAAGAGGGACTGCTTCCAGCTATCCCTACACCTCAAGAGCTACCGTTGCCTCAAAGTCTGATGCCAGGTAGTACCTCTGACCCTAGGCTTCCACTGTTGGATGTCATGAAGCTTTTCTCATCCTGGTGGAACACTATCAAGGACAATCTTCTCCTGAAGAGGCCTCCTTCAACCTCTCCTCAGGAGCCTACTGTTTCAGAGGTTCTTCCCATACAGCCTGTGCCAAACCCCAGGGGATGTACCCCACTACCATGGGAACAGACCTCACAGCCTGATGGCTCAGACAAGGGTAGTTCTGATCATAAAGGATGGAGATGCAACTCCTCCTCTAGGTCTTCAGACAGGTGCAGACACCACTCTCTGGGGCACTGGTCCTGTTGTTCCTCTCTAGGTCTTATGATTTGGAGGACTCGAGCCATAGTTCCTCCTCCTCTAGATCCTCTGTTTTAGGGGTAAACCCTTTTTCCCTGAACAACAAGGATTCTTCCAGGTCCCCACCTGATGACCCTTCTTTCATGGACGTCATGAGGCATACCCAGGTCAATGCGGGTTGGAACATAGAGGATTTAGACACAGAGTGGTGTTGGTTGGCCAAATATATCTGTCAGAAGAATCCTAAGCCCTTTGTGGTTCCACCTTTAGTTGTCACCTTCCAGGATGTCACCAGAATACCTTGGAAGCACCCTTCTACCTCTATGGAGGGGCTCAAAAAGTCTGACTGTCTCTACAGGGCTCCCAGGGATGAACACCCTCATCAGTTTCTGATTACAGATGCTTTGGACAATGTCTGGGGGAGCCCATCTTGCAGGTCATTAGACTCAGGGAATGTGGTCTGTCCTGGAGCAAAATCTCCACATCAATGTGTTGGAGATGAGGTCGATCTTCTACACCTTGCAGTCTTTTCAGATAGATCTCGTCCCAGGTCACCTTCTGATTCAGACAGACAATATGTTGGTGTTCTTCTACATAAACAAGCAAGGGGGGACTCACTCTTACTCCCTCTGCAGGGATGCCATGAGGATATGGTACAGGGCCATCGAGCACCAACTGGAACTTTCTACTGTACATGTTCCAGGCGTCCAAAACACCTTGGCCAACAGCCTAAGCCAGTCTCAGTCCAAGGCTCATGAGTGTAAACTTCTATAGTCAGTGGTGGAAGATCTTTTTGAAAGATGTGAACATCCCTTTAAAACCCCATATGCAAAGAGACACAACACACGCATTATCAAGGGACTTATAATCGGACTCAGGAACTTAATTATTCTCCTACTCCTATGCTCAGGGAATGTTGAGTTAAATCCTTGATCTCCCTTATCCTTAGAGGTGCCATCAGAACTACTCCAGCTAAAGGGATCCATTTTCTCCACTTAAATGTCTGCAGCCTGCTAAAAAAAACTAGACTTACTACAAGCCTGGGTACTTCATACGTCCGCAGATATTCTAACGGTATCTGAGACCTGGCTCAGGAGCTCCAGTCCTGACCATAGCATCTATATCCCAGCATATAATGTCTTCAGATCTTATAGACCCTCCAGGGGTGGGGGTGTTGCTCTATATGTAAAGGATAAGTTTGCTGTTATAGTAACAAACGTAACCACTACCCCAAAGGAATTTGAGAGCCTCACATTGAGGGTAACCCTGACCTCTGAGGAGGCCATATCAATTACTGCCTGCTACAGGCCACTGTCAGGCAGTTTATGGATCCTATCTCACCTTCATAACATCTTGGAGAAGGCCAACTCTGAGTGCATTTTCATGGGGGACCTACATCTGAACTGGAAAGATGCCTGCTCCAAACCACTGCAGGATTTTGTGATGAGCATGGCCTCTCACAAATTACCCCGGACATCACCCGACCAAACAGCAAAAACCCAAGTCTAAGCACCCTCCTGGACCTCATACTCATTAACAAGCTGCATAACATCTCACATACAGGAGTATTCCACAACGACTTAAGTGATCACAGTGCTACCGCCTGTATATGACATACCCCAAAACTTACCTCGACATCCACCTTTAAAATAAAAAGATGCCTAAAAAACTTTAGTCAATCCACCTTTCTAACAGAACTAAGTAAGATTAGATGGCAGAACATTTATTTGGCTACTTCACTTGCCGACACTTACAACATCTTCCATAATCTTGTTTTGGGAGTGGTGGATGAGCATGCACCACTTGCCAAACTTAAGACTAGAAAAATATTAACACCCTGATTTACACCTATACTAAATGCAGCCTTAAAGGATAGAGACAGATTGTGGAAAATGGACCGAAAAACTAAATCTGACTCGGATTGGTTGGCTTTCCGTGTTGCAAGAAATTCCTGCACAAAACTGATCCAAGCAAAAAAAGGCACACTACTTTCAAACATCCTTAGAAGAATCCAAAAATAATTCTGCCAAATTCTGGAATATACTTAGAGAGATTGGGGGCCGCACTCCATCTTCTCCACTGCCTTCAAAGATTGTTGTTGGAGACAATTCATACACAGACAAGGCTGACGTCCTGGAGCTTCTTAATAAACACTTTGCCATGGCAGGCCTAGCATTCAATGTCTCCCCAGCCAGCATGCTCCCAACTCAACCCAGTACTAAGGTTGCCCCAAGCCTTGACAGTGTGAAAAGCCAGAAATCACCCTCTTTTAGTTTCAGCCCAGTGACCTTTAAGCAGGTTGAGGACTTACTACTGTCACTGGACATTAAGAAAAGCACTGTCACCGATCTCCTAGAACCCCTATTCTTGAAAATTGGTTACTATTACTACTTGACTGCCCCCATTACACATCTTTTCAATCTATCCCTAACACTAGGTGACTTACCAGCAATCTGGAAAATCGCTCATATTATTCCCCTTTTTAAGTCTGGGGATACATGCGACCTGAACAATTACCGGCCAATTTCCCTACTTCCTAGTTTATCAAAACTATTGGAAAAGATAGTTAATAACCAACTGAGAGATTACCTGGAAGCCAAAGACTTGCTTAACACTATACAGTCAGGTTTCAGACCAAAGCATAGCACGGTATCCGCACTAGCCAAAGTAACTAGTGATTGGCAAAACTCCCTGAACTCAAAAGAGTACATCTATGCACTGTTTCTAGACTTAAGCAAGGCTTTTGATACCGTTGAGCATGTCCTACCTTTGTCTGCCTTGCGTCACCTTTCCTTTGATGCCATCGCTATAGAATGGTTCAGCTGCTACCTTGCTAACAGAATGCAACAAATCAAAGCTCAAGGAGATTTTTCCCCACTTAAGATTCTTCCATGAGGAGTGCCACAAGGATCTATCCTGGGTTCCATCCTTTTTGCAATCTACATTAATAATTTAGACTCCAAGGTTTATGTGGCAAAGATGCACCTCTTTGCAGATGACACCATGCTATACACTGCTAGTCCCTCCCCTGAGGTTGCATTTAAATAGCTACAGAATGATTTTGACATCCTACAACATAACCTTCTTCATCTTAAACTGCTCCTCAATGCTAAGAAAACAAAAGCTATGCTTCTTTCCCCCCAACCGTATTTGCAAACCACTTTTACTCAAAACCTTATGTTTCATACCCTACTTGGTGAACCACTCAAAACCTCTTTTTCTCACAGTATCTTACATACACCTGAGGGACCAGGGACCAGCTGTCCACTCCCTCATTGATTACCTCACTACACTCCCACACAAGGCGGAGCAGCTCATCCTAGGTGACCTTAATGTCAATTGGCTGAGTACCACTGCCTCCCATATCAGGGACTCCTTTGCTGCCCTAGATATGACCCAACTAGTTACCTCACCCACTAGATTTAACTGGTCAGGCATATCCAGTGCCCTCCTAGATGTAATTCTATCGAGCCGCCCCCATAAATTCAGGGATATTAATGTACTACCAGACTCTCTTAGTGACCGCTCTCCTGTCCTCTGCCACTGGTCATCCCCCACACCAAAACCAGTGTCCCAGGTCACCTCGCCACGGCGCTTTCACCCCAGGGGTCTCAGAAAGCTAAAAACGCACCTAGCCCACTTGACTGGTCCCCAGTCCTACTCACAATGGATATTGACTCTGCCCTAGCCTATTTTTCCAGTGCCTTCAGCAAGGCTTGTGACCTTTTCGCCCCACTGACCAGTATCTGTACCAAGAAACACAATGCCCCATGGATCCCCCCATCCCTCATTCAAACACTGAAACAAAGAAATAATCTCTGGCATATTGCTGTTGAGACAGGTAAACTGGCTGACAGACAAGTCTATAATGCAGCACGTAACAAGTACACCTGGGCTATAAGGTAGGCTAAGGCCAAATATTATCAAGCCACCCTTGAAACCACTTGGGGCTCTTCCTGTGCCTTCTGGAACAATATGAAAGAGCTCATTGGAAAGACCTGCTCCCTCCCACCATCACTATTCTCCATAGACAGTACCGTCACTACTGATCCTCCCCGCATTGCTGAGTGCCTCAATATGGCTTTCTCAGATCTAAGCTCTGTCCTCCCCAACTACTTTTTCGACCCTATCCCTGCCTCCACCCCCCCCACCTTGGATCACCCCCCTTTCTACCAGCATGCCATATCACCCCTTGAAGCCAGGCCTCATCTGCAAAAAGCTTTAGCTATAACAACCCCAGCTGTGATCCCCTGGACTCTAGGATTCTCTGATTAGTCCTAGATACTGTACTAGCACCTCTCACCAAACTTTTTTTTTTTTATATTTTCTACTCCTCCTGTACAGCCCCATCTGACTGGCTCCCCAGCTCTGTCCCCAGAATTACCGGGGCCACCTTCACATTTCAGTCAGGCGGTGCCTGTGGAGGATTGGTCGCCATCCTGCCACCAGTGTCCTTTTTCCTCTGTTTTCTCCCCTGTTCCTGAGGGCCCCAGGAGAAGGTCACATGCGTGTGGAGGCATGCATGTGCATTACAGCCCTGGTCACAACCCTCCTCCGCCCACCCCATTGGCCTATCGTCTGACACCCTGCTTGTGCTGCCCCTCAGCCTCCACCAGGGGACAGCCATTAGTGAGGGATGCCATCCCTCCTCCCTGGAGAGGAGAGCTGCCTATTGGCAGCTCCATCCAGCTCTGCCCTCCCCCCATGCCGACCTCTGGTGACTGATGCTCGCTCCCGAACCCGGGTCGCCGACATGCCATGAGGTGAGACATCCAGTGCATCAGCCCTCTGCGCCACCGGGCAGGCCTCTCGCCAACCTTTTAAACCAGTCACTATGTCTTGGTCAATTTCCCAGTGCCTGGAAAATTGGAGAAATCACCCCTATCCATAAGAGTGGAGATAGAACATCCCCTAACAATTTCAGGCCCATCTCCATTCTCCCCCCTCTCTCCAAAGCACTAGAAAAAATAGTAGCCATTTAGCTCTCCTAGTATGTGGCCAAGTATGACCTGCTGTGTCTAGAACAACATGGATTTTGCCCTGGACACAGCACCACTACAGCCCTCCTGGAGTTCTCCCAGCACCTCCACTTTGCTCACGACTCTGGTCATGTTGCAGGTGCAGTGTTCATTGACCTCTCCAAGGCCTTTGACACTGTCTATCACCCCCTCCTACTTGACTCCCTCCACCAACTTGGCTTCTCCCCAGGCCCACTGGCTTGGTTCACCACTTACCTCTCTGCCAAATCACAGCGCGTGAAGGTAAATATCACCCTGTCCAATACCCTGCCCATTCGTGCGGGGGTCCCCCAGGGTTCCATCCTGGGCCCCGCTCTGTTCAGCCTATTTCTCAACACCTTCCCCAGCACCTGCTCGGGCAATATGCTACTCTATGCTGATGATGCAGTTCTTCTTGCCCCCCAGCCTGACCCCGCATCTCTACAGGAATCCCTGCAGCACACATTCAACCAAGCCGAAAAGTGGTTCCTTGACCACCGACTGGTCATTAACCTCAAAAAAAACAAATCTATGCTTTTTTCACCTCACCAGAATAAGGCCAAAAATGCTCACCCCCGCATTCTCCCCAGTAATGCACACCCTCTCAAGCAGATGTCTTCCTACAAGTACTTGGGCATCACCTTCAACTCGGCTCTTACATTCCATACCCGCATCAGTACCCTGTCCTCAGCCATAAACTCGCAGATTGGCTTTCTCTATTGCCACAGAGATGCCTCCCCCAAATCGCTCTCCGACTGGCCATCAACTCCTCCATCCTGTCCCTAGTGGACTGTAGCCTACCTATCTATGCTGTGGCTGACAATACCACCCCCACCAGAATCCAGACCTCGATAAACAAGGCCTGCAGACTCCTGACCGGTGCATCCCTCCACACCCATATTTGCCTGCTCTGTTCCACCGCCAACCTGCTCACTTTGGCGGCATGCCTGTGATGCCAAACCTGCTTACTTGCCAAAATAAAACTGCTAGAACTTTCCCCCCAGGGGTCACCATGTCCCTGTGGCTTACATCCCCATCCGTTGCCACCCATAGCTCAGTTAAGGCCACCTTTCTGGTGCCCCATACCAAGTCCTCCCTAGCCCAAAGGTCCTTCCACTACCGCGCCCCCACATGTTTCAACTCCCTCCCGCTCTGTCATTAAGTCTTCCAAAATTGGTCCCTTTAAAGTCACTCTCTGTATCCACCTCTTTGGTGCCTGAAGCTGTAGTTGCCCTTAATCAACCTAATGTTGGGGTCCCTTCCCATTTCTTGCCCATAGCCTTGACAATGTCCGTTGGACTGCTCCCCCCTTTTTTTCTCTCTTTTTCCTCACCCCTGTTCCCCCCCAACTTTCCACTTAGGTATTTCCCAGGTACGACCAGGGTTGTGACTTCTACTGTCATTATACTTTATATGATTTCTATTTACTGCACGTAACTTTATCCCATAAACCACTGTTATATTGTGTTCTTTTTGTTATCTGTATTGCAGCTGTATGCTGCCACTGTTGTATCTCACATTGTAACCATTTCTACCCTCCCTGAGATGAGGTGCCTTTGTAAATGAGTCCCTGACTCAAAGGTTGTAAATCTGACTTTCAAAAATAAATAAAAATAAAATAACAGTGGGCATGTTTAAATACTTGGGTTTTTGGCTAGACAGTAAGCTTAACTTCATAGTTCACTTGGATGAGCTAGCTAAAAAACTGAGGCAGCACCTGGGCGTCTTCTACTGCATTAGACACCTTCTCACCTTTGAAGCGAAGAGACATCTAGTTCAAACTTCATTTCTCCCCTCTCAGATTAACCAGACATTCTCCATCGCCATTGTCCTAAGTCTACTCTAACTAAGCTTGACTCACTTTATCACCGGGCTCTGAGATTCATCACTAATACTCCTCTAAACACCCACCATTACTTGCTCTATGCAATGATAGGCTGGACCTCCCTGACTATCAGGAGGCAGAGAAATTGTGTGCCTATGGATCCACAGAGCAATTACTAGCAAACTACCCACATATATCATCAATCTCGTCACTCGAAGTTCAGGTTTCTACAGCTTGAGGCACTACTCAGTAGTAATGTTCAAAGTCCCTAAAGTCATAACTCGATATGGCACTGCAGCTATCACTTTTGCCCTTCCATCCCTTTGGAATGCACTCCAGACATCACTAAAGCTCTGCACCATTCCAGACATATCTACTCTTAAGACTCTACTATCTTCTGTGCTGAAAGGAAATTGCATATGCCATCAATAATTGTCCAAAGCATACAGTCTGCAACTCCCTGCACTTGAGCAGTTATCCCGTTCCCCACACTGATGCTACAACCCCTCCTCTACCTATTTCCATCTCACCTATACTCCCCCCTCCTCCCCCGCACCCCTTTTTTCTACTACCCCTACCCCCTCTCTTTCCTCACTCCCTTCACCTTCCAGCGTAAGTTACTGCTTAGGTACTTTTCGGGTTGCTATGTCTATACAGTTGTATCATGAATAATGTATCCGCACTGGAACGAATATGTACTCTGCAATAGGCATGTGTGTGTTGTCAGATGTTGCAAAGTGGGGCAAAAACAGATAAAAATCCTTGACCTCCATACTTGTTAGATGCACTATAGTGTTTATGTACCATTTGTATAACTGCCATTGTATTGGTAATCTCCCTCTATGTCTTCCAGGACCATCTTGTAAATGAGCCTTCTCAAAGGTGTATAGCCTGGTTAAATAAAGTTTGATTGATTGATTGATTGATCCTGAGTTTGATCTCTTTGTATCCCCATTCAAGTCCAAACTGCCCAATTTCTGCCTGCTAGATCCAGGGCATGGTGTTTTGTGAAATGTGTTGTCCTTCTAATGGACTAGGAAGTTTCTGTATACATTCCCTCTCTTTCCATTACTTCTGAGAGTCCTGCTCAAGTTACAGTCAGAGGGAGTGGACATGAGCCTGACAGCTCCCTACCAACCTTGACAGATTTGCTTCCCTGTGCTTCAACAGTTGACAGTAGAACCCCTGATTCCTTTGCCCCTGAGCTTGCACTTGCTCTCCCAGGAGAAAGGGACCCTGGTCCATCTGGACCTCAAGTCACTGCACCTGCATGCATGGATACTGCAGACTTAGCTGTAACCCAGTTTGGGGTTTCCCCTAGAGTGGTGGATATCCTGGTGCCCACCAGAAAGCCTTCCACTAGGGCCACCTGTGCTTTGAAGTGGAAGCAGTCTTGCATCTGGGCCTCCATTTGTCATCTCAATTCCTTGATCTGTCCAGTAAACTTTGTTCTGGAGTACCTCTTTTCCCTATCAGACTCGGGTCTGAACTATTCCTTTGTAAAGGTGCACATATCTGCCATCTTTGTGTATCATGCACCTATATAGGGCAAAGCTCTTGCCCAACTTGATCTGCCCCACACCTTCTTGTGGGGTATTATGCACTTGAAACCTCCCATTCTGGATCCTGTCCCTCCTTGGGAACTTTTGTTTATTTTGGAAAAGCTACCTTTGCCTCCCTTTGAACTGGCTGCAAGCTGTGAGCTACACTTTCTTTTTCAGCATAGAAAAATTCAAAAAAGGACCTAAGGAAAATAATAAGACAAGCAAGATCCCATAGGAATGCACAATTAGTAGAACAGGTTAAAATGAGAAAAAATGAATATAAACAACTGTTAAAAAACAAGAGGAGGGAATTTCATAAAATAAAATGGTCACTTATGCTTGAGACTATTAGAAGGAAAAATTATAAAGGTTTCTGGCAACTTGTTGCTCAGGGCTCCCTAAGTAGTAAAGCCAATGTAGACTCTTATATATCAAGATCACAATGAATTGTTTATTTTGGAAAGATATTTTATGATCCAGACATACAGGAGTCAGAAATGATTGTCCAAAACATAAATTGCCAGTTTAAAATCTCTATTAAAGATGTATATTTTGCGATACATGCTATGAAATCTAACAAGGCCCCTGGGATAGATAAAATACCACCAGAAGTATATAAATGTAATTCTCCCATCTGGAGTAGAATACTTTGTTTTTGTTTCAACACATGGATTGAATCTCTTTCCTTCCCTCATTCTTGGAAAGGAGCAGAAATTATACCCATGCACAAAAAGGGAGATACTAGTGATCCCACTATGTATCGTCCTATAAGTTTATTGGATGTGAGTCTTAACATTTTTACACATATTATTTTAGATTATCTCAAGCTTCAAATACAATTAACAGGAGGGTTCAGTAAGGCGCAATTGGGTTTTTGCAGTGGGCCATCAACAACAGACAGTTGTTTTATTTTGAATCATTTAATTCATAAATATGTTAAAATTAGAAAGCAAAAATTATATGCAGTATTCATTGATTTATCCACTGCCTTTGATATGGTGTGCAGGTTACAACGTTGGGCTACCATGCATGAAAGAAGATTAGATAAGGCATTCATTTCAATAATCTCTGCACTTTATAATAACACTTTGGCAAAGATTAGATATGGGATTGCGAGAGAAACATCCCTTCCAATCACAATTAACCGTGGGGTAAGACAAGGTTGTTTATTAGCTCCCACTTTATTTAATTTGTATATTGACCCTCTTATTAGGAAATTAGAACAAAGTGATTTAGACGGCTCAAAGGTTAATCAGAGGTGGATTCCCATTCTAGCCTATGCAGATGATTTAGTAATGATTTCTCAAACTAAAAGAGGTCTTCAAAGACAATTAAATGCTTTACAAAGGATCACTAAGGACTTGAAATTAAAAATAAATCTATCCAAAACAAAAACTATAACCTTTGGTACTGATACTGCGGAATCTTATTTCAAACTTGGTAACTATAATTTGGATGCAGTAAAACAATATTCATATTTGGGATTAATTTTTACAAACAATAATATGTGGAAACAACAAAGAGATATGGGCCCAGATATTCAAACTGCGCCCAAAAAGTGCACAACAGCAGGAGCAAGTGCAAGTCCATTGTGCCCATACACAAGAGGCGTGATATTCAAAAAACTGAGCCGGCCAACCTGCGCCTACAGCTGACGACTGAATATCGCACCACCTGCGCATAGCGCAACTAGGGAGGGGAAGCTGAGCAGATCTGATGCGCCTTAGCGCAACAAGGGTTGTTCAGCTGAGCAGTCCAGAGGCACCATAGTGCAACCAGGGATGCCCCCCAGAAGCAGGGTGGCAATGCAACTGCACAACCAGGGAGGTAGGGGCCCACCACCCATGCCACAGATGGGCAGAGGAACACACAGCAGAACAGACATCGTTCCCCCACATCCCATGCACTGCACAACTGGGGGAGGGCTGGAATAACCACTGGCCCATGGAGACAAGCAACCAACCCACAGCCGAGCCATGGTGCCCCATCACACCCCCCTGGCAAGCTGTGACTGGCACACAAGGAGAGCTGACCACCCCATGCCACACCATCCCTCCAATGCAGAGCACACCCTGCACCATGACCCCCAGACACCCTTCCCAGGAGCAGCGTCCACCACTGCAGGAAACCCCATGCATGCCACCACCCCCACTGTGACAATGCAACCTTGTGCACCACAGAACCATGCAAGGCAGCCCCACCATGAGCACCCATCAGCGGGTGGAAGCACACAGCGATGCAATGATGGCATACACAGTGCCACCATGCACAGTCCCCCCGAGGTACAGCTGAGAGACTGACCATGTGTCAGCACATGAGGTACCCCACACGGGACAGGGCATGCTCCGGACACCACCACCAGTGGTACAGCACCCTGCACACTCTCCCAAAGACACACCCCAACCCAGCACTGGCCACAACAGCCAGCGCAGACACCCACAGTGGTGTGTGGAAGCATGCACCACACTGGATGCCACACAGTGCATGGACAGACACCCACCCATACCCAAGGGCACAACAACATAGGGACGCAGTAGCAGGGCAACCAAGCCCCCAGCGTGGGCCCATGTAAACCGTGTACACACAGCCTGCAGTCCTCCATGGCACAGGAGTGGCAGCCACCCTGCGCAGGCACTGTGGACCTGTACACCACCATCATTTGCCTGGAGCACAAGTCACATACGGTGGTGCACATCCCCTGCAACACACACAAGCCACAGCATGGAGGTGGGACAACAACTGCGGAGGCCACAGTGTCACCTGAGGCAGACATGCACCACACCAGTGACAGGAGGCAATCCAGCATTGTGACGGGTACAGTGGCTGCCCTGCATGGACAGCCACCACTGACATGCCAGCAGACCACGCAGGTCACAGACATGCAAGGGTGTCAGCTGCACAGGCCATGGACGGGCTGACAGGGGCACCATGGACACAGAGCATGCACCATGGACCACTGCACACAGTCATCCAGTGCACAGGGCACAACACACACACCACAGACACTGACTGATAGCTACCCCCACACCATAGTCACCTCCCCATGGACACACACACATACCCATGACTGCACCACCCCTGATGCCATGCATGCCACTGCAGATGAGCACCTATAGCCCACTGCAAATCAGAGACCACCACAGTATTCATATCAAAAGATCTGTATTCAAAAACAATATCAAAATGAACTATTTACAATACTATGTACAAAGTTGGGGGGGAGGGCCACAAACAAGGTGGGATTGGGAAAGGGGCGGGGTGAACAAATGGGACAGGAAAGGAGGGGTGTGAGGGTGGGTCTAGGGGAGTAGGGGATATCAGGGGCAGAGGGATGATCAACGGGAGCCCCGCTCCCCGCTCTGGCTGCTCCGCCTCCAGTGCGTCCTCCAGACCCCAAGCTGGTCGATCCATTGCAGGATCTCCAAAGAAGCCCTTGCCACATTCAGGATCTCCCTTAATGCCCCCTGAATCTCCTATAGCTGGCGGACACCTAGGACAAGGGAGCACAGTCAATAGGTGTGAATGCACAGCCCCATACAGCCCACCCACTGTGCATGGCATACTGCCATGGGACATGCCTTTGTGAATGTGTGTGACCACCCACAGTGATCACGTCCACAAGACCTGCCCACCCAGGTGCATACAGCCATGTGGAATGCTGCACATACCCACCGGCCAAGTCATGCACAGCACCATCGTGGCCGTTTAGTGACATGACCATGTGGTGCGAAGGCAGTGGCACAGCCATGTACCCGGTGCACGCATGGACCACCATCGATGCACTCCCAGACATGCAGTGCCACTGGACAGTGCTGATTGTAACAAGTTGCGTGCATGGCAGTGGTGTCAATGGATGGTGGCCATGCCCCGCTGCCCACACTGTTACACAGCATGCAATAGTAATCCTGGAGGTATGGCACCCACCATCATCGGGCTTGTCCCTCTGTCGCTGTGGACCGTCGCCCCTCCTAGCGTCCCTGTCCTCCTGGTGGCACGCATCTCCTGGGCTAGACGCCTCTCCTCCGGCTCTGTGGTGCAAACATGGAGAGAGGAACATCAGTACAATCCTGTAGCAAAGTCCCCCTGCCCCCAGGTGTGTGCACTCCCACCCAGCCAGTCCCACCCACCCACCTGATAACACCACCACAACCAACACCGGATGGTCCCTCTCCCATGTTCTGGGTACATACAACCGTGATACCCATATGGAAGACAAAAGTGTGTGGACATAACACCTACCTGGCTGTGGCACCGTGCTCTTCCTGGCACGCGACCGCAGGTGGGCAAGCAGGTCTGGTTCCCTCCTCCGCAGGTCGCCATACCTGTGGCGGCACTGCTCCACTGTTCGCCCCCTTCCTGTGGCCTCCTCCAGTGCATTGGCCACCTCCTTCCACACCTGGCTCCTGGACCTGTCCAGTGGTGTCTCCCCAAACAGTGGGCCATAGAGTGGCTCTACTATGGCCACTAGATTGGCTAGTTCTACTTGGCTCCACTGTGCAGCCCTCCTCCGCTCCATTCTACTAGCTCAGTCAGCTCAAAATGGTGCTCTGCAGCGCAGTTCCACCATGTGCAGATGCTGTGTGGTACAGCACTGCCATTCCCTATCGTGCTGTCACTGAACAGCGTGATAGTGGTGCACCCATGCCTGATGCATGGCACCTGGGGGCAAAGGTCGGGCACAGGGTCAAGGGGCTCTGGCACAAGGACAGGCACAGTGCCATTGGAACCCAATGCGTGTAGTGTGATTGGATGCCTGTGTGCTACGTCCAGTAGCAGCCTACCGCGCTGTTGCCCCAGTGCGCCTGTGATGGCCCAGTGCCACAGCGCCATATAGGTGAACATTGCTGTAGTGCCACTGGCACAATGGTGGCCTGCCCTGCATTGCTTCCCATGCACAGCACATCAGCAGTGTGGCAGATGCCTGCGTCAGCAACCCGGGCATGCGCAGTGAGGTGTGTACTGTGCATGTCACAGAACTGCGCCATTGGCTCAGCATGTTCAACACAATTGCACAAAGTGCAACAGTGCAATATTCAGTCGTCATATGCAAAACAGCTAATCAGCCATTCAATGGCACAGCACTGCAATTTGCATCCACTTAAAGTTGAGCCTCGCCTCATTTGCATGGGTTGCACTATAAAAGTGCGACGTTGGGCTGCACTGACCATAGTCGGTTACTGCAGTCTATTGGTGAGTTGCATGCTGTTTGGGAGTGTGGACTGTGGATTTTGGGGCATGCATGGGACTGCACAGTCACAGGTAACAACTGTCATTCTTACAGGCTAAATAATGACCGAGCGAGTTGTGGGAGAGGAGGAACACAATGGTGGGAGGAGGAGGAGGCCTAATTTCACCAAGGCTGAGACTGATGCCCTGTTTGAGGTCTACCTGGATCAGGAGTTGCTTCTTAGCAGACGGCAGGGAACACCTCAGACCCTTGCTGCTGGATGGAAGGAGGTGGCATGTGCAGTGAGCCTGCATGGCAGCCACCAGTGCTCCGTGCAGGAGTGCAAGAAGAAGATGGGCACAGACAGGAGGAGGATAAAGGAGAAGATGGCTGCCATCAGGGCAGCACGAGCTGCAACAGGTGGGGGACAGCCGGAGGTGGTACACCTGACCGCACAGGAGGAGAGGGTTGCTGGAAGCATGCAGCATTGTGCCATTGAGGGTGTTCCGGGAGGTGGCTTCCAGACGGGTGTTAGCCCGTCACTGCATGGTAGGTCATGGTCTGTCTATGGGGGGGCAGGGTAGGTCACATGCAGTAACGCGACTTTGTTTTCCCTTACAGATCCTGAGCATCTGCATGGGTCAGCAGTGGTGGGCCTGTCCACTGAGGACAGTTAGATGGAGATGGAGGAGGGCCCATCCACCTCCACAGGTATACGTGGCTCAGTGCGACAGTGGTCCCACCTGGCTGTCCTCACTGATGTTGTTGGAACAGGTGCAGAGGAGGCCCTGCCCATGTCCCAGTGTGCCAGCATCCACAGATGCCAGCATGCTGTGACTCGGGCTGGTGCCGGGTCCGTCACCTATGATGATGTCGCTAATGGCATGGGCAGTGACACGTGTGTGCCACGGGATGGCCACACAGCAGGTAACATCACGGCCATGGCTGTGGGTGGTGCTGCCATGGAGGCCTGCGTGTCATCATAGTCCCAGCCTGGGCCTGTCAGCACCAGTGGAGCAGCACTGGTGTGTGTACAGGACAGTGGGACTGTTGCGGCCACTGCAGCGGCACCAGTGAGCCCTGGGGAGTGGCAGCCAGAGGGGCAGCATCAGCAGACGGCCAATGGGCTTGGGGGGTACAGGGTCAAGGGGTGGCATCTGTGCACCACCTGTGGACATGCCCAGACCTGGTCCTGGTGTGCAGCGCCCACACTCAAGGGATGCTGAGCATCAGGGCCATGCACACCGTGAGGGACAGGATGCCAAGGAGGCAGCTGACCTCATGGATGAGCACACCTGCCTACTGCAAGCATCAGTCCACCAGCAGATGCGGCTTGCAACATCGGTGGATGCACTGCGTGCGGCTCTGGAGTGGGCAGAGGAGCGTCGCAGCAGAGACACCGCTCTGATCCTGGCAGGGATGGACTGGTTGCAGGAGGATGTGACCGCTGCCATTGACAGGCAGACACAGGCATTCACTACTGTCATTGCCACAATGGGCACACAGTCATGTGCCCATGCGTCACAGACACCACGCAATGCACTGTGCACCCCCCGTTCCTGGCATCGTATGACACCCTCTCTGTCAACACCAGGTTCAGCTGTGGGCATCCCAAGCATGCCTGGCGCAGGCATGTTTGGTGTGCTGCAGACCCCTGCGTGAGCACGGTCGCATTCATGCAGTGGAACCCCTGGGGGACCATCAGTGCCACCCCATGAGGCCAGTGGTCAGCCTGTCAGTGCTGTGGGTCTCGGCGGGGCCGCCCATGCATCCGTGGCAGCCAGGGCACTGTGTCGCATGACTGACCTGTCTCCCAACATGGTTACTGTCTGGTGCTGCCCTGTGTGCACTGTGTCTTTAAGCAGGCATTGCACAGGTGGGTACACGGCCCTGCACGCGGACACACAGTCCATCTGCACACCCTCCTGGCTGCTGTCTGCAGTTGCGTGTGCATGATGATGCCTGCATTGCACTGTACACCAATGTGCAATGGTGCTCAGCATCTGACACACGCACATGGACAGGCATTGGGCATGGTGGTCTGTGGACATGTGTGTGGTTAGGGGTGGCATTCTGGGTCAGTGTGCCTCCTACCCTTTGTGCATTTCTGGTGCGTTGTGTGTATGTGTGTGTGTGTGTCCGTCTGTGTGGCATGTTAGACCTACCCATCCCTGGTTGTGTGTGTGGTTCCATGCCCGGCCACTTCCCTTGACAGAATGCACCCCTGGTGTGTGTTCATGCGTGTTTGTGGGTTGTGCCTTAGCCACTGTTGGTTGCATATGGCCCCATGACTTACCTGGGTTGGCTGAAGTGCTCCTCCATGATGGCGTCCCGGTGCAGCTGTGGCAGCTGGAGCAGTTGTTGGGGTCCCATCACCCAAGGGGGGCTGCCCATCACCATTGTCACTGGTGACCTCCTCGTCCCCATCGCTGTCCCCCTCTTTGACCTGTATGGCTATCCCACATTCATTGGCCATGTTGTGCAGGATGCAACAGGCCAGGAATAGCCCAAAGGCCTTTGAGGGGCTGTCCTGTAGGGCACCGCTGGAGGTGTCCAGGCAATGGAAATGTGCCTTCAGCATCCCGAACACCCGCTCGATGACATTACGTGTGGTGGCGTGTGCCTCATTGTAGCGTTGCTGCGATGGGATCATGGGCCGCCGGTAGGGTGTGAGCAGCCAGGGATGGAGTGGGTATCCACTGTCACCTGTGTGTAGAGGGTGAAAGTTAGTTTGGTGATCAGCATTGCCCTGCCCCGGGCCATGTAGGCCACTACCCATGTCACCTCTGACCATGCCCCCCCCAGGCCCTATGATTGTCCATGTGGTTTGCATACTCACCCACTTGCTGGCTAGTGGGGATATCCCCACTCTCAAATCTGTGGCACAGTGCTGACTGGTGCCAGATGAAGGCATCATGTGTTCCCCCAGGGTGCGTGGCACAGACATTGATTATGCATCCCCTGGCATCACACACCACCTGGCAGTTGATGCTGGCATAGCCCTTGTGATTTATGTATGCAGCCCACTCAGGGCCAGGTGGTGTGCAGATGGCCATATGGGTGCAATCTATTTCCCCTAGCACACCAGGCATACGTGCTACTCTGTGGAACTCCTGTATGTTTGCTGTGCACTCCGCTGGTGTGCTGGGGAAATGGATGTATTCCACAGCATGCGGCAGCAGTGCACTGAGGAATTGAGTGAGGTGGCGTGACGTGGCCAACTGGGTTATGCCTGTGGTATCCCCAGTTGGTCTCTGGAAGGTACCCGTGACGAGCAAGCACATGCAAGCTGTCACTTTCATCTCCACTGACAGGGCATGGCTCCATCATGTGGGTGCCTGCATCACATCACTGCACAGCTCACAGAGCTGCCTCAGAATTGCCCGATTCAGGCAGTACTGGCCCACAATCTCAGTATCACTGTACAGCTCAAAGCTAGTGCAGGCTCGGTACTGCCTGTTGGGGGCATACCGCCAACGGGCCCTTCCATGGCCATGCCCCCCTGCTGTCTGCCTTCTCACCCCCCTCATTATAGCCTCCATCTGGAAGGTGGCACTGGCCATGTCCCTGGAATGTGTTCACCCCCTCGGCAGCTGTTTCTGTATTCCCCCACTGTCCTGGCTGCTACTTCCCCTGCACCGGGAACACCTGCCTGTGCTGGTCTCACTGCTTTGTGGTGTACTTTCCCCTTCTGCACTGTCTCCCCAGACCTTCACCTGTGCCTGTTGCTTCCAGGTGTCCTTTCCTGCCTGGCCCTGTGTGTCCCTGCTGCCCAGTTTTCCCTGCTATCTTTGGCTCTCATGTGGCTTCCCTGTAGCATTCTTGTGCCTCTCCCTTGCTCCCTTTTATTTTGGCTCATTTCCGCTATGGCGCAACTTCCTGCTTGCTCCCCTATTGCACATGGCGCATGTTGTTAAATATCACACTGCGCCATTTATGCATGGTTCCTCCCCCTTCAGTTGCACATGCATTCATTATCATTGCTCTGTTGCTCAGTGTGATTTGGGGGGCACAACTGCTTCCTGCTGAATATCGCAGAATGGCACATTTTCTGACTTGCGCAGGCGCAACCCTATTGCACATGGCTCAACTCTTGTGAATATCTGGGCCATGGTATATAATAAAATAAAAAAACTATGAATGGGTTAAAGAAATGTAATTATTCTTATGGGGGCTTCTCAGTTAAACCACTATTGAGAGCTATTAAAGCTAAAAGTTGGACACAAATGACTTATGCATCTGAAATTTGGAAGTGTAAGGATGCCGGACATTGTATCGCTCCAGTGTATAAGGTACTGCGGGTGGAATTACAAACTCCTCAGTCCTGTCCAGCAGTATATTTACAAGCTGAACTTGGATAGATTAATGTAAATGCACTTATGGAAAGTAGAAAATGAAAATACATTTAACAAGAGTAGACAAAGATAAATTAGTTAAGCAGTGTTTCCTAGAACAACTTTTCTGGATCAAAAACGATTGTGGGGAGAAATGTTAGATGCAGGACATTTACAAGAAATTAGATCAGTATGGGTTAAGATTCCTAAATTTATATTTTGCAAAGAATATCAAAATTAGTAATAATGACGAATATTTTATTCAAAATAAAGTGAATGAACACTGGAAAAAACAGGATCTAGACAAAATTTATTTGTCCAGCCTCTCTAGTAGGTATGTTTCAAACATTGATGATTTAATGTATAGAAGTTATTGGGATATATTGGAAAACAAGGCAGATCGAAATATTTTCCTTAAAGCTAGACTAGAACTCTTTGTGAATAACATTCTGAGAACTAGATATTATAAACTCTCAAAGGAACATGAATTCTATGATTGTACTACGGGCTTGAGGGAGGACCTTATGCATGTTTTATGGCAATGTCCATGGTACAATAGAATCCGACAGTACTGGTTAGAATCATATATCAACTGGCCTGAAATAACAAAAAGTTAACTTACATTCATTGTTATGAATACAAGCGATGTAATCACTGTTAAGAGAATTCTAAATTATCTTAAATATGCATTTAAAATTAGAAAAAAAACAGATGTGATTGCAAATATAACATATTAGAATTTTTGATTCACTTTATTTAAGTTGTCATCCCAACTTAGTCAGGTTAGGAGTTATTGGACAATCCAGGTTTTTAAATTGCACATGATGCAATTCATATATTTCCTTGGCATAGTGAAATGAGTTCCTTTTGTATGTTATTGTTTTAAATTTATTAACTATGCTGCTTTACTGTAGATCTATGTGAAATTGTTGGAGCCTTTTTAATTCATGTTTGCACTTTTGTATATGAATTTAATGTGTGAAATATGCTTTGTATATTATCATCATAATATTTCTGCATATTTAACCAATGTGAGTTTTGAACTCAAGGAAATTTTAGTACAAGACATTTGTAATTTATACTGTATGTTTGTCTTGTCCTTCTTGTAATGGCCGAGTATGACTAAACAATAAAGATTTTACTACTACACTTTCTTTCTTGGAAAGTGTTATTTTTGGTTGCCATTACTTCTGCTCTAAGGATTTTCAAATCTCAGGCTCTGATATGTAAAGAGCCTTCTTTAGTTTTCCACAAGGACAGGGTGTCATTGAGGATGAATCCTAAGTTTTTGCCAAAAGTGGTGTCCAAGTTTACACGGAATCAGGACATCCATCTTCCTGTCTGTACCGGGTCACTATAGCATGGACAAAACCATGCATGAAGAATTGCACTGTCTTAAGTGCATATGGAAGTACAGTGAAAGGGGTATTAGAGCGACACGAAAACATCGCTACCCTGTCGCTGTGGAATGAAAGACAGAAATGGGGAAAAATGTTTGAGTACTGCTGTTCAAGTGCTCAGTTGAGCTACTCCCATTACAGAGTGGCCAAGGCACTCAATCCAGCAGTAGGCAAGGGGGGAGACCATAATTTGAAACCCTGCTCGATGGACATTTTATTTTACTCCCATCTGTGCAGCCACGGGTAAGTGCCACAATGTGAATTTAACCCTGCCTCTCAGTCCACTTCCCCTCAGAGTTGATTATAATTATTCTGGGGGTATGGGGGAAAAGCCCCCCATATCAGGGGGTGTGGTGGGTGGTGCCCCCCAACAAAAACTACAGAAGTCATTGGGTGTGCAGCAATTTTGTGCAGTCGGCATTATGTACCGTTGCTCTGTTGCCTCACGCTGTTGTCTGTGCGAGGTGTTTCCTTGCCTGGTTTCATCTGCAACATTATGACCCCCATGCCCTTCCTGTATACTATCCAGAGTATTCTAATCAGGGGAAGCTCTGCTTCATACTCTGGACGTTCACCAGGTGCTTCATTATTATTTAAGCCGTACCCGTGATATTAGGAAATTTGATCAGTTGTATGTTTCATTCGCCCTGTGGACTGAAGGGGCTCCTGTTTCTAAGCAGACTTTATCTAAGTGGTTAGTTAATTGTATTGTTTACTGCTATCACAAGTACGACAAACCTTTACCAGAACCAACAAAAGGCCAATCTACCAAGGAAGTTGTCTCCTCCACTGCTTCCTTGCACAATGTGTCAGCAGCAGACATCTGTGCTGTTGCCACCTGGAGTTCTGCCCACACTTTTATTAAGCACTGCAGTTTGGATATTGCTTTAGGCATAGGACTGGCTTCGGACTTGCAGTTCTTCAGGACCTGCTTTCTTGAAGGTTTCAGTTATCTGTTACCACCTCTTGACTTTCAAGGGTTTGCCCTTTTATTTCTTGGGACTCAGTCCTTGTAGAAGAGCCTCCTCTTGAAAGAAGACTGCACAGTTACTTAAGAACTTACAACAAAAGTAGCTCTTTGAGAAGAACTCTTGTAGCAGGTACTGCTTTCTCTCCCATTTTTCCCCTGGTATCTGCATCTCCATCCTCAGCTACCTTTTCTTCCTCAATTTTGAGGCACTTCCTCGCTTCTCCAATTTTTGTCTACGCTGAGGTCTCCAGCTGGAGAACTGGGGTAGAGCCGGGGGACCGCTCCTTTTATACCATAGGTTGACATCAGGGTGGGCCACTGTAGACTGCTAGCTAGAAGTTTTCCATGGGGTCCTTGTGCCTGCTGGCTTTAGTCCTTATGGTGTAGCCTGCTGGAAGAGCAGACCTACTGAACAGACCTCTTGAAGACCTACTGATATGGTAAGTTCTTACATAATTGTACTTTCTTTTTTTTGAAGTTTTATTGCCATTGTTACTTATTGTCTTATATTCAGTAGGTGTGAGAATTATTTTTAATGATAATTACATTTGGGAGAACTTTAAAGATACTGTATAACACAGTAGGTAGTAATTTCAAAAGTTAAAAAATTATACAGTTGTGTCAAGATATTTAAATTTGTAGGGGGTTACTTCCAGACAACGAGCAGACTATACGTATGTTGTGAAGCTCAGCTGATCGTATGCTACTTTCGGTGTTAAATGGCCACCCAAACTCATTTGAAACTGCACAAAGAAATTGCTGAGAGCAAGCTGTATACGATGGAGAAATTTCTGTCTCCGAAAATTGGGAAAGCTACACTGACAAAGGGGACTGTAGGGGCTCCCAATGTTGATGGGGAAATGGCTTCCCTTGTCCAAGGACACCCTGACCCAGGTGTCAAACCAAAGCAGGCTGGTAAACCTACACTTCAGTCAATACAAAACTTTTTAATCGAGTGTCAGGATGAAACTCGGACCTCGATGAATAAAGTTCATACCTCGCTGGGAGAAATTGTCAATCAGTGCCAGCAGATAGAGGGGAAAATGGTTAATTTGGAAGAAAGGATATATACTGCTGAAAAAGAAACTGCGAAATTGTCAGCCCGAGTCCTGACAGTAGAAAGTGTGGTTAATGTTTCTTTGCATGAACGGCTGTCTACAATTTCTAAGCTTGAAAGAATTGAGAACACCCTCTTGTTAAAAAACTTGAGACTTATTGGACTATTAAGTGAAACTGAAGTGGTAGAATTAAAGAATTACATTGAAGAGATGCTTACAAAAGTCTTTGTTCTTGAGAATCCATTGGTTTTGGAATCCATATTTAGACCGCAGGGGAGAGCAACCTCTGTTAATTCTTCTGGTCAGAGATCGGGTATGAGTTATGTTATTCGCACCTTTAATTCAATAACTGAGAGAAATATAATTTTACAGATGGCAAGATGAAATAAGGGATTTGTTTATGAAGGAATCAAACATCATCTTTACCCAGATTTTTGTATGATAACACAAAGACAAAGGAATTGCTTTTCAGTGATTCAAAAGGAGTTTGTTCAAACTGGGGTACCTGCAGTCCTTCAAGCTCCGGCAAAATTAAAGGTGTCTTTTCAAGGCAAAGAAGTTTTTTTGTGGATGTAGATGTAGCTTGTTCATTTTACGAGAAAAATGTTGCACTACCTACTGACCTGGGTTAGGAGTCAGATCAAGAAGATGAAATAGCATAAGAAGTTAATAATACTCAATATCTCCCCATGATTTCATAGAGAGATAAACTGAAGATTCTCAGTGAGTTGTGATTTTTGATTTAAGTGTTTTTTTTTCTTGTTTTTTTTTTTGATTATGTACATGCTTTGGTGAATGTTTATCTTTAAAAGATTAACTCCTTTAATCAGAAGAATAAGCTTGGAGATCACAATATGATATAAATAATTAATTCTTCTTTGAAACTTTCCAAACTGATAGAGAAATGTGTGATACTTGTTATCCCCTCCTAAAAACTTTATAACTTTATAATTCTGGAAAAATGTATATTATTTCAAGATGTGTTTTCTTGTCATATCTTTTTTTTCCCTTATGTATGTAAATAATTTACCTCTCCGAATTAAAAATAAAGTTTTAAAAAAAAGATATCAAAATTTGCATCATGCAGATGCAGCATATAATTGTACCATATTTTTGTAGCTGCATCAAAACGACACTTATACTTGTATCTTTATTGCAGCATATTTGCAATATATTTGTGGGATACATCACTACTACATCACTTCTGTGTCACTTTTTGCATCTCTAGTCTAGATGCAAGTGCAGGGGCATCCATCTTCTGATCGTAGTGCACTCTTCTGATGCAGACACAGCTAAAATCTGTGATACAAAACTGATTCAACTTGATGCTGCGTCTGCAACAGATTTTTGAAAACACAGGCCTGTATATTTTGAAAATACAATATCTTTACTTCCCCATCCCTCACAAGCTCAAAACACTCAACTACAGATAAAGTGCCAGATCTCAAAAGGTTACACATGGTGCAAAGTGATTTGTGCCAACAGGAATAATATAAGTAGCACTTTGTGCCATTTCTTTCACCATTTGGGATTCACAAAAGCAGCCTTCCACATGACACAGGCTCCTTGCACCATGTTTGCACCAAAACCTTGGCTGTGACAGGGTGCAAGGGGGGTGTATGTAAATTGGCAGAACTCGAAGCCAAATGTAAAACTTTAAATATAGGTGTGGTGGGATTAACTGAAACTTGGTGGGACGCATCCTCAATTTGGTCCAGAGAAATTCCAGGTTATAAGTTATATCATAAAAACAGATTAGATAAGCAAGGTGGTGGAGTTTGTATGTACATATGAAATGATATTCCTTCTTTTGAAGTGTGTTCTCCCTTTCCTTTGGAAAGTATATGGGTTAAAATCTTATTGAAGGAGCAATCCTATATAACTATTGGTAACAGCTATCGACCTTCATCTGCAAATTCAGATTACACAATTGATATGTTTAAAGAAATTACACATTTTTCAGAATCTCAAGATACTGTAATATTTGGTGGCTTTAACCTCCCTCATATTAACTTGGACTCATTCTCAGGACAGTCCTGTGCTGAGAAAGGACTAATAGATGTAGTAGCTAGTACTGGATTGCAACAACTTGTTACTGAACCCACTCAAGGTCCTAATATTTTGTATCTATTATTTACTAACATAGAGCAACAAATTAGCAATTTACAAATTTGGGATCCACTTGGGACCAGTGATCATTCATCTATTCTTTTTGAAATTCAACAGTTTAAAACTACACAAGGAAGTTATACTATACAAAAAATTATAATAAAGCAGACTTTTCTAAAATCAATGAATACTTACAAAACATAAACTGGAAATCTAATCTTCTTAATTGTACAACACAACATGCTTGGGACTTTTTTAAAAAACATTGTACATTATTTGGAAAATGCCTTTATTCCATCTAAGAGGAAATTTAATAATAAAGGAAAAATTCCCCCTTGGTTCAACAAGACAATTAAAAATCAGATTAAAATAAAAATTAAACTTTTTAGGAAACTTAAGAATAGTTCTGTTCCATTTAAAACTACTCTATGACATAAATACAGACTATCTGTGAAAAACTTAAAAATTTCTATTAAATTGGAAAAAAATAAGCCAGAATTTAAACTAGCTGACACAAAAGACTGTCACAAATCTCTTTTCTCCTATATAAATAGTAAAAAAGGTGTACCAAGGACCATTGGTCCCATTATAACCAATGGCTCTTCTCTATCTGATATAGAAACCTCAAATCTCTTTAATAAGTACATTTGTTCTGTCTTCTCTCAAAAATCACCTATTAGTACATTTAAAGTTCACCACATAGATTGTCACAGGTTCTATCCAACTGACATTATACAGGCTATCAAAAAACTAAAAAAAAATACTAGTCCAGGCCCAGATGGTATTCATCCATGGTTTCTGATCGAAACCTCGATAAATATTTCTATACCTTTGTCAATTATTTACAATAAATCCTTACAAGAAAGCATTGTACCAAATGATTGGCGTTCAGCAATAGTTACTCCCATATTTAAAAAAGGCAATAGAGGTTCTGTGCAAAATTATCATCCAATTAGCCTGACCTCAGTGGCTGGTAAATTAATGGAACGAGTAATGAAGTCTCTAATAGATCAAGATTGTAAAAAATTAGGAATTTATGATTCAAATCAGCATGGGTTTACTCCCAAGTATTCCTGCACCACCAATCTGATATCTTTTTACAATAATATAAGTACTCTACCAGATGTGGGTGTCCCTACTGATGTAATTCTTTTGGACTTCAGTAGAGCTTTCAATAAAATCTCAAATGAAAAACTCATTACTAAAAAGCACAATCTAGGTTTGTCACCTGATATTGCCAACTGGACTTTAAACTGGTTGACAAATCATTCTCAGAGAGTCAGAATTAATGATATCTTGTCTGATTCGGGTAGTGTGACAAGTGGTGTACCACAGGGGTCGGTCTTGGGACCAACATTGTTTAACCTCTTTATCAGTGATTTACAAACAGGGCCAAATAACTTCATAGGTAAATTTGCAGACAATACTAAATTGGGGGGCAAGGTTAATAATCAAGAAAATATTTCTGCATTAAAGAAGGATTTGGAAAAATTAACACTTTGGGCAAATGAAAATCATATGCAGTTTAATCAAGACAAATGTTTAGTAATGCATTTTGGTGTAAATAATCCAAAAACAATATATCATATAAATGGACTACCACTTCACTCATCAAATTGTGAAAAAAATTTAAGGATATATGTTATTAATAAACTTACATCAAATGATCACTGTGTTAGAACTGCTTGCATGACCAACAGACTTTTGAGGCAAATAAAACACACTTTTGTTAATCGCACTGAACAATGCCTTATTCCATTGTATAGGGCATACATTAGACCATATCTAGACTATGGCTCCCCTTTCTGGAATCCAAACCAAAAAAAGGCATAGCAATTCTTGAACAGGTTCAAAGGAGAATAATTAGCACGATTCCAAGCTTAACAAACTTGGATTATCAGAACACATTAAAAGCTACTGGTCTCTTCTCTCTTCAAACTAGAAGATTAAGAGGTGTTATGCTTATGGTTTTTAATTTAATAAATTCACCAGATCTAATAGAAAAATGTGGTCTAACACTCTCCAAAAGGAGACATGTTCTGAGACTGCATAATAAACAGCTTGAAGTAAAAACTTATAAAACCAGCAAAAGGGAAACTTTTTTCCAATAACATCATCCATTGTATGGAACACCTTGCCACAAGAATTGGTAGAGGCAACTAGTGCCACTGTCTTTAAAAACAAATTAGATGTTTGGTTGAGGGATAATAGATAAATAATGTTCCACATAGTGTGGGGAACAGTTTTGATGGGCTCTGGCCTTCTTCTGTTCTTTCATACCAAGTAATACCAAGTAAGTAAGTAAGTATGGCAGCAGCTGTGTCCTATTCACAAAGTGCAGCTGCCAATACCCCTAATTTGGGATTCTCAAACAACCCCTAGAGGACATCCATCAAAGCACATTTACACAGCTATGAGCTGGCGAAAGTGCACTTTGCTATCCACCAGGGGTTGTGCCGAAGTACCAGAAATTACCCCACAGACCCCCTGTACGATCACACATAAGCCGCCTCCACATGCCCAGATCCTCAATAGTATTAAAAAAGAAGCCTGTGTGGGTGACCCCCCCAGTCCCAAACCCTGATATTTGCAACACTGAAGCCCTTGTGGGCTAGCAGACTACCATGGCCCCAATCACCACTCCCACTCTGAAAAATGTTGTCTTTCCAGTTATAAAATTAAAACACGATCCAGGACGGTCTCCTGACACAGTAGGTTAGTGTATCTACTAGGCTAAAGAACACTTTAGATTCAGTATTGTTGAATGGGGAGGCAGTAAGGGAAATAAAGGTGGAGGATCCACTAGCCAACAGTGGTCACCAAATGGTGTGGTTTAATATCATGATGTGGGGGGGGGGATGGCCTTTGGGAGGATGCAGGAAGTACTGAAAAGGAAACTGAAGGGCATAAGGCAGGAGAAGGACACAGAGCAGAAATGGGATATTATTAAATGGGGGATTACAGATGCAACAGAGGCATGCACCAAGACACAGAGTAAGAGGAGCACAGCAAGAAAAACATGCTGGTTGAACAGTGAGGTAGTGGAGGCGGTGAGAGCAAAACGAGAGGTGCACCAGAGGTATAGGAGGATGGGGAAGGAAGTGGACAGGGAGGAATATGCAAGATGGTCCAGGGAGGTGACCAGAAAAGTGAAAGAAACCAAGGCCCAGAGGGAGCTGAGATTAGTGCAGGGAAGTAATGTGGGGGGAGAAAGACTTTTTCAGATACATCAGGGAGAAAAAAAAGTGCAAGAAGACAACAGTGAAGATAAAAAGAGATGGGGAGTGGATGCAAGAGGGAGGAGCAGGCAGAAGCACTGAATGAATACTTTAGCTCAGTGTTCAAGGAAGAAAAGGGTGCCACTACCACCATGGGCTGGGAGGGTGGGGACAGGGGAGAGGAGGTGGCAGATGGAAGAATTGAGGCAAGTAAATTCCTAGAGGGACTGAGGACACTGAAAGTAGACAAGGTACCAGGGCAGGATGGTATCTACCCCAGGGTGCTTAGGGAGATGGCATAGGTGTTGGCAGAGCCACTGGTGGATCTGTACAGCACCTCACTGGAATCGGGATGTGTGCCACTGGACTGGAGGATGGTACGTGTAGTACCATTACACAAGAGTGAACCAAGTGATGAACTGGGTAATTATCATCCAGTAAGTCTCACCTCCGTAGCATGCAAACTTATGGAAATGATACTAAAGGAAAGACTGGTGTCGTAACTGGATGACAATGGCCTCCAGGATGTGAGGCAGCATGAGTTCAGTTCAGGGGAAGTCTTGTCAAATCAACCTGAAACAATATTATGACTGGGTGATAGGTGGTAATGCGGTGGATGTTCTTTACTTGGACTTCAGAAAGGCCTTCAATTTGGTGCCTCATAGGCAGCTTGGGGGGAAGCTAACTGAGGTAGGGGCAAAAATGATGAACTGGATTACAAGCTGGCTGAGTGGGAGGCTGCAATGGGTGGTAGTGAGAGGGGAGCTCTAAACTCCAGGGCCGGTGAGGAGTGAGGTGCCACAGGGATCTGTGCTGGGGCCAGTATTATTTGGGCTCTTCTTATCAGACATTGCACACAGGGTGGTAAGCAAGGTAAGTCTGTTCGGTGATGACACCAAAATCAGAGCAGTGGTCGATGAAGTGGAGGGATGGAAGCAGCTGCAGGGGGACCTAAGCAAGCTAGAGGAGTAGTGAGAGAGGTGGCAGCTGGGGTTCAATGCAAAGAAGTGTAAGGTTATGCACTTCAGGGCGAAGAATGCAAGGAGAGAACACTAGCTGGTGGGGGGTTAAGCTGGGGATCACTGAGGAGGAGAAGGACCTAGGGGTAATGATAACAGGGACCATGAACAACACTGCCCAGTGCAAGATAGTGGCTGCAAAAGTGAACCAAATGATCGGATGTATAGCAAGGGGTTTTTCATCCAGTCAAAGAGAGGTGATCTTGCCCCTCTACAGGTCACTAGTAAGGCCGCACTTAGAGTGCTGCGTGCTGTTTTGGAGGCCATACCTAAAGCGTGATATCAGGCTGCTGGAGGGGGTGCAGAGGATGGCAACAAAGATGATATGTGGAATGGAGGGGACAGACTATGAGCGCAGGCTGGGAGACCTGAATATGTACAGCCTGGAGGATAGAAGGGACAGTGGGGACATAACAGAGACATTCAAGTATCTGAGAGGAATAGATAAGGATGGGGCAGTTGGGGTCTTTAAGCTAAGGAGGGGGAGGGACACCAAGGAGCATGGGCTAAAAATAGAGGGGTAAGATTTAGGAGGGAAATGAGGAGACACTATTTCACAGAAAGGATGGTAACAAAATGGAATGCACTACCAGAATGGGTGGTATCATGTAAACCTGTGAAGAGCTTTAAAAGGGCATGGGCCAGGTAACAGGGGAGAGTGAGGGTGGGGGAAGTGTGAGGTGGCAGTCAGATGACAAAGGGGAGGGCGGTAGGGTAACTGCAAACTAAGGTGCTTCCTGCACACTCGAGCAGACTTACATAGACCAGGTGATCTGTTTCTGCTGGGACATTCATATGTTCACATGTTTGTAAAAAGTATATCCTATGCACAATGTAGCCCTGGTGGTCTAGTGGCCCCCCACCTGGCAGTGCCAGATCTTCCCATCCCCCTGACCCTTACCCAGCTGGCATCTGGTACAGCACACCTTTCACCACTGCTGCCAGCTGCTGACTGAGCTCTTCCATGACTGTGTACTGTAAATAGCATGTGCTCAGTGAATGGCAGCTGCTGTCATTCACTGAGTGCGTACTATTTACAGTATATGGTCATAGAAGAGCTCAATCAGTGGCTGGCCACGGTAGTGAGAGGTGGGCTGTGTCAGTCCCCAACTGGGTATGGGTTGGTGGGGGAGTGGGTGGTCTGGCACTTCCAGATGAGGCGTTGCACTAGACCACCAGGGCTACATTGTTTATAGGATATACTTTTTATTTTATAACTGGAATGACAACATTTTGGGGAGTGGATAGTGGGAGTCAGGGATTGGGGCTGGGGGGGCTGCTAGCCCACAAGGGCTTCAGTGTTACAAATATTGGGGGTTGGAACTGGGGGAGCAGTATCCCACAGAGGCTTTTTTAATACTATTGGGGATGTGGGCATGTAGGGTGGGGGCGATAGCCCACATGGGCTTCTTCATTAATACTATCAGGGATCTGGGCATGTGGGTGGGGCATGACCCACTACAATGCTCCCTTCTGCAGGTGCATCTGCCACTCAGCCATCCCATGGCTTGTGACATTTTAGGTGGCTGCACCCTCTGTTAGACTGATGCTGCAAGCCACAGGGCACAGGCTCAGGGACCCTGTCTGATTCCAAATCAGGCACAGGGTCCCTAACGCAGGGGCAGTTGGCGAAAGCTGCCATAGTCGCAGCTTGCAGCCAACCTTTGAAAATCCGGCCCAATGGGTGCTGAATGAAGCACATACCTTGCAATACAGACTTGCAACAGATAGAGGAAAAAAAGATTTGCACCCATGTCTTGCAACATCTTCTTTTTCCTCCTGAAGTTCAAGATCCAGAGAATTACAGCACAGAAGGTGCTCTACTTCTTGCCAGTTCCACCTGTTAACTGAAAAACACAGAGTACTGCACATATATACATATGTGTGTGCTATTAACCACGCCTTTTCTGAAAAATTATACCTTTACCAGTTGCATTAGAATGAGAAGGAAAGGAAGGAAGCAAGGAACGAAAGTCATGCTGCTGATTCAACCCTTTTTGAAACATTACACCTGTACTATCTGCCTTAAGATATTTAAACTAGTTTCCTAATAATTTTAAAGATGAAGCACCTTAGTATCTAAACTGGAAAATGAGGTGTTTCTTCACAGATGCCCCTTCTATGAAAAAAAGTTCCCATCATTATGACAAGAATTACAATTTAAAATTTCCCCTCCAGATAAAAGATGCATCTAGCCAGCATTATGAAGATGATTGCAGGGTAGCAGGGTAAATCATATGAGGAGAGACTGAGGGCCCTAAATATCTGCTCCCTGGAGGACAGAAGGGAGAGGTGAGACATGATTAAGACCTTCAGGTAGTCGAAAGGGATTAATAAGGTGAACAAGAGGGTATCTTCAAGCTAAGCTGCAGCAAAACCCTGAAGGGGCAAAGCTCAAAGTTGGTGGGGGGGGGGTTAAAGGGGAGGTTAGCAGACACTTTTTCACAGGAAGGGTGGTGAGCGAATGGAATGTGCTGCCAGAAGAGGTGATCTCATTGAGAACAGTGGGCAGTTTCAAGAGAGGCTAGGATAGATATAGGGGGAAGATAAAGGAAATGGAAGGGGGGGTAGTGGAAAGGTAGGGGAGGGGGAGCAGAGATACCAGCCTGAGCTAAGAACCCTGCACCATGAACAGACTAGACAGACCAAACAGCCTAATTCTGCTGGCTTCTTTGTATGTTCATATGTTCATATGAGATTGCAGCCTTAAATAAAAATGTTAATTCTTTCAGAAAACAGCCTACTATTCTGTGTGATAATCTATTCTTTCAACTATATAATATGAATAAATAAGAGATTATACTTTATAGTTGCTGTTTCATATATTTTTTGGGTTGCTAGTCAATGCAAACCACAATCCTGTGTGATCCTACAAGTGGCACAATAAATGCTTTTGTTTATTGCACTGTCATATTAATTCTGATTCTTTTTGAACTAGTTAAATACTTAAACAATATATACTCTCAGAACTCACTTCCATTCTCATGTCCTTGTGTTTGTTTACTTTAATAGAGGTTTTCTTCCCTTTCACTTCTTAATACATGTCTGTAGAGGTTTCTATTTCCTCTCACACCATAAGATGTGCCTGTTATGTTTTCTAAAATAGTAAAATAATGGTCCTCAAATTAGTAAAGTTCTAATATAGCTATTCATAATAATATAAATTATTCAGTTAGTAACTAGTTCACCATTATTATTTTGTCACTGTGTGATATCTTTAATATTGGTGGTGCAGTGTTGCTAGTACACTTCCCCTAAAGTAAAAATCAAATATCCTCATTAGCCTGTATCAACATCACATCTGTGAGACTGCTGCACTCAAAGCACTAAAGATTCTAAAGAAACCCCTTTATACTGTAGCAAGGCTATTCAGCTACACAGGGTCACCATCAGCTGTTGTGATAATACATGTGTTCCAAGACATCCTCACTGCCTTCTTTTTAATGGAAGTACCCACCCCACCATGCCAAGTGAACAAATGATGCAGAAGGCATCATTTGGTATGCCATGCCATTACACAGAACGTGATGACATCATGCACTATTGATGACATAGTTGGCCACCCAGTTGCTTGCAAAAGCCTGCAAAACTCCTCCCAGGCCAACACAGTCAGCCCTGCACAAAAACCAAATAAAAAATACAGGGTGGGGGGCCCTGGTAGGATGAGAAGCTGATTTCATTAAGGTCATCAGTTTGGACCTAAAAAATCAAATAGCAGCATCAGCTAAGATACAATACAGTAATGCTATGGTATATCATAAAATGCTGCAGTATGCTACAGGGAATAGTACAGTTCAATGGCAATTAAAGCCCTTTCTACTGCAGTATTTATAAATGTCCTTATTAGCCCATCATGCTGATCACTATGGAAATAAAAAAAAGGAGCAAACTTGAGAACTGAACAAAACACTGATAAGCTGAGTATTTAAAAGATGCAGAATTGGGGAGGGGGAAATGAGGTGGGGTACGTAACAATATCCAGTCATTGCCTTTTCCCAGTATATTGAACAGACCATGAATACTCCTATTTTCAGAAGTGATATTTCTACTGAGAGGAGACATGAGAGAAACATAGCAAAGAAGAACTATTTGAAACTCAGTGCTTCAGAAAAAACTGCTACAAATGTGGTCCTGAGTGCAAATAGTGCACAGCCAATACCTTTGAAAAATTATATCCTGTATAGTCAATTTTTAAGATTAAAAAGAAACTGTAGTTCATCTGAACCATATGATGGACATGCTAATGAACTGGAGATGAGATTTCTCAATAGAGGTTATAACAAAACATTACTGAGAAAGGCTAGAGATAAAGCTAAGGCTCTGAATAGAGATGATTTAATGAAAAAAAAAGAATAATGAAAAGCCACAACAAAAATACAATTCATGAACATGGTCCTGTTACTTTTGTCAGGAAATTCAATCATTTGGCAGGTAAAATTGACAATATGATTTATTGTAACTGTCCTATCCTGCTTGGTGACAATGATTTTACTTCAGCAGTGGGCAATACCCCATGCATTACTTTCAGTAGAGCAAACAGTCTGAGAGACAAGTTAGTCCATAGCCGATCTGAGACAAATCAGGCAGCTGTCATTAATAACCAGTGGTTAACATACAAACCAAAAGGTTTCTTCAAATGCCACAATTGTAATGTGTGCACATATGCGCAGCCTGGTAATTAGTTTTTTCACCCCTGCATGAAGATTTAAAGTTGGAGACATGAATTTATTAATTGCAGTGCTGACTTTGTCACATGGGTTTTATGGTGTAACTGCAGTAAGATACTGTATATGTGCAGAGAACAGTGCCCATCTTGATAACTAGCACACAAGACCATTGAGCAGTATTATTAATAGGAGACTTGACACCCCACTTGGTAGTCACTTGTTTGAGTACCATAATTCAAATCCTAGAGAATTAAAGTGCATAGGCATTGAGAGAGTGAGTCATTTGTGGGGGGTCAAACTACTGTGGAAAAAATTAACTTGGATTTATAAATTGCAAAGCATTACAGCTGCTGATTTAAACAAGCAATGGGATTTGAAATATTTGTTAAAAAGATTAACTAACCACGCCCCCTTAGAGAGTCTCATTGAGAGTCTAAGCGCTTGGGCTTCCTACAGCCATAGAAACTTTTTAACCCGTAGCCATATCTTTGTATTTAGCATTTACTCAGTTTGTCAGCTTTCTTGCTTGTATTGAATTATATTTGTATTTAACGCAGTTCGTGCTTTTACTGCCAGGAAAGAATTTTCAGCATTAAGTTGTGCCTGGCTACTAGTATCCTTTGTGAGTGCTCAGGACTGTTGGATTCTTTGCTTCTGCGTTTGAGAGCTGGTCGCCCTACTTCCCTGAGCACCAGCCCTGCACTGTGTATCGTGCCCCCGCTTTTGGAACTGGAAACACAGAAACAGAAATTGCTTGCAGATAAGGATCGTTTGCACATGCTAGTCTGCTCATTTTTCCCTGCCTACAGCAACACCGCAGATCCTACATGAACATCAGTTCTCCCTCCCCCTGTCCACTGAGATTCCCTTGTGTCTATCTCATGCATTCTGGAAGCCCACCACTGTATTTGCTCTTTCCACCACCAATAAAATGCTCTTCCAGGAATCTACCACTCTCTGTGTGAAGAAGTACTATACTTCCTCACATCTCTCCTTAACTTACCTCCCTCCAGCTTCATATTAGGTCCCCTTGTTCCCGAGTACCTTTTTTTCTGAAAAATACTTCCCTCATGTACCTTATTTAGTATCTTTTTATAACAAGGCTATGTTGAAAATTTGGTGTAAAAATATTACCAAATAACACATTTATGGGCCTACGTTACATTTTCCGAATGCAAGCTCCTAACTTTGATACATTTCAATATTTTTACCCCAAATTCTTCACCTTCAGCCTTATCAGTTTTGGTCAGAGGTTTTTTTTAAATAGTTTGAAAATAAAAGTCCACTCCACACATTGTGAAGTATTGTACCCCTCTCCTACAACACACACCCTTTCAAGTCAGTATCCACCCACCTACCCACCCACTCACTCTCAAGCACCCTCCAATATCTATGTATGTTGATAACAGGTCATGACCCACACCTGAAAAGTTCATGTCACCCTTTGTTTACAGCTGGGCACCATTATCGCAATATCATCATGCTGCAGTATAGTCCCACAATTAGGGTCTATAAAAGGTGAATCTCCATATAAATAATTTTGTAAGACTTTTTGTCTGGCCTAGGGTCATTCATGTTGTGCCAATGGTGTCCCTGAAAGATGTGGGACCAAACAACTGTAACACCGGGCCAAGCTTCTCAGATGGATTGCACTTCACATTTGCTCTACATTTCCTCTTGCATAGCAGCTTGATGGATCTCACCATCCTCAAGTTGTTGCTGCACAGGTGCAGCACCAACACTTTGGGAGTACCTTGCCACCAAGACTCAGCATTGACCCTGGACAGCATGTCCGTCCCCCACATCCTTTGCTGGCTCATTCATCACACTCATGTCCATGAAAGAATGAAGAAAAGGTTCTCACCCCATGGATACTGACTTGACTTTTTAGCTGTCCAGTGACTGAAAGAGTGCCAAGATATACAAATCTGTTTTACTATGAGGTGAGGTCCTGTTAGTAAAACAAAGACAGAGCAAACGAGGATGCACATATCCTTCAGTGACCTGTGACCTTCACCACATGAGGATCAAATATGTAGCTGACAGTAAACCCCCAGCCCTTACATCAGTAGCCGCCCTGATGCAAAAGAAATTGTTACTTAACTCATTCAAGCACACTCCAGCACTCCCTACATACCTGCTTAACTCATACCTAAACTGGTAAATCATCACTGGAGACCCATCCTCATTGTGAAAGGTGGCTGCCTCAAAATCCGGTTCCTGAGCAATGTAGTGATGAATCATGGCTTCCAGGTTCCATCACACCTCCAGAAGAGCTTGTATGCTGTGTCAGCAATCCTGAGCCAAATGGTGGGTTTTGCTCAGACACAGCTACACAAAGATATCTTCTGATGTTATGGCCAAATTATCATCACCCAGTGCTACTGGATCACCAGAATTCTTCTTTGGTTGGGCATATTCAGACACCCTGAATGTGCCACAGAAGGTCACCAAGAAAGATATGAAGAACAAAAGAGTTTTAAGTGGCGATAAGCACACATGTAGAAAACTTTTCCCATACCAACTCAAAGAGACTCAGACTAATTAGTGGCTGCCTATCAATTTGCTTCATGATCACAGAAGTGCAGTCTTATAGAATCTTGAGAAGCTGGAAGATCTGTATATTGTCCTCAAGCCCTGTGACCTTGGAGAACAAAGATACGCCAGCCAGGTGCTGACCACTCATCATTGGAGTCACATTTTCTGTTCCACCTTAAGCAGATATTGACTAAGCAAACCCACAGGTATGGGGCAAACTGATGCCATTTCTTAGATGTCCAAACATTCCAAGAAGTTTTTGGTACCCCTCCTGTTAGGTCAGCTACCCATGTGCTGAGGCAATGGAGTTACAGAGCATCTCCCAGGTTTTGTGATCACTAACTCATACAGGAATGCAAGACCTACCACAGCTGTTTCTCTGACATGGGCAGTTTCTCTATCATGAGTGCTAACTCCCTGAACCTTTACCACTGTAAACAAGAAAGAACATCATTAGTATTGTTGTTATTACAGTTAACATGCATAGCATTAAACTGAATGTTGAGGAGCAAGTACCAGTGGACAACACCTACACACTCAGCAGCCCATTGATGGTGCGGACCACTTCGGTAATATTGCTTATGCAAATCACTTTTTTATCCTGGGGATGGCTGTCTCACACAGTCAAGGACATTACAATGAAAAAGAACTCCAACAAGGTAACCCACTTTGTGAGGCCACTCTTGACCAAGGAAACTGGCCACTGGGTGGCACATCATGACACTGCAAAATAGACCCCTAGGTGAATACCCCTGAAACATCTGCATACAGCTCCATCTTGGCTGGTGGTCACAATGGGCCAAATGGACATTGCATTATGATAAATCAGATAGGTGTGCCACACTATGACATCCTCACTCATGCTATCAGTTATCCTGTACCTGTGATGAGACAGGTGTCACCCAATGCCTCTTTATGGACTGTATTAGTGGAACTGTGTTGCAGTACACTGATATTGTTACAACTGTGCCCCAGTTATTTACAAAGGATGGTCTACATTTATCAGATGTAGGCTGAAACATGTCTTTTGCATTCATACAGGTGGTCTTGGTAAACTGTTTAGTGTAATATGCTTGGAGGGGATGGGCTTTGTCCCTCCTGTGGCAGCATGGGAGTTTCACTAGGACTTGAACAAGGAGGGAAGTAGGGGACAGAGCAAGAGAGAGAACTGGATCCAGGGCTTCTGAAGCCACACCACCAGCCGGAAGCCCCTGCCTTAAGGGTGGCTCTACCTAGCCCTTCCCCTTAGTGAGGCAGACTAACTAAGTTATGCCTACTAGTCTCAGATATCCAGGAGAGGAGCCACTGACAAATCCTAGCCTGCTACCATGTTTTACAGGCTGTCCATTTTTCAAAATTCTAATTTACCATTCATTCATATTCAGTTGTATCACATTGAACATTTTATACCTGTGTTTCTGTCATTCTCAGCAGCAATAAATGTGATAACCATTCTCCCCTGAAATACTAAATTCCTTTACATTTCTTTCCCTTTGCAAACACTTGGTGTCTGTGGCAGGAACTGCTGCATTTGCTAAGGCCAGGGTTTTTTCTTGATAGTCTGTCTTCTGTTGTTGGTTGACACATTTTGAACGAATGGCATTTGTTTTTTTTTTTTTGCTTTTTTATATTGTTTACAAAGTCACTGGTGCACATCATGAACTTCAATAAGATCTGTACACTTACTCCCACCAAAATGCAAAAAAAAATATATTTTTTTTATTTAGTTACAGGGTCAGAGACAGCTACAAAAAATTTTAATTTCATATTGTCACAGTTGATGCCAGGGAAACTAGCTCACAAATTGTGTTATAGGCATTCAAAAGGATAAAGCATTTTTTGCATCAATTGCCTTATATGAAACTTTATGCTTACAATTACATGAAAAGAGTGTTAGATCTCAAATTGCCATAACAGCATGATGCTACTCTCTGTCATCACAGTCTGCTGAATTTTTAGCTCTGCTGTGTAATTGCTTTGAATCACATCAGAAAATTTATGCAATCACCTCTCAAGGACCCACTTTTCAGCATGATTAACATAGGGACAGCAGTATGTACCTGCCATCTGGAACTACTTCCATTTGACATTCATTATGCAGATTTAAGTGAGAAAACATGTATTTATTTTCTCTTTCTTTTTTGACTGATTTATCTCCTGAAGTGTAGCATCCATATGCCCCTGCTATACTGAAATGATAAGACAATGTATTACTGTGCAGGATATATAACACTTTTATAATTACTGTACTATGGAAAGAATCTGACATTGTTCTTGAGCAGTTAGCATCATAATACATTTATGTGGTATGCAGGACAACATTTCTTTATATATTTCTGTGTAACCCATATGAACCTAATGCAGGTAGGGTGCAAAAATGTAGCTCATGTGCTTAAGTAAATTGATGGCTAAAATTGCACATACAAAAATTAACAAGATATAAACTCTGAATTCATCTGTTAAAAGGAATTTTTATATAAATACATTAGCATTATTTTATTATGTTAATTGACATATCTTGCTGTGAAATATAGCTTTTTTTTTAAATACAAAGATATGTCTTCATTTATGCATGTAGTTAAATGGGGAACCACACCATACTGGGTACACTCTATTGTTAGAGCTGAAAAAAGTGGAAATTCATACAGACAAGATGTATTAATTTTACGAATTTATATGAATTTCAACATCACATATGGATACAAGGGTACATCCTTGTTTATCCATAGGGTGTGATAACTGCAAACAAAAGATGAGCCATAAGAACACATACTCGGATCATTGCATTCCAGACTACATAGAAACTTAAAGAAGTGTACTGTAAGACAGATTTCAACATCAACAACTACAATAATTTGATGCAGAGAGAAATACTGCATCACTGGGTTACAAAAGGCTTTGACTTTTTACTAGCATGTTTGCAGGGCTTATATCTAACTTGAAAGTGCAATTATTAAAATTGCTACTCATGGGATATAAGCTATTCCTGAAAACTGGAAGTCAGATTTAAACCTCATAACACTACAGGAATCATTTATGTATGTTTGGCAAAGTTACTAAATATTTTAACTCATCATACATGATATGAACTAGTGAGTACATTTATTTTAAGTCTCACTTCTGGATTGCATCATTTGAGTGACTGTATTGTTCAGTTCCCTCTTGTGACCAGAGATTTAATTGATGTGCTTTTCTTGTATTTCAGCAACACACATGTTTACATCTGATACATTTGATGCATCAAGTAAAATGCTTTTGGTGATTTGTAGACTTCTCAGCTGTTACTTTTCTGACAAATGCACTGCCATCAAAGCCTTTCAGCACAACAAAGCCACTTTTAACCAAATCAGCACTGTCTTCTTTACCATGGGGCAAACATTTAGATGGAGTTCAAACAAGACTTTAAAAGTAGATTTTTTTTTGTGATGTGCAGCTAAGGGGTTTGTTCACTACCTACTTTTTCAAAATCACTGGCTTATGGCTAATTTGTGCTCTACTTTGTTTAAACCATGAACAACAGCATTTCTGCTTTGTAAGTTGAAACACCAGTATACCTGACTAAAACCTGACTTGTTGGCAATATCTAACATGTGATTAAAACATTGTGCTTTAATGTTGTTGAGGATGCTGCATCTAATTATTAATAGGTTGTCCGTTTACAAAACGAACAATAATTTCTGAAAACTGATAAATAGAAAATACAGAGTAAGTTAACCAGTTTCTCCAATGAGTGTTGTTCAAAATTGTGTGGCAAATCTTTTTCACAACAGTGCTCTTTTATTTATTTGAATACTTCAACATGCCTAAATCCATGAGCTGTAGCATCTCATTTTCATAGGGCTCCTAGGGAAGATACCGACAGTCAATGTGTTAACGTAGTCCAGCAAACACAGGCTAAAATATATAAAAGCAAAGGATGAACTGTAAATCTAAGTACAATACATCAAACAGTAATCAAAGCAAGCTAATACAAAGGGGTTGCAGCAAATAAAGTGTATGAACATTGCAATGTAACATGGTCATGGTTGGGGAGAGGGGAATTCTGGACAAAGACAAATACAGGGAGTATTAAAGTGGCTGGAAAGACTTGACATAAAAACTTGCAAGTCAGAAGCATTACTAAACAGAAGCAGGATTTTGTTTCATGTATCAGGTGATGCCAGTGCAAAGGCTTTTCTTGCAAATCCACACTTTGTCCTGGGAACTGAGAAGGTAAGTGCAGCTGTTGAACAGAGTGAGTGGGCACTGCTTGATTCTGTGTGGTGGGCTAGGAGATAATTAGGGGCTTTACCTTGTGCATAGTTGTACAACAAGGAAAGTCAGTGGTAGTCACAGCTGATTGAGGGACTTATCTAGTTAAGATGATAATACAACAGACACTGATGAGTAGACTATCCACAGGAAAGAATATACCTTCACAACTTGTTGAACAAATGATCCAGGGCAGCCAAGTTGTTTTGTTTGCACAGTGGTATATGATGTCTTTATAGTCAAGGGAAAGAAAGCAACAAGTGGAAGACCACTTGCTTCCTCACATCAGAACTCAGATACTGATTAGACCTGCAGAGAAAGTTAAGTTTGGGTTCAGTATTTGTTATACTGTGATCAAATATGCCTGTTGCATGTAAATACTACCTGAAGCCAGATTCCTAGATATTTGAATATGTTGACTTGTTCAACTGTGTTGCCATCTAATGCAAGTGGCTCACCTGAATAAGTTACCATATTCTGGGATTCAAAAACCATAGACTTAGTTTTGGTTGCATTAAGTATCAGGCAGTTGTTGCCAAAAACAGGGGATTGTGTTGAAAGGTATACCACCCCAACAGTGACATGTCAATGTCGACCAACACTACAGTGACAATAGCACCAGGTCACTGCAGTGTCAGTGCTGGACCCTGGCACTGTTATCTGGGAGTCTTGCACCCCCTGCCCTAATCAACTCTGATTCAGAGTTGATTATATTAAGTGAGGATTTGTGGGGGGCACAGTCCCCTCTTGGGGTGTTCGGGGGTGAATCCCCCAAAGAAAACATGGTAGGCAGTGTCTATTGTTATGCTGACCACAAATGCTGTCAACATAAAGTTTTCACTGTACTGTCATTTGACAAAATGTTTGTCAACAAGTGGTCATAGATTCATGTTGAAATCAGATTGGGAGTACTGAATTATAATCAAAATCAGACTTTACATGGATGATACGCTCCTATTCCTGACTATCCCCAATGATTCATTAAAGGCTACTTTCTCAACAATCAAAAAATTTGGAACTGCACAAAAAAGGCTTTCCAACTTCAAACTCATGGTCATCACAGGGAAAACCAGGTTATTTTAACAACCTTCTTTTGGTGGAATAAAATTCCTAGAATCACTCTAAAGCTCTTCAAAATCCTAAGGGGGACTTGCATTGCAAAATTTTCAGTTGTATTATTACGCTGTTTAGATCAGTCAAATAAAATATTGGTTTTCAGAATCGGGTTTTATCAATCAAAATACTGAAAGCTCTGTAACCTCCTTTGACAATATAAGGCATATTTTGTTTGCTAACTACAATAGAAGATGAATCCCAGAAACTCTAACAAGTAATGAAGGAGCTTATGCAATATTATAGAAGTGCAAAGTAATGCACCTAGGAAACAAAAACCCAGGGGAAGAGCACACAATGGGGGGGTATTAACAACAACAAAAATGGAAAGGGACCTGGGGGTAGTCATATCAGATGACCTAAAGGTTAGCAAGTAATGTGAGAAGGCAGTAAGGAGGGCTGAGGGGATACTAAGATGTATAGGGAGAAGCATCACCAGCAGAAAACAAGAAGTTGTTATCCCTCTGTACAGACAGTTGGTAAGATCCCATCTAGAGTACTGGTGTGCAGTTCTGGAGACCCCATCTCCACAAGGACATTGGATGGAGGCAGTTCAGATGAGGGCAACTAAAATGGTGCAGGGTCTGCAACAGAAGCCATACAAAGAGAGAATAAAGGATCTTAATATGTATACCCTTGAGGAAAGGAGGGAGAGGGGGACATGATAGAAACTTTTCAGTACCTTAAGGGAATCAACAAAGTCAAAGAGGGTAGCATCTTTCAGAAAAAGAGATGTGCAAGAACAAGGGGGAACAATTTGAAGATAGAGGGGGACGGCTCAGGGGCAATGTGAGGAAGTATTTTTTTCACGGAGAGGGTGGTGGACACATGGAATGGCCTTCCTGAGGAGGTTGTGGGGTCAGAAACAGTGGGGAAGTTCAATAATGCATGGGACAGACATAAGACAATTCTGGTGGGTGTAGGCAGTAGGCTGTTGGTTAACTAGGATCTGCAGCTTATCCAATAGGTAGGGAAATGGGCAGACTAGGTGGGCCCAGCAGTCCTTATCTGTTGTCAAAGTATATGTTTCTATGTATAAAGCCTATAAACTACTTATATGGTCAAATACAATCTCTGTCTCATCCCACCTTAAATTGAACTATAATTTCCCTTTCAACATCAGCGTTTGATAAAATATGGTATCCTTTCAAGAAGGAATTCAACATGGAAGGATTTAAAGGTAATTACTAAATAGTAACCCCCACCCTCCCCCAGTGTTGGGACTCAAATTACCCCCACATCCTGATACTGTCACTCGGATTGTCCTCATCATAAATCCTCCCACCCCTAGTGATGGGACTCAAATCACACCTGCCTTCTGGTACTGTCACTCCATAATACTGAACTGCCTTTTTTTTTTTTAACAGCTTCATCATTAGAGGAAGAGGCAAACTGCAATACTGAGCTGGAGACATACATGTCTGAGAACACAGTACAAAAGAAAAACAAGCCTGATGCACTGCTGTACTGGAGGATGAACTGTGCTAGGTATCTAACTCTGGTTGCATTAGCAAGGCATTACCTGGCAGCACCACCAATGAGTATCCATTCGAAAGAGTGCTCAGTGTTGCGGGTGACATCATTAGCGAGTGATGTTCAAGACTGTCCACGGAAAATGTGAACATACTTCTTTTTCTGAAGCATAACCTCCACAGATTTTGAAAAGTTGAACCCCATGTGAAGTTGAGGTAACAAACATGTGGACTGGTTTCGCTCACTGAATTAAGCTGCATTACTGACTGTGGACTTGTGCTAGTTCGGACAGTATGCCTGATGTTAGTGATTCAATGGGGGGGGGGCTCTTAATATTGATTCAGTTTACTGCCGTGGTTACATTGGACTGCACTACTTTGAACATAGTTTTTTCTTGTACGATACTTTGTTTATATGCCTATTTTGAGGTGGCTGTAAGTTTGCCTTTTAGCTTTTCTATTTTGGCTAGAGCTTGAGCACCTTGTGGTGTTTTTAAAACATAAACTCAGTAGACAATTAGAAAGTAAAAATGTTGTGAAGCATCAATTCTTTATTGTATGGCACAGCTGAAGTTAAGCAATTAATTATTTACATTAACTGACCCCCCCAAAAAAATGACCTGCTCAGACCATGTCACCAAAATATCTGGATCCGATATCCAGTAACATTTCGCTATCCACCCATCCCTACTAAGTACAATAAAACAGTATTGTGATCTAGACTAACTATTGTTGCATACTGTATGCAATTTTATGTAACTGTGCCATTATCCTGCATAATGTTGTTATGCTATCTTACTCATTAAAAAAATAAATTAGAATAGGTGAGTTTTGAAAGTGTTGACATCAGAAACAGTTTTTTTTCTCAATGAAAAATTGAAGTTGGGGCAATGTAGATAAGATATATCTATGCAGATTATCTTTGTTGATATTTTATCAATAATTTCACATACGGTATGTTAAAAAGTATTGATAACATTTTTAAATATTCGGAATTGAAAACTGTTTCAGTATAACTTATGTAGATATGACTCAAATGTACATTTAAAGACAATAAAGTTTTTAGTTTTAGCATTTCCAAAGTTAGCCTTTTTCAAATAAATTATCTTTCAAAGTTGCTAACACTGGAACCATTAAGGCTAGACACCTGTTTTTTAGTGAAAGTCTGTGCAACATCAGAAAAGCTTTATATTGATGCAGTTGTTAATAAATAATTTGAGTGCCACTTGGTGGCTCAGCAGTATTGCTACCACTCAGTATGCTTAAGACATAGGTTCAGTAGCTGACTTTGGTTATCAGGGGTTGCCAGGGATGGAGGATTAAAAGCCAGAGGCCTGCTCTCCTCCCTCAGGGTGGTGGGTTCACACATCCAAATCATCGACTACAACCTAATAGAAATCAGAAAATAGTGCAGCAGGAAGTCTCAGAAAACAAGAATAACTTCAAAGCTGATATGCATGTGTGTGAGGAAGCACACACATGTGGTGCATCATTGCACACTGTCAACCCTAGTGAATAACAGGAAGAAAACTCCCTATGGCTCGACGATGCCTTTGTCCTCCAGTGGTCCGGCACCACTGACTGGGCTGGTTGTATAGCTGAATGAGTACACTGGGGAAGGAGGATGTCTCTACCCCAGGCCCAGCCATGGGGGCATTCACACACTCAATAAAGTGTCCCTGCAGGTACCCCGGGGATCTACTCAATCTTCAGGGGACATCCTTTAGAACTCTGCCCAATGACTGTGCTTATCCAATCATAAAGGTCTGCCTCTAGGCTATTGAGCGTGTGCTTGTACATGAGCACTCACAGTAATGCAGGAACAGGCTCAAGGCTACAATAACTGTTCTCATGTTGCCAGCATGCTCACTGCAGTTAGAAATGGTCCACAGGAGACTATTTTGAATGTGAATGGGGCACATTAAAACTGGGATATGTGTGTATATACAGTATCTACCAGGGATGTGTGAATATCTTATTCTAAATATTCAGGCTGAATATTATATTCAGGCCCCAGATATCTGTGTATTCTGTATTCATATTTGTTATTCAGGTGATTTGTTAAAAAAAAAAAAAAGGAAACAACCCTCCAGCCTCCCCAGCCCAAATTCTTTAAAATATACAACCTGCCCCCCCACGCTCTGTTAGAGTCCCAATGCCCCAGCAACCACAATTTGATACTAAGTGTATATTAAAAAAAAAAACTCCAATCATGGGCTACTGGCACCATCTGCCTGCCTCCATTGCAGACCGCTATCTTTCAGCATTTGTTTAATTAAGTAAATATGTTCAGGGAGTGTGGCCTAGTTGCTGACAAGATGGCTGAATAGTCCTGTCCGTAATCTTCCCCTCAGCCTACATCCAGCATAATCTACCTTTCAGTACTGCCATCCATCTTTGAAAAGACCCTTATCTGCAATCCACAAACACATGTGCCCCGACTCTGAAATCCTTTTATCGGCCTTCTATGGTGCCATTGTTCACCTCACTGATCTGTCCCTTGTGGCCTCATTATTTTAATGGGAATGATGCTCTCCAGAGTAGCAACTTCTCTGGCTACTACAGATCTGACAGAAATTAAAACAATGTTCAGCCAATTGCTTTTGGATGTCAGTAATTTAAAAAACGTAGCCCATTGCATGACAGAGAAAATTGTCAGTCTGTCTTAGCAAGTATTCAACACCTTGCAACAAGCAATTCATTAGGAAGCCTACTCTGATTGGATTACATCCCACCTGAAAGAGCAAGACTGCACTGTATGGCAACTGGGACAAAACCGAAGACCTGGAGAATTGGAATAGGAGGAAGAATCTCTGATCTGTCAGATTTCCTGAAGGTGTGGAGGGAAGAGACATGAACACTTTCTTGCAAAATGTAATCCCCATTCTCCTCAAGAATCATAGTCCAGCCTCATTGGAAACTGAGCTGTCTCACTGCTTCTTTGTGCTGCCACTGAAACCTGGCCAGAGGCCAAGGCCCATACTAGCAAAATTCCAGAAGTTTCCAGTTAAGGAGAGGATGATGATGCCTGTGAGGAGCAAGGACCACTAAAATGGCAAGGACACCTGATTGAAATCTTTCACAACTTTTCTTCTGTCATAACAGAAAATCATTGGGTCTACACTTTAGCCCATGAGGCACTGCAGAAGCTCAATGTCCCTTACAGTTTGAGTTATCCTGCCACCTTGAGGATTGCTCAAAACTGCATGTACATTCTTTTCACAAGCCAGAATCTCCAGAGGGCTTTATCTGTCATTTGTGGCAAGGAACAGTGATCCCTGAAATACATCATGCCTCCTTAACCTCCAGCAAGGACACTATCCCAGCCCTTGATCCTCCCAGCTTGACCGCCCCACATGCTGGCTCACTGTCCCTTTCACAGGACCTGGAGAAGGAGGCCTGTCAGCCCAGTTTCCAGAGAATGGGATGGGGCTCTGGGAGTAAAAAAAGCAAAGTCAGCTTGCCTGGACCCTACACTCATGATGTACCCACGCAGCAGAACACAGGAGCCAGCTGACAGAGGCACTGCATGACAGCTTGCAGGAACAGATCCCCAGGATCATGTTTGTGCCACTAGCTAAGACAGGAAAAGCTTACTGGCTGTGAGAACCACAGCCCCAGCAACAGTACTTTCAACTGAAGAAGGGCACTGTCCCCAGGCCACACGAGTAATACCTGCCACCACTGACCGTGACTTTGGCCCTCCCAGAAAACACCCTATTACCACAGAGCACTCCTCCAAGCACAAAGGCACTGAGTCTCTGCACCTATCCAAGGGCATCTGCGTCTCCCTCCAAGACTCCAGTGATGCTAGCTGCAGTGCAAGAACTGCATGAACTGGGCTGATACTGTTTTGAGCTCTTAAAATAAATGGCAAAGATTTTATTGGGCAAGTCCCCCACATCATTTACTTACCTTGAATGACATTTGGCTGTTAATTAGCTGTGCTGTGACTTTTTTGTAAGTCTTAAATTGGGTATGTCAGTGAAGACACATGCCCCTATATTGTTTACATTAAATGACTATCACACCCTTTTAATTCAATCTATGTACACAGGTTGTTCCTTCAATTACCTTCAGCTGAATCTCATAGAAATTGGGCAGAACCAAGGAACCATCAGAGAAGGAAGGGGTGCTTTGTGGAGCTCCCACTTCATTGTGGGGTTGGGTACATATGAATGCACCCAGATGCTGCATAACCTCCAAGGACTCACAGTGCTAAGCAATCTGTCCATTTTCTTCCTGGGTCCCTTGCCTTAGTTTGGCTTCAGGACCTCGGATGCAACTGCTGCATTCTGTCAGCTTGCCTGATGCCAGCAGGATGCAAGCAATGGGGATCTGCTTCTAGATGCCTCAGGAAAAAATCTTATTCTCCTTGCTATCAGGCTCACTTGATTCTGACTTTCTCTAGAAGGCCTGAATGGGGATAAATCATGAGTTTGAGCTCTATAGTTTATTTTTCTCTAAAGTTGGTCATTAGTACATAATATTAGCATTGAATTACATTTTTTTTATTTAATATACTTTATTGAAAGTTTTCAAATAACAAAGAAACACCATACACTGTATGAAACAACTAAACTAATACATTATACTCCACCAGAAGTAAAAGAGAAAAAAGAAAAGAGGCATATAAAATACAAGGAATAAAGAGTCGACAATACACAAGAAGCAACACCCCCATCCAACCCAGCACCCCATGGAGTGCCGCACACACAGTGTACCAGCAATAACTCACAACAGTAATGAATCATCATACCCAACGAACGACAAAGATTAACAAGCACTGTCTGATTAATTGTGTCCCAAACAAAAGAATTAGTGGGTCATGGAGAGAGTAGCATATAAGGGTCCCCATAATTTCCCAGAAGACTCATACTGATGAGTTATATATTCTATACACGTTTCTAGATGATGTTGGAACCATCCTTTGCTTAACTCGACCCAAAATAGCCACATAAGACAGAATGAGTTAAGAGCACCTAACAGTTAATTATGCCATTCAGACCAACTTGGAACATTATCATCTAACCAGTGGCAGAGTATAACATTTTTAGCAGCAGCTGCAATTTGAGCAATATAGCCTTTCCAAGGTCTCAGAATCAAATAATGATATTTGCCAATATTACAAACTTCTAATGTAAAAGCATCTTCTAAATTCAACAAAGGATCTAGTCATTGTTGAATTTCAACCCAGAAGGTTGCAACCTTTCTACAGTCCTAGGGAACATGCAACAAAGATCCTTCCAATTTTCCACATCTAGTACAAGCAGTGTTAAATGACTTTCACATCTGAAACAGTCTCACTGGAGTATAAGTTTTTTAAAATTTTTAATTTCATCGAATAGCATTTTTCCTGTTTTACTGTATGTATTTGTAAAAATCCAGCCAAATCTGCCTCCAGCCATCAGAGGACCACACCAGCTGTCGGGACTCCTGACAGTAGAAGCACATGCCCGACTGTCTGGTAGGGTCCAATGATATTAATGATTTATATAACAATGTAACAGGATGTGGAGCTACACAGAAACATAGAAACATAGATTTTTGATGGCAGATAAGGACCACTTGTCCCACCCAGTCTGCCCATTTCCCTACCTATTGGATAAGCTGCAGATTCTAGTTAACCAACAGTCTAGAGCATCTTGTACTAGAGAAGCCAAGATAGGTCCCCCTTCAGTAGGCCAGGGATAGGGATAAATGTGAGATAAAATAGCGTGACATAATTGTAAATATTTGAAAAACGCCCCTGTAAGGGACACCAAAGAGTTGTTTGTTGAAAGATTTGGAATGCAATTAAATGGTCATCAACTAATGGCTGGGTCACCGAAGAAAGGGGGAATGTGTTTATAAACATCTTAGTAAGTCAATCGTCAGCAATTTTATTTATTTATTTATTTATTTATTTATTTTGTCAAGTCTCGGATTAAAGTACCTTGAAGTCAAAGACCCTTTTACAAAGGTTCACATCAGAGTAAAGACATCACAACAAAGAACTAAATACAAGACACATGGAATACATGATACATGGAGTTGAGTACAATCATTCATAAATGACATAGACAGGTAAAGAGTTAACAATTCAGGTTACAGCAAGAGTTACAATCTGGTTAAACCTCTACATTCAAGTTTCAGTAAGAAGCGCAGTATATTTTGGGACTTAAGGAGCTACACAGGGTGAAGGGTGGAGAGGGATGCTGTCAGAAATATGACATTGTCATAGGAATGCAGAAGAAGAGAGAGAAAGGAAGGATGCTGTCAGGATTTGACATTGTCAAGCAGAGAATTTGGGAGATGAGAGGGAGGACAGAGGTTTTGGAGGGAGTGTAGTGGGTGATGGGAGGGGAGACAGGGGTGGGAGGAGGATGGGGTAGGGGAGAAAGGGCAGGCAGGGATCTGTGAGCAGTGATTCGAGTAAAAATGCAAGGAGAATTGAGACTGTTCAGGATGGGCAGGGAAATATGTTGGACAAAGTCAAGATGTAGAAATTGGCTTAACTGGGCATGTGCCCCTTACAGCCCAACACATAGGTGTTAATTTAAGGGATGGAGGGAGACAGGTGGGCTTTGTATTTAATACAGTATATAGATTTAAGTTGGGAAACTGACCTAATACTTTTTCTATCATGAGCCATTGTAATACATACTGCTGTACAGTACATGTCACATTAAACTGTTCCACCAATGAGCTGGCTTACCATTGTTTTTTTACAGTTGGCAAGGCATTGGCAACTTATGGGGCTGGTTCCCCATTGCAGAGGCAGGGCGGACACCGATAACCCAAGTTTGGGAACAAACTTGGGATGTCACAGGAACATTTGGGAGAGAAGGATCAAGCATACAAGGGACTGCTCTTCTTCTCCGGGGAGCGCGGGGTTGTGTGTCTGGCATGCTGCAGACCCCTAGCAGAGTCTGGGGGAGCAGTAGTGCTGCTGCCTTATCAGTGGGTGGTGGGGTAGACATTGTCCTTCACTGTATGTCCCCGTCCTGATACAGCTTACAAAATGCCAGCCCCTGAAGCGTGAATTCTGCTCTGCTGCATCCACTGCCTACCATGTCCACTAGGTGGGGCCCTGTTCCCATGGCCCCATCCTAAGGGATAAACCAGGGCAAGTTACTGCTGACCTTGGGGAGGGGATGCCCACCTGGTGGCCCCACCCAGAGTGGTAAGCCTGGGTATAGGTGAGATGGTGTGGGTGGAAGCTCAGCCCCTGTGGGGGGGGGGTCAGGGAAGCCAACACAAAAATAAATAAATAAATAAAAAGGCACTGGCAACTCATATTGCATTGCTTTTCAAGTGTTTAACCAGTTCAAGAGCAATGTTTGTAAAATGTTTTTGCCACTCCATTGGAATGCATTGGCAGTCCGGTCACAATGCAATGCAAAACTGAGTTTTAAAGCTAAGGAAATAGTTTGTGCAGAGCTTTCTGCTGGATCCAGCAACACTTATGCAACTCAGTCAGAAATGCTAAAACAACTCATTGGAGGAACAGTTTAATGTGACATGTGTTGTATACCTGTTCCATTCTCTGAACAACCTCATTTAAGGTATTTACTAGAGTGAAGTGCTAAATAATATAAAAAAATGTTTGGAATTCAGGGGCCACACAGGAATTTAGGTTGTGAAAAATTAAAATATGCTCTCTTGATTTGACATGCCATAAAAAAATCGTTGAAAAGGATCTGTAAAATGAGGAACCAGGATTTCGGTAAAACAATATTGAGCATACCAAGAGGGTATAAAAGGCAGGGCTGGATATTCATTTTAATTATGTTTATCCAACCCCACAGTGATAGTGGTAATGAAGATCACTTCTGCAAACCTGCCCTAATGTTCTTAAGAAAGGGGGTTGAGATTGAGTTTCTTCAAGGAAGACAAATGTCTAGAGACTTTTATACCCAAATAAGTGAGTGATGTTATTTCCCACTGAAGACCTAAATCCACCATCTCCCATTTGGTAACCCAAGAATTTAAGGATAAAACTTTTATTTTCACTAAATTTAGTTGGCAGGCTGCCGCATCACCAAAAGTGACAATTTCTGCTAAGGCTGCTGAAAGAGATTGTGACTTACATGTTTGACAATGGAAGGTTGGGAGTTGTCAAAGCTGATCTCCAAGTCTGCTTCTTCTGCTTGGGAAGTTGCAGTTGGTGGCTACCCAAGGTATTAAGGATGCCAGTTCTAATGGGGTGGGATGGGGATTTGTACTGCTAGTATTATTACTTTCACTACTAGCTTTTTCTTGTACAGTTTTTGTTATTAGCCCCTGTTGGGCTTTGCCAGTTGTGTTTTTTTTCTGTTTGCTCAGTATATGTATATACCAAAATACAAATCCTTTAGTATCTCATCTGGTGTGCCCTTATAGGCATATTTCTAGTCTCTGGAGAGAGGCCACTTCTTCCTTAGTGAGACCTATTCGAATCTCCTCCCGGGGGGCGCACTGCATTCCTTTATCCTTTATCCCCTACACTTATAATTTCTTCAAGAGGTTATATCTGTTGCTTCCTGAGTCTCTGAGTCAGCCTTCTGGCTGTTCATGTGTGGTGAGATTTATTAAAAAAGCATCAAGTCTTGTACTTTTTTTGTGGACAGTCTTTTTATGTTTGGTGTGCCGAACTGCCTCTCATACAGACTTCAGTTTGTCATTGAGCACCCTGTGGGTCTTGTGCGGCTCTGCATGCTCAGACTTATAATTTCTTCCCCTGCCCTTACTAATGGCTGACACTACCTTTATTAAGTGGAACATCTGGGGTTTGAACTCCTGAATTAACCTAAGAAAGTTCTTTCTCTTTTAAAGAAACTAAGATCAACTGTGGCAGTTCTCCAGGAGACAAAATTGTTAACCAGGGAAGTTGATTTGTGTGTGTGTATGTGGGGGGGTGTGATAGCTGTTCCCTGTCTACCAAAAAGGTGTATCGATCCAACGGCATTAGAACCTGTACTGGAAAATGAAGGTCTTAAAGGCTGATGCTGAAGGTCAGTGGGTAATGTGTAAATTTGCCATTCCACAGTGTCCAATCATCCTGTTAGATTTGTATGCTACTAATGAGGATTCACCCACCTCTTTTCTCCAAATCTTCTAAGAACATTGTGCCTGAGGTGCTGCATCCACCCCTAAGCTATGAAGGGCTTTAATCTCATTATAGTCCCCTCACCTGACAGGTCAGCCTCTCAATCCAAATCCCTTTTAAAGTCTCAAGCCACTCTTCAGAATGCAATGCAAGTGCATGACCTCACTGACATATTTATTTATTAAATTTTGATTACCCGGTGAGCCCACTGAGCCCTGAAGGTCCCTTTTTCAGGGGCAACTGGGATACAGTACAGAGAGAGAGATTAAAGGGTACAGATTGTTGGGTAAAACATGTTATAGATATAGTACAATCCTAAACAGGTAACAGTGAAGACAGTAACACAGAGGAAGCAGTATTACACATTTAAGTAATTAAGTCAGAGAGCATATTCAACATAAGAGCAATGATTTTATGCAACAAGACAAGCATGATAGGCTAAGTGGGAGAAAGGGGGAGTGGGGGATATTATTTGTTGGATCGAAGGGAAGGCTACCCTATATCTTGGCAGTGGCAAGTACTGGTCTCTAACATGTGATCCTTGAGCCTAGTGTGAAACTCTGGTAGGAAAGGGGCATCTTGTATTGATGGTGAGAGTTTGTTCCACAGGAAGGGGGCAGTGAAGGAGAAAGATCTACCACCGGCCCTGGTTCTGACTCTGGGGGTTACTAGTATAGACCTGCCTGAGGTTCTGAGTGTCCAAGAGTTGTGCTTAAGTAGATTATCCCTTTTAGGCTAGGGGAAGCTGCCAGATTCAGTATTTTGAATGTGAGGCAGAGCAGGGGTACTGAAGTCACGAAGCAAAGGAGGGCCATTGCAGCTGGGAGAGGGAATTACAAGGGTGGCTTCTTGGGTGATTATGGGTAGCAAACCACGCCACCTTATTGTACAGTACCTGAAGCTGGTTGAACTCTTGCTTTGGCATACCCTGTATTACTGGGGCTACATAGATAAGTGTTGAGAGCAAGACACTGGAGGAAATTGCAAGCCTTGCACCTGGGATAAACTGGTCTTTTAGCCGGTATAATGTGCCTAGTTTACTGTGTATGGTCCTGGTTACTTGGTCTACATGGGACTTGAAAATGAGACCTTGGTCAATTATTAACCCAAGGTATTTTATGGTGTCCACCACATGTATTCTTGTTCCCGCTAGAGAGTTAAGCTGTAGGAGTCTGGACCTATCCTGCCCTAGGGATGTAGGACCAAATAACATTGCTTTCATTTTGCCTGCATTGAGGACCAATCTGTTGGATGTGAGCCAGACCTCAAGTGTTTTAAGGTAATCGTGGAGGAGAGGGCCTAGTTCTGGCAGATTTTCCATGGAGCGGTAGATTACAGTGTCGTCGGCATATTGAACACCAGAGCTGTCCCTGCAGTAAAGATTAACGTCATTTGCGAATAGTGAGAACAAGAGGGGACCTAGAATTGAGCCCAGAGGTACACCCTCTTTGATAGGTAGAGAATCCGAGTACTCCCCCTTCCAGATAACCCTCTGAGAGTGACCAGATAGGTAGCTCTTGAACCATCCCAGGGCATGGGGATCAAGACATATTTTGTCAAGCTTTGTTAGTAGGAGGTTGTGGTCCACAAGGTCAAAAGCCTTGGACAGGTTGATAAAGATTGCACCCATTGGCTTTCCTGTGTCCATAGCACTGAGTACATCCACTGTGAGATTGGTGAGAGCTGTATCAGTGCCATGGTTCATACGGAAGCCATACTGAGATGGGGCAAGGAGTTGATGGGACTCAAGGTAGTCCCTCAGCTGCCCGTAAACCAGCCTTTCTTGTAGTTTATCTAGAGTTCATAGAAGGGAGATGGGCCTGTAGTTGCTAGTAAGTGTCCTTGAACCACCCTTGTGAATGGGGACCACATTCACCTGCTTCTATTGGAGAGGGACAGTTCCTTCCAGTAGGGATCTATTGATGAGCCAGGTTAGAGGTCTGGCAAGGGACTGGGATCCTTCCGTTAATAGCCTAGGGCTGATGCCATCAGGGCCTCCTACACCTTTGGTTTTAAGAACCTTGAGTAGAGGAAGGACCTCTTTGGTCTTGACAAGTCTCAGGTGGAATTGGGGTCTGTTTAGGCTGGAGAATTCATTTGTGAGTAGTGCCTGTGTTGAAGGAGGCAGTCCAGCCTTGTAGTCATCAAGGTTGGTAAAGCGATTGTTTATTTCCATGGCTATTGTCTGACCATCACTCTCTAGCTGTCCGTTTATCTCTATAAGGCTGGTAGCCTCCTTGGAGCTGCCCTTGAGTAGTTTATTGATGTGGGACCAGAAAATCTTAGGGTTGCCTAGGTTGGTACGTTGTAGGTGTGTGACATCCACCTTCTTCGCAAGTATAATAGATCTCTTACATTTGTTTCTCAGAGATTTGTAAGTCAGAAGATCGGCTGGGAGAGCAGACAGCCAGAAATTCTTCCAGGCCTTGTCCCTACTAACATCATGGATTTTAGTGATTGGGAGATCCACTTGTAGCAACTTCCCTTTGTTTTGAGGTTCTTGAGAGGGGCAGAGATGGAGGCCGCCTTGAGGAGTGAGTCTTGGAAGAATTCCACGGCCTCTTCCAAGGTTGGGAGAAGCCTGATTGGATTCCAGTTCAAGTTGGTTAGGTAGTCATTAAACTGTCCCGTCATGAAGTCTGAGTAGTCATGGACAGTGAGTATCCTAGGAGGAACCTTAGGTACTCTATTCTTCCAGATGCAGAAAATAGGGGAGTGGTCACTAAGAGCATTGACCATATGGAGATTACAAATATTTCTCAGAGATTCACCAATCCTTTAGTAGGCTTGACCTCTGGTTTCCTCCTCCACAGATCACACAAACAGTGGTGGACACCACCATTCTCCCAGTAGTGAACTCTAACCATGTCCCCATGTTCCTAAACATCCTGTAGGTCCCTGCACCTCCCGGAGTGACTTCCTGCAGGTTTGCTCACCTCCTGCTAAAGGACCCCAAATTTCTCCCATCAGCTAAGTCTGAATTGCAGGACTTCATGTGACACAATGATACTGGGGAGGTTTTGCACTCGACCCTATGGGAAGCCTGGAAAGTGTATGTGAGAAGGCATAAAATAGGGTATGTGGCTAATAGAAAGAACGTGAATTAAGTTGATATCAAAGAATTACAATTCAAACTAATGTCCACTGAGGCCACATTAAAGGCTGACCCACACTCTAATGCCCACCTAGTGATTCAGCTATGAACTTACCTGTGCCAGCTATCCTCCCTTAAGGCTGAACTAGCCCTTCTCTGTTTCTCTGTACTCACCACAAATGTTGGAGTGGAGGGGGTGGGTGAGATCCAACAAATTGTTGTCCAATAGACTCTGCAAAATACAAGCAGAGACGCATATCCCAGAAAATAGACTCAGAGGGTATCCTGTATACCAAACAGGAAGAGTTTATTACATTATATACTTCCCCAACCATTCCTCTGCAACTAGGATAAAGATTTTCCTCGAGGGTTTCCATTTCCCCTCCATACCCCCCCCAATCAGGTAACAAAACAGGAGGCCCCAGTCACCATGGAGGATGTCAGATCTGCCACGTTGTGATACATAAAAATAAATCCCTGAATGAGATGGACTCCCAATAGACATCTACTAACATATGGTTGATGAACTGTCCCCCATCCTGTTGCAGACTTTCTAGAAAGAGCTTTCCTTTGGTACACCACCTCCCACAATGTGCAAGGTGGTAATTACTATCCTCCATAAGAAAGGAAAGGAGCCATCACTCCCTGGTAGCTGCCACACCATATCTCTTCGTAATGCAGATATTAAAGTGCTGGCCAAACTCCTAGTGGGGAGACTGGAGCACATTCTTCTCCACCTTCTGCACCCATCCCAATTGGGTTTTGCTAACGGTAGGACAGGATGGGACCACTTCTGCTCCATTCTCAACCTACAATATCTAACAGGTTTCTTTTTATTTGTTTTTATTTATTTAGGTATTTGGATCATACCTTTGAACTCAGAGCTCTTTTACAAAGGTTTCACGTCAAACCGTGACAATGACAACAATAAAAAACAGTTTATATACAATACATGAATAGTAGGTTGCTAGTATATAATAAGGTTACAATGTCATTCATAGTACCAATGGTGATAGTACAGCATCAAAAGCATTCAGCTAGGGTAAAGGACAGCGTTTATATGTAGCAAAGGAGATAAAGAGGTGTGGCACCTAGTGTCAGAGTTCAAGGAGGAGTCAAGGTGAGGCGGAGGGGAGATTGGGGGGGGAGTTGGCTGCCAAAAGAAGTGGCTTTGTCTAGGAGGTTGGGAGGTAGTGGTAGTAAGTTGGTTATAAGGTTGATCCAGTGAGGGAGAAAGCACAGGGGGGAGAGGAAGACACAGGGATAGGGCAAGGGGGAAGAGTGGGGTTAAAAGGAAGGGGAAGGAGAGTGTGCGTGAGTGGGCAGTATGGGTCTTAGAGTCCTAGTGGCAGTCACAAACTGACCTAGTAAGAAGGTGTTGCCTTAGGCCATTTTTGAATTGTGAGATGCATTGGGAGTTTAGAATGTACTCTGGGATTTCATTGAGCCATTGGGGGCCCTAGAGCTGAAAGCATGCTGTCCCTGCACAGTTTGATGGAAAGGTGTTTACAGGGCCCCCCTCATCCTGCCTCTGGTGGCATAGCTGGTAGCAATTGGTGTTAAGATGCTAGAAATGCATGAGGGGGTTTACCCATTGGTACCTTTTTTCCAAAGAGACATGTTTGGAAAATAATCCTGTTCTTTAGTGGCAGCCAATTAGTCTGCTCGTATAAGGAGCAGGTGTGGGTATTTTGATCTGCAGCCATTGTGAGCCTACATGCCTTGTTGACGGCAATGTGAATACTTTTTAGCGCAGTGTCTGTTGCTACACCGTAGACCACCAATCCATAGTTGATGGTAGAAAGAATGGAGCTGAAGACTGAGAGACAGAGGGCATCTGGTGTGAGCTACTTATTATACCTATAGAGTACACCCTGCTTGGTGTTCACTGCCTTTACAACTGTGTTGATGTGTTGGGTGAAGGTGAGGGAGTCATCAATGGTGATCCCCAGGTACTTGAAGGAGTGAACTTGTTCTAGTGGCTCACTGACTTTATTGGAGATGGTGAGGGGTGGGAACTTCTTTTTGTGCTGTGGGCTGACTGTGAGCATCACCTTGATCTTTCCGTGCCCTGCAGCAGTTAAGACAATAGAATATGAAAAGGGTTACAGTTCTGTTAATTGAATATACCTTTTTGAGGTCATGCAGACAATAGGGTGCCGTCCCTTTTTTCTGTGTGCAGTTCACACTTTATATCAGAAAACAACTACCAGGGTACTCACTAACAGCACTATCTTGAAAACCTACTCATTGCAAAGAGAGACACAGCAGGGTTGTCCCTATCCCACTTCTGTTCCTAGTAGTCATTGAGCTACTAGTCCTAGCCATCAGAGACCATCCACAGCATCTAGAGATAAAGGTGAAAGACAGTAAGCATAGAGCCATTCTATATGCAGATGACATTCTTATTGTGTTAGCAGACATTTCTTCCGCTATTTCCCCTCTTCAAGCCTGCTTTCAGACTTCAAGGCCATTTCAGGCCTACATATCAACCACACCAAGTCTGGGGTGTTCCCACTGAACCCCCTCTACATGTGTTAGGTTATATCAGGTGGCTCTTGGAAATGGTGTGAGACTGGGATAACTAACTGTACTTGTTACACTTACATCACAGTTTCACAACTTCTGCAAGGTCAACATCTCTCCCCTCTTTGAGTCACTCAAAGGAGACCGGGACAGGTGGAAGCTCTTTAATTTATCACTGACTGGCAAAATTGCTGCCATAAAGATGGGGAAAGCTCCCAAAATGTTGTATCTCCTGTCCCATTTCCCCATAGTTATCCCCAGCCTTTGGTTCTTCAAAATTAATGCCTTGATAGGCTCCTTTCTGTGGGATGGTTGACAGCACAGATTTAGAAGGAAAACACTTGTCTGAGGGAGTTGTGGCCTCCCAAAATTTGATGAATACCACAATGCATTTATCTTAGCCCAGACTGTAAAGTTCCTCATTCATTCTACCCCTCCCCCATTAGGGTAGCCATAGAAAATCAGGTTTTAGCAGATCCCAACTCTATAACAGTTCTATACATTAAATCAAGTGGGTAGATGTCCATCAACCAATTAAATACAAAATCACACATGCTCCCACAATGCAAAGCATCATGGGCTGCATATGCAAATCACCACAGAATATTGTGCTGTTTCAACTTTAAGCAGAAATGCATGGTGCCGAAAGGCCTCTCACACAGTTTGCAAAGGGTGCCAACAGAAGACATAAACACGTGTTTCGTCCTACTAGGACTCGTCAGTATGTCTCGTCTGTTTGACACCCCAGTGGAATGAACCAGCTACCCTAAGATGGTCTATCAACCAATTATCCTGATCTCACATAAATACTGGACACAAATTTCATCTTTTCTGAGTCTCCTAGAGGATTCTCTGTCACATGCCCACTCTGGGACAACAAAATCTTCTGCATAGGCAATATGCAAGTCCCTGGAGGTACATGGAAAGTGGCAGTGATTTGTCATGTGCAAGATCTCTGTCTCTAGGTCAGTGCTACTTACTTTCTTTGAAAACTAACTACACTCTCTGCATCCCTAAAAAGGATTTCTGGTTTTAATTACAACTAGGTCCCTTCTCACCCGCACTTATAGGGACTATCATGGGGGGCACATACCAGCAAAATAAATGTCTGACTATGTTGAGAGGAGTAGCAGGTGACATTTACAAAACCATCAGGGATGGACCTCCCCTACTATGGTGTCAGATAGGATTAAATGACAGGATGAGCAAGGTATTGTGATCTCAGAACACCAAAGGCGTGCCACATGGTTCCAAGCACACACACTTGCTGTAGAGATACTAAAATGCTGCATACTGTATATATAAAAAAAAAAAAATACCTCACAGGTCTTACAGGACACCACAGTCCTCAAAGCCTTGGAATTCTTCCATACAAATACCTATTGGCATTGTAATAAGCAACCAGGATCCCTGTCCCACATACTATGGTTCTGCCCTGCCATCCAGCAATTCTGGACATCAGTGCTTAGATTTTGTGAAACTGTCTGCACTCTTGAAATAATCATTAACCCCACACTCATACTACTTGGCATCCCACACTACACCATGGCCTGAGGAAGCTGATGACTGTCATTTAGAAGTCTCAAGGTAAGTTTCTTATTTCTGGTTTTTTAATCTCCCCCCCCCAAGTCCCTTCCACCTCCTCTAATTGCAGGCTATGGCTCTGATGGCCTCAGACATAGCACCACACTACAGGCACCCCTCTTGGGGGAACAGAATTCCTGGATTGAGGGACAAGCTATGCCAGAATATGGAAGTCTCCTTCCCTGTGCTGGCTTATGTTGCACTCAGCAGCACTGGACAGCCCTGGCTGTACCTATCCTGTCTCCCTATGTCTGCTCCTGAACTTGGGTCACCAGCACAGCAGCTTGATGGGTTTCTGCTGTATCATCGACTGGTCAAGACATACTTCTTTTCTTTCTATATGTCTTTTTGTTCCCCAATTACTACCTCTGCCTTACTTGTTAATGGGAGAAACATTAGTTTCTTGTTTTTGTTTTTACTCCCCGATATCCCAGGACCCTGAATCACAGTCATGCATGCTCATGCACACTGCAGCCTCAGTTAGAGTACCCTCCTCCCTCCCCTGGCCTAGTGCCCGGGTTCCTATAACTTGGTGTTGCCACCTGGCCTCCACTGGGATTCAGCTAAGAGCTGGGAAACTGACACATCCCTCCCAAGAAAGGAGAGCTATGTTACAGCTGCTCAATCCAGCTCTACGCCTTCCCCCCTCGGCCGACCCCTGACAACCTGATCTCGCTCCAGAATTCAGGTAGTCAGCGTGGCATGAGGTGTGGTGTTCAATGACTCAGCCCACACTGCCACAAAGCTGGGTCAAGGCATCCTTTTTAAAACAATTGGGGCAATATATACATTTCTATTGATAAGATGCCTCATTCTCAGTTGCTAGGGACTGATACTAAGTGGACGTTTTGTGTTCCCTTGTGCTATACCTCTTAGCTATGCAAAAAAAGAAGGGTGGTGAAAACTGGACTGTCAGAACTGGACCAGACTGGTAAAAGATAAACTGGTAAAATGGACTCAACTTACACCCATTCTGGCTGGTCCAGCTTTCATCAATCTGGTCTGGTCTGGTTCAGGTAGAGTGGTTACCATGAAGTTTAGGCAGAGGTAAAACATGAACTACTGGAGCTGAAATGGACAAGAGAAGTAAAAACCAAGCCCAACAAAATGTATGCAACTTGTAGTTGTACTTGTAGTGGCCATTGTAGTTGGTGTGGCTTTCACCAATCTAGTATATTCTGGTTCCTACAGACCACTTTCCACCAAGCAAATGATTAGGGCTGAAAAGATGATCACTGAAACTAAACCACATTAGATCAGCAAATGCTGGACTGGAAAAATTCCCACAACTTGCACCCTATCTTTCTAGTCTGGCTTTCACCTATTTAGTCAGGTCCAGTTTCAGCAGTCCAGTATTCACCAAGCACGTGGTGGTGTCCTCCTCTGGTATTGCTCAATGATGCTGCAGTGTGGTCTGAGACAGTGACTGTAACATATGACTCCTGCTCAACTGAGGAAGGAGAGTTGTGGAAACTAGAATGCTGTAAATTCTAGCCTATGATGCATGACTACATAAGCATGTGAGTAAAAGCATTGCTCCCTACCCATGTGATTGAAATGCCTCCACACATCTACCAGGCTGTGATTGTCAGCATGATTATGTAAAGCCCAGGCACTCCTGTACTTGGATGTCAAGATGACAGTAGACTTACTAAGATCAGTGTCCCATTCTAAGTTATTGTCTCCCCAGTATCCAGTGACCCTTAAAAACTGACATTTCCATAAATATTTTGAGGCAAAAGTCCCCACTGTCGGTGTTGGGCCCATATATAACCCCAGTGTCTAGCAGGTCCCCTGAGTAAATGAAGACCTGCCCCAAGGTGTATATCCTTCCCTCCCAATACTACTTTAGTGAGCTTACCAGGGAAGCTAAGACACATCCAGATTGCTGTGCCTCTAGGTTTAGAATTAAGCAACATCTTCTCCCCAAACCATGGCCTGCCAAGTTGGGCATAAAACTGCAAGAGCACAAGCACTTAACATGTCTCTGAATCATAGGAGCATGAGTAGTAATGACTCAGTAGGTCAGTTTTAGAAATCCAGGGTTGTATTATGAATCCTTCTCATTTCATCCAATTGATGGCAGCTAAAGCCGCAAGAAAAATGTTCTCATAATGTCATGAGAAGTCTCCTTTATCAATGTTGGTGTAATTAGTAAGCCCATTGTTGAAAATGCAAAATGCAAAACTTGGGGAATGATCATTTAGTGAGTCAGCAAGTATTCCAGATCCTCTGATGTGATCACTTCTGCTCACTGGTAACCACTCCAGGAGGTAGTGGTGTCTTGTCTAAACATTGTGGCATGTGGGTTCATTAATGAGTTGGCTGAGTTGCAGGTCTTGAAGGGAGGACTTAAAAGATGCAGGGATTGACACAGATCCAACTGAGTTTAAAATCGTTAAGTATTATTTACTCTCCAAGGCAGGCGATAAAGCTGTTAAAGACAGGCCTAGTCATGGGGTGTGTTGGGGTGGGGGCTATAGGCACTACCTATTAGTAGTGATTTTATGTCACCCAGCATGAGCTTCACTAGAAGGAACTCACAAGGAGAATGATCCTTGGTAATTAAGGGACCTACATCATCCTAGTGGTGTCTCTCACATACAGAAGAACACCACCTCCTTTCATATTGCCAATACTTCCTATAATCCCAGGTTCCATGTCTGCCAGTATCCACCTCCTCTCCTCCAGTCCCATCACCCCACCATCTCTGGAACTTACCCCAGCTGACCTATTACAGTGCCCCATGGATTACCCCTGAGGCATAGCCTTCCAGGGCCTCCCTGCTTAATCCCAGGAGGTGTTTAGATTGGATGAGGGTCAGGAAGCCCAGTGGGTGAGTGAGGTCCCTACGAGAAGAGGCTGACATCATCCAGTGACCATTGTATTTTCTGTTTTCTGTCCATGAAAGCCCTCAGGTGGTAAGGAGGCAGCATGACAGATGCACAAATCTGCGGGCGTCCTCCACAGGAAGTGTCTTCCCAACTGGAACTGCCTCCTGCCTGTGCCACCACTCATTGTCACTGACATAGTGGTATCATGGTGGAGCAAGTGACCCCCACCAGAGGAGGACAGCATGATTGGGATGCTCAATCCTTCTTCCAGGCCGACTCGGGTGGCCCTGGCTCGTTCCTGAAGCCAGGTCACGGAATGATGGCAGGGAAGGCATACGTGCCTCTGCCCTCCATGCCACCAGCCTGGCCAAGCTAATAATTCTTGAATGTAGAGCAACAAGGGATGGCCACTTCATGGGGATGATGCTGAGTTTTAGCCAAGTTTCAGTCACTATTAGGGTGTCAGGGTTTTAGAGGGACAGCCACACTTCCAGGTCAGGTAATTTGGGCCTAAGGCTACTAATATTCAGATAAGCTTTTTGTAGCTTCCTGGTACTAGACCTCAATGGGTCAGAATGAATGATTTAGGGGGACTAGAGTTGGGCCTGATGGCCCCAGCATAGAGCAATAGAGATGCCACTAAATTACTGGAAAGCCAGTAGCTGACAGGAAGTGGCTGATACCACAGTGGACTCAGGTTGGAGTAAAACAGCATATGTAGGAGCATTTTATGATATATATATTTTTTCCAAATGTTTAACCAGGAGTAGCACACTAAGCTGAAAGCTTGTTTACAAGTGCGACCTGGGAGCACAAGGAAGTTAAGTGACTTGTCCAGGATCACATAGTATGCAAGTTGGGGCTGTGGGATTCAAACCCAGGTCTCAAGATTTGCAGCTCAGAGCCTTAAACCACTGCACTATACTGCCTCTCTTACATATATCCCTTACGTAGCCAACAGCAAAGGGGAATACAGTATGTTACAAAACAGACCTTGGGTCTAAAGGGGTAGGTGTGGTAACTGTGATGCATGTTGTGGTGGGGGGGGGTTAGCAATCAAGGAATCAGTCTATGCAAAGAGAAAAACACATGCAGTCAACAGACCCTTGTAAACCATTTTAATTGCTAGGTATTTCTTACAGCAAAGCTCAGAGGAATGGCAGTAAGGAAGGTCTAGCAGTTTATTAGTAACCTTATTTGGCAATAGCTCAGGAGGGTGGGGGCAACCCTAATATCTAATTTAGGGTCACATAGACAAAGACGCTTCCATGTGATAATAGAGATCGGTGTTGGGGCAAGTGTACGCCAAAAATAAATTTTGGCGATGAACACTCACAGTGAACAGCAAGAGGGCACCTGAGATTTAGGTTTCTGTCTTTTATGTGGGGCTGCCCCTAGACCCCCTACTAAAAAGATTCTCAACTTCAGGGGCGCATGTCGGGAGGGTACACAAGCAAAAAAACCCTGACCCGGCACTAAAACCATGAGCTTGCCCAGAACCAAACCCGCACCCTCCCAACCTCACCCTGCCACCAACCCACCATGCTAAATGGCCAGCTGCAGCCCACCACCACACTTAACCCTAAACCTCCCTCCCTTCGCCCATCGTAGCGTGGTCCCACCTCACCCCGTGCACTTGTGTGTATACAGAGCCACATCCATTGCTATATTGGCCGAACCCCCTATCCAGTCACCCCTGCCAGATGGCCTGTGCACAGGCACCGTGATTGAGTCACCCTTTTGAAAAGTGCTCAATCATGGTCACCTTGTACGCAGTATACTGATAAAGACTTACCTCAGGTACTAGTAGGCAGTGGCTCAACAGGTGAGTGGAAGAGGGAGAACTAATTTAATAACCACCTAGACTGGGAGCTGTATATAGATACAAAGTAACAATTGTAGGGTAGGAGCCTTTTAAATCATCACACTTCAACAATGTATAGTGATAATTTTCTTTCTTTTCTTTTTATTCTCTGTTCCCAACATTTCATTCTAAAATAAAAGCTTGCTCATGGGGTATAATTGTTTTATGTTCTTTTATCTGTTGATGCATAATTTTTTGATACATTTTGATATTGAAACTTTCATGTACTAAAATATTTTATATGTGTTTATATACTCAATCTACTGCATTAGTCTAGTACAACACATCACAGCTGTGCATACATATTGACCTCTTTTTCAAATATTTTCTTTTCTTTTTAGAGGTTCTTGCTTGGATTAGTTCGGTGTGTTATTAGTATTTTGCAAATATAAATAAAACTTTTGTAGTAATCCTTCCTAGTTGATGCCATATGTTTCAGGTACATATTTAACTACAGCCAAAAAGCGGCTCGTCCCCTTTAACTAAGGTAGCAGCCTACCTTTGTTTTTCACTCAGGCTGCTTCCCTTGGGATGTTACTGTAGTTGTTTCTGTAAAAAAATGAATGTTTTTCTCTTTGTTTAGTATTTTTACTTAGCGCTCCACGTTTTACTTAATCTGAATCGGTAGTCAGCTTTCTGTTTGTGTAGTTTGAATCTCTTACCTCCCACTACTTCATCTGCTGTTTACTGCATTGCAGTAAAGTGGACATCTGCCTTGAAGCTGCCAGCTCCTTCTTCTCTCACTTGTTTTGTGCTTTCCTGTGATGTGATCCATGGTGACATCACATCGAATGCCCACACATGTGCAGAAGGGGTTGCCATCCAACCATACACTGTCACTTGCTAAAGTCACTGAGTCTGCACAAAACAGGCTTTATTTACCTGAAACAGTGGCAAAAAACATTCTCTTTCTATTCTTTTATCATTTTCAGCTGTATTCTTCAGTTACAATAATGGACATTATATACTGCTACTTGGGTATTCACGATCCGTGGGGAATAGGATGCTTAGGGTTAAAGTATCCCACTGGATGAGATCTTAACACTGCTTTGCTATATTGTTCAAAAATTTTTTATATCAATTGCACCAGTTGCCAGGAACAGTTAACATCTGTATATTTCAATAGTTGGACACTTTGGCTGTGATATTCAAACTGCACCAGGCTGTGGCGCAAGCCTGGGCGCAGCTCAACATGGCTGCGCAGGGGTGTGGCCTGGGCGATATTCAACAGAGCTGCACTATGGCTCAGCAGCTTTGAATATCGCACCTTAGCTACCCTGTGCATGGCGCAGTTGCACTGCACCAGCAGAAGTGGCCAGAGTGGAGCAGGGAGATGTGCTAGCACAAGTGCCATTGTGCCATTCACAGCACCTGCGATATTCAAAAGGAGACATGCAAATGGGACCATAATTTATGCAAGGTGCACATGGGTCCATTTGCATGCCATTATGGCCCCATTTGCATCCCATTAGCATGCAGGTGCGCCGATCCCCTCCAACTTGCACCTGGCACCCTGCCAGGCAGCAGCCATCAGGGACCGACACCCCCTGCAGCCCGATCACGGGCATTTGTCTAAAAAAAGACTTCCTCGTCCAATATCACTGGTGGTCCAGTGGACCTCTATGTGCCTAATCGCGGGCATGCAGGCATGTGTTATAATAAAAAAGACTTCCTCATCCAATAGCCCTGGTGGTTCAGTGGACCGATTGCTGCCCGATCGTGGGCATCTGTTTAAATAACCCCCGGCCAATATCCCGGTCAAGTGGACGTACTCTGCCCAATCACGGGCATCTGTAAAACATAAAACATCCTATACCCTGGTGGTCTAGGTTACCCCTCCCCACCCACCCACTGAGCCCCACCCTGATCCCCCGGTCAGCTGGCGGGCAGCAGCACCAACCCGCCTGCCGCCCGCCGACTGACACCTCGGTAGGCTGCGTGCCCATTGGTTCTGGCGTGAGCCAATGGGCGTGCAGACCATACCGTCTACACATTCAGATATGCTAGATGAAATCATTCACATATCTGGAATGTAATACTAACATGAGCTGCGCCCATTAGTTCACGCTGTGAATCATGCGTGCAGTACTGACGATATCGATCGGTGGGCAGCATGAGCGACGAAGCGATGAGGTGCTGCCACCCGGCCGCTGACGGAGCGAAGCGAGCGGTGGGGTTCAGTCGGGCAGGGAGGAAGGAGAAGGGTACCGAGCTGGTAGGACATTTATGTTTTACAGATGCTGAGTGATCAGGCAGAGTGGTGGTCACTGGACCACCAGGGATAATAAGCTGTGAGGTAATTTAAACAGATGCCTGCAATCGGGCAGCAATCGGTCCACTGGACCACCAGGGCTATTGGATGAGGAAGTCTTTTTTATTATAACACATGCCCGCAATCGGGTACATAGCAGTCCACTGGACCACCAGGGATATTGGACAGTTTTTTTTTTTATTTAAACAGATGCCCGCGATCGGGCATGTGGGGGCACTGCCAGGTGCATCCGGAACTCAGGTGGCCACCCACAGGTGGCAGCTGCCGTGCTGTGCTCTGCAATGCGGCAGCTCACCTGTGGGTGGCCATCAGTTGTTCCTTTTTTTTTTTGGCTTAACTTTGTGCTGGCGCAAGTAGGGTTGTGCATGCATGCATGACTCTGCACATCTCGGCTGAATATCGGGCTGTGCAGGTTATGTATGGGCACACTCTACCTGTGCTTCAGATTACTGATGCGCCTTACGATCAGGATTTGTGCAGCACACTTTTCCTTTTGAATATTGCACCTAGTACATCATGTTGCACCATGCACAACCCTTTGAATATCTGGCCCTCTGTGTATAGATTTTTGTTACAATTTTGACCACAAAGTTACTTTTCAAATACATGTCATTGGGAGGTCAAATAATTTGACCTCCTCATAATATATCCATGAATTCGTTTATTTTGCTTTACATTTGTTGTCTCTAAATGATTTGTATATTCTTATATGTATTTATTTAATCTCTTGACATTTTCTTTTTGTATTCCTTTGGTTAGCTTTTTGAATTATATATACAGTATGTCAACTGTTTTACAGTACCCCAATGCCTTGTTGATATTTTCTTTTATTCTGTCGCATATCTGGTTATGAATAGTTCTTTCTCACAGTATTTCACTTATCAATATCATTATTAATTTTTACTGTTTTTTCAGTATGTTAACAATTAAAAAAAAGAGTTTTTAAACAGTACATAACCTAGCTTCTTCGCACACAACATGCAATAATAGCTGTTCGGTTACAGACATTCCAGTTAGTCTCTTCATTCATGCCTATATCTGTCGGAACAAAGGCTTATAATATCACTTTTTATAAGAATGCACTTGGATTCAGCTCGGGCCTTACCCAATAATTATTTCATAAATTACCAAAAATAATAAATATTCACATGTGATATTATCCTATACTCTCCAGATTCAAAAATGACAGTGAAAAACACTGTTGCCACACTTTGGATTATATAAGGGATAAATATATGTTATTCACTTATGTACAAGTCCTAAATATTCATAACTAGCATAACTATCAAGCATAATAAAATTAATATAAAAAGAAACTGTAATGTAAACAAAACAGATTTTAGAAAATCAAGTAAATCATATAAAACAAATAAAACAAATTTCAGCAATAAGCAATGTAAATAAACAAGCTATATTCAGCATAATAAATGACAGTTTATACTATTTCTTTAGCATACTTATAAACAGCATGAGCTTTTCTTTTTAGTATGAGAACTTGCAACTCATTACACTAGTGTTTCAGATTATCTTGGTATGATACTTATTTAAACTTTATTGGGCCAGATATTCAAAACTTTGCCCAGGGCTAAATTAACACTTTTCGGCTGGCAAAACTTAGCCCGAGCACAAAGCAAGCCATATTCAAAGAAGGAATAGCCCGGGCAAACAGCTTCTGAATATAGCATGGGAATGAGGCCAGGAAAACTAGGCTGGAAGTGCAGGGCAAACTTAGCCCTGGAATAAGACAGCTCTGAATATGGCAACCAGGAAGTGCAAACCACAACAGCAACACAGTGCACAGCGATGTGAAGGTAGGTAGAGGTGAACTATGTTGCCAATGTGTATGCCAGTAAATGTGTGGACCCAGTACAGCTGCATGCAGTAGTGTATGTGAAAGTACAGTGTGCAAAACTGTAAAATATTCCCCAAACTGTTTGCTCAGCATTTACACGTTTGCGCGGGTTTAGTGCAGGGCTAAACCGTTAGCTAAACTTTGCCATATTCAAAAGTGACATGCAAAGGAGCTACTTAGGTAGTCTGTGGGCAAACATCCAGATTAGTATCTCATTATGCCCTGATTTGCATGCAGTTTGCACCAGGCTAACTGTTTAGCCCTGTGCTAAACCCATGCAAATGTGTTAGCTCTGCGCAAACAGCCTGCAGAATATTATGTGGTTTTGAACACTACTTCCACATGCGTTGCTGCCTGCAACTATACTGGGACAACACAGCATAGGCACAGATGGTGGTGGTGCTGCATGTAACTGTCACACTGTAGGTCATGCTACAGTGCACAGCAGACACTACAGTAGCAAGGGGGCCAGTAGTGTGTGGACATAGCAATGCCTGTGGTGTGTAGGGCAGTGATGATGACTGCACTATACACAGTGAGAGGCCCAACCTGCAGGTGTTTACTGACAGTGGACATTACTGTTACACTGTTGTGTGACCCACAGATGCTGCACCTCTGGCATGGGATGCTCGCAGTGACATATACATGTCCGGCTTTGTGTGCTGTGGTAGTTGTACAGCTGTGCAGTATGTGGCTGGGGGGGCATATATTATCTGAAAGGCACACTGGTATTGGGATATTCCCAATACTGGCCCATAGTGCACTGCATGATGTGTCCCAGCCTTGTTGCCACACCTGGTCTGTGGCACAGCCTGGTCACCATACACTCTCCCTCAACATCCTCCATGCCCACAGTGTTGTGTGTGTGCTGGCATCTGTTGGTGTCCACAGTAGCTAGTCCACAGGTGTGTGCTGTATGACCACAGTACCATGCTGTCCACTGGCAGCAGAGTCACCACTTACTGCCTGGCATGGCTGGGACTGGTGGCAGATGATGGCATCATTGTGATGTCATCAGTTAGCAGCATGCTTCCTCTATGTTTGGCTTTGTCTATGTGTCATATTTATTTGATAGGGTCATGCAAAACCCGTGCAAAACCAGCACAAACACCGCACAAAGCCATAGTGTCATGCAAAGCTGATTGCCCAGGGTTAAGACAAGCTTTTCTTGGGTGGTAATGTGCACCATGTTAACTGCCATGCTAAGTAGCGCAAAACCACTTTGCATGGCACTAGTCACTGATTATAGCATTGCGCCTGTATTCATGTCAGTTTGTCCCTTGCAAACATTATGATTTTGCCCAGTGCTAATGAAGTTTGCCCGCACTATTTGGCCTTTTGAATATAGCTGACCCATGCTAATCCTGTGCTAAACCTGTGCAAATGATTTTTGCCCAGCGGAAAGTTTTGAATATCTGGCCCTTTGTATGTAAAAGGTATTATCTTTAGATTTAAATTCTAGCTTAACTATAAACCCAAGGTTTGGAGCTAAAATGGACTAAGTTATCACCACAGATAGCCAAATAAGTACTAATAGAAGGATAAAGAATACTTTACTACAACAGGACACAGAAGGTAATTGTAAATGGAGTCCACTCTGAAGACAGGGGGGTTACTAGTGGGGTACCGCAGGGTTCAGTACTGGGTACTGTCCTTTTTAATGTCTTTATAAGTGACATTGCAGAGGGACTGGAAGGAAAAGTATGCCTCTTTGCAGATGACACAAAGATCTACAACAGGGTTGATACACAAGGAGGCATGGGAAGGATGAGAAGGGACTTGGCAAGGTTGGAGGAATGGTCAGAAGTATGGCAGCTTGGATTCAATGCAAAGAAGTGCAAAGTAATGCACCTGGGAAACAAAACCCAGGGGAAGATTACACAATGGGGGGAGGTAGTAACAACAACAAAAATGGAAAGGGACCTGGGGTAATCATAACAGATGACCTTAAGGTTGGCAAGCAATGTGAGAAGGTGGTAGGGAGGGCTGGAGGGATACTGGGATGTACAGGGAGAGGTATCACCAGCAGAAAACAGGAAGTTATTATCCCCCTGTACAGACAGTTGGTGAGACCCAATCTGGAGTACTGCATCCAGTTCTGGAGACCCCATCTCCACAAGGACATAGACAGGATGGAGGCAGTTCAGAGGAGGGCAACTAAAATGGTGCAGGGTCTGCAACAGAAGCCATACGAGGAGAAACTAAAGGAGCTTAATATGTATACCCTTGAGGAAAGGAGGAGAGGATGGACATGATAGAAACATTTAAGTACTTCAGCAGAATCAACAAAGTCCAAGAGGTAGCATCTTTCAGAAAAAGAGATGTGCAGAACAAGGGACACAATCCGAAGATAGAGGGACGGCTCAGGGGCAATGTGAGGAAGTATTTTTTCACAGAGAGAATGGTGGACTCATGGAACAGCCTTCCTGAGGAGGTTGTGGGGTCTAAAACTGTGGGAGAATTCAAGAATGCATGGGACAGACATAAGGCAATTTTTGTGGGGAGTAGGAAGAAATAAGCTGTTGGTTAAATAAGATCTGCAGCTTATCCTCTAGGTAGGGAAATGGGCAGACTAGGTGGGCCAAGTGGTCCTTATCTGCTGTCAAAGTCTATGTTTCTATGTTTATGTTGTAGTTATCTGTAGATGTGGTCTACTTTTTAGCTTTCAAAGTCTTGGTGAGAACTTTTGGTTTTGGATGACAAATGTCCTTGGTGGTGAGTTTGGCTTTAGTCTGCTGTCTTTTTCCCTTGAACCTGGAACTGTAGAGTCTTTTGACATCATGAAGCAATGCAGGCTGGATTCTTCTTGCTTGACATCACAAAATCATCAAAAGTCACATCAGGATGTAGTGGGAAGAATCAGACAAGATTTTAGCAGTTCAGCACAGTCTGTAGAAAGATCTCTCCCTGTGGACAGCAATGTTGTTTTGGGTAACTGGACTCTGTGACTCTTTTCTGTTTCAGTTCATTTCTGCTTTTGAACCTGCAGTGCTGGACTCATGGCTATTTAACAGTGCTGCAAGCTTGCTAGCTGGTAAATTCCAAAGTTCAGGCTTTTAACAGAAATTCCAAAACATTACTTTTAGTCCAAATTCTCAGTATGCAAAACATAGGCCTTACTTGATCCAGTACTGGAAGAAAGTCCTTTCTGTAACAGTCAGTTGCAGAAGCTGGTTTAGCACCCCCTTGCTGTGGCAATGTCAAAACCCAAATAATGTTCCAAGCAGGTGTGGCTTCAGGCTTTTTGGTAGAAATCCAAGCTCATCCAAAATTGTCAGGACAGCCAACACAGGTCTTCACACACCAAAAAATTAAGCAATTCTGTGCCAGCTTTGCATCCCATTAATGTTCCACTTACTGGGTGACATCACCATCAAGTTATGATTGGTCTGATCACTCTTTGAGGGTGTTACTGTTAGCCCCTCCTAAGCAATTTTTTTTCCAATATGACCTCATCCTGAAAAACTCTTTTTGATATAAAATAACTTTTCTTTCTTGCATCTACGTGCACCTTTGTACATATATAAGACTAACATTAATAGATGCAACTAAAGGAGAAGATTAATTTGAGACCAAACATGATGGTGTCAATTTTAATATAACATTTATAATTTATAAAAGCATTATAAAACTTTTTCCTTTATAGATATCTAAAAAGTATTTACAGATTTCAGACATACATTTTTTTCTGTTTAAAATGATGTTACTTTGGCATACCTGCTATAATTAGGAACTGTATAAATTTAGCAAACTTCTTTAAGACAGTGATTTCCTTTGTTCTTTTCTTGAAGACATCAATCACCGTCAGAAAAGTTAATTCACTATAAACTTTTAGATGGCCTTTCTTTCAATAGCAACAAACTACAAATTTAATATTCATCTTGTTAAACTTCCTAAGATATGAGCTATCACAGGATACCAGATTTGTCTAGTTTTCTAATAAGAACATTATATTAAATAAATTATATTCATAACTTTTGAAAGCTTCATTCTGCAACTATAAAACCTGGTAAGCTTATTTATCATACTATTGTCCTATAACTGTCCAATTTTCATAGCGGCAGTACATTGCATCTTTAAACTATGAATAAAAATTCTTATTTATATACAGGGTAATGGGACTTTCAAAGTCTAAGACTTTTTTTTTGCTGCCAGTCACATGATCTCTTATCTTGATCATAGCCATGGATACCTAGCTCCATCTAAGGCTTTTCCTATAAATTTACCTATAACTCTGTCATGCAAGGCTTGGACATCACAGAGATGATCCTGGAATGTGGCAGGCCCCCTTAGAACAACATTGCACTACATGCTTAGCCTGAAAGGTGTTCACTTATATCATGGCTTAAAAAACAAAATGGGGTTTCATTTCTATTCCCTTAGACCTCCTCTAGCATATGGCAAAGTGCTGCTTATGGAACAGAAATATTTTCTTTTAAAGCATTAAAGCCAGATACTTTGTCTTAAGGTTTAAATAACTAACACTTTTTGTTTTCCCATAGGAATTTATGCAAACAATACTATTAACTTAGAAATTACTCCCATATAAAAATCAGATAAAATAATAATTAAAAATCAAGAATTGAAGATAAAAATAAAATATTTTTTCCATCAAGGGTTTTGTCCCTACATTCCCCCTTTTGAATTAAAAATGCACCCAAAAATGCATTTGCAATTCAAAATGATAACCCTGCTATGTGTGGGTATATAGGTTTAAGCATTGCAGGGAAAACAAAACATAAAAGACAACGTTACATCATCATGCAGTAACGTATGACATCATCATCAGTACATTACATCATCACATGTGACATCATAGGATGTGACACCATAGATGACATCAATGGAGACATACTATTTTTCATAGGTGTGTACAGTACTACATGAACTAACATGATTAAACATGATTACAACTATGTACACTTTCAACATAGCATTTTTTACATTGTTGAACATTTCAATACAACAACTTCTCTTTGTTTATCATCTTTAAAAATCAACATTACAATTGACATTTTAGCTAGACTCTAATTCCTGATCACCAGTCACAGATTTATTTCGAACATTTCCCATGTGTTATTGCATTTACAATATTGCCTCAACTGATTAATATGAACCCATTTAGGTACTACCTCTCCAGTGCTTTTGTGCTTTAGTTCAATTTGGTAGGCTACAGATGAGATTTTGTCAGTGATCACAAAAGGTCCTTGCCAACTCGGAAGAAACTTTTTGACCTTGGCTTTATTTCTACTGTAGTTAAAGTAAAACACTTTATCGCCAATTTGATACTCTTTTGGACTAGTTTTCTTGTCATAATATGACTTTGAAGTTTCAGCATTTTTCTCTAAGTTTCTCTGAGCAAATGCAAATGTTTCTCTCAAATGCTGTTTTAAATGGGTTACATATTCATGTGCGGTAGAGGCACGTGCTGAATTTACATTTCCAGTGGTATACAGGAGATGTAAAGGTAACACCATCTGTCTTCCTGTCATCATTTCAAAAGAAGGAATGCCTGTAGACTTATTAGGAGTAGCCCATATGGTAATTAATACCAGTGGTAACTTTACATCCCAATCTTTTCCTGAAGAACTGATATATTTCTTCAGTATATACACAATTGTTCGATTAGTGCGTTCCACCTGTCCAGATGACTGTGGATGGTGGGACACATGTAGTTTGCTTTGTACTCCTAGAATTTTCCACACATTCTCTGTTACCTCTCCTGTGAAATGAGGACCTCTATCAGATTCTACTCTTAATGGTAATCCCCATTGACTAAGCACATAGTTTACTAATAAGAAAGCAATGGTTTTGGCAGTTTTATTTGGAGCAGGTATACACTCGACCCATTTTGTGAACAGACGAGTAACTGTCAAATGGTATTGGTTACCCCTAGAAGATCTGGTAACAGGACCAATCCAGTCAATCTGGATGTCTGACCAAGGCATAGTAATGCCTTTTGACTGTAGTGGTGTTCTATGTCTGGGAGTGGCTGGTTGGAACTTGCAACAGGTTATACACCCTTGCACATACCCTGCAACATCATCATACATGTAGGGCCAGTAGGCTATCTCTTTCAAGGTTTCATAAGTTCTTCTATACCCCCATGTGCTCCTGATGGTTCATCATGGGCATGTTGTATCATAATTCCCCTGTGGCCTAAAGGAACCACCCATTGGACCTCATGTGGGTTTTTACCAGTCCTTACCAAGAGATCATTCCTTAATTGGAATTTGTCCTTCTAGTTATACATGGCTCTCAGGTCCCAGCTATCCTGTAGGTCATTGTTGGAAATCATGCTTTTAGTATGATCCTTAATGAAACGATAACATTTTCCTACCACTTCATCCTTTTGTTACATTTTTACTAAATCAAAGTCAGGTTTTTCACTATACAAGTGTAGAACCTTATTTTCCTTTTCCTGCTGCTTTTGTCTGTGGGTAACTGAATCCACCTTAGCCTGGACAGGAGGGACAAAGTTCCATTCTTCTCCACTTAAAGCACCCTCCCTAGCCAAAGCATCTGCTAGGTAATTTCCTGTTTTGTCTGGTCCCTGAATTTTGGAGTGTCCTTTTACCTTTTTCCAATAAACAACCAACTTATGTTCTTGAACCAATTGATCTATGGCTAAGGTAAGGTCTGCATGCATCACCTTACTGCCTCTTGAATTGATCATACCATTCACCTTCCACCCCGGTAAATGTGTAAGGAAGTCCTGCCTAACATAATCAGAGTCAGTACAAATTACAATGTCTTGTAACTTATGTTATACTGCAGTCTGTACTGCTATATAGGTGGCTGCCAATTCTATATTGGTTAGATTTAGGACCGAGCTTGTACTTGATAGGAGTACATGATACATTATCCTGCCATACCACTCCTAAACCAGAACATCAGTCTTCACCTTGCCGGAATGAACAACCATCAACATAGGCTCTAGGCAAATTTTCACATGCATTTTCATCATAGTGGTGGTGCCTGTTATGTTGGTACACCATATCCAACTCAAGAAATAGGTCAGGGTCTTGTACTGGAAGTTCATCTACAGTACAATTATGCATCTCCAGGTCTGCTAACCCTTGAACTACTGCATTCCTTTTGTTCTTTGCATACTTAACCTCTAGGGGTAGGCCCTGGAGTGCTAAGGTCCAGTCCACAATTCTGCTGCTTGACACATTACCATCCTTAAGCTTTTGGCTCCCCAGAAGGGTAAGGAGCTGGTAACCAGTCTCTACAACAATTGTTTTACCACAAATGTAAGTTTTGAGCCATTCTACTGCCCATACAGTGGAAAACAATGCCTTTTCACAATCCGAAAACATTTTCTCAACATCACTCAAGGTTTTACTCGCATAAGCAATAACACGTTTGTCTGAATCATGTTTCTGATATAACACTGCACTGATGTTGCTACTAGTATGTCCTACCTTTAGATAAAAATCCTTATCCATTTGTGGGTAAGCAAGACATGGTGCTTGACTCAGACTATCTTTTAGAGCTTGCATGACAGTCTTTTGCTCTCTCCCCCACACCCAGGGTTCTGACTTTTTCAGCAGCCTGGTGAGAGGATAGGCAATCTCTGCATAGTTCTGGATAAACTGTTTTAAGTAGTTACAGATCCCTAGAAAACTGTGTAACTCTTTTAAAGTTTTAGGAGGACCAATTTTTTGGACTGCCTCAACTTTGGCATGCTGAGGATGAAGCCCATCAGGACCAACCTCATGCCCAAGATAGTTTACCCTATCTCTGAACCATTGCCCCTTTGGTAAGAACAACTTGGTACCAGCGGCTTTGAGTTGGTTTAACACATAGGTGACCTCAGCTAGGTGCTCCTCAAAGTGTTTCTTTTGATTAGTACATCATCCACATAAACCAAATTTCCTCTGCTCTCAGCATCAGGCATGGCCTTGTGCAGAAAGATATTGAAATCTGCTGGTGAATTTAAGTACCCAAAAGGACATCTATTCCATGTGTACTGTCTCCTTCCAAAGGTAAAAGCCAGTTTATATTGATCTTTTGGTTCTACTTTTAATGTCCAGAATCCATTTGTTATATCTAGCGAAGTGAAATATTTGGCACCTTGAACTTTAGCCAGACTTTGGTCTAAATATGTTATGGGCCAGCGAGATAAAGGCACTTGTTGGTTTAACTTCCTATAGTCAATAATGAGTCTCCACTTTCCTGTGGGTTTTAGTACAGGCCAAATGGGGGAATTATAAACAGAGTTTACCTGTCTTATAATTCCTCGCTCCATTAAGATATCCAGTATCTCTTGTATATGTTCATAAGATGCTAGTGGTATTCTGTTCTGGCATACATAAACTGGACCTTTACTAGGGTCAGTAGGTACCCTGGTCACATGGAGGTCAGTTACCCTACAATCATGAGCATCTTTAGCAAACATGTTCTTAAACTGAAGGAACATTTCACAAAACTTTTCTTTTTCTACTTCCATTTCACAATTACAATTTTGTATACAGTAGTAGCCACAGACACTGCCAGCTATTTCCCGAAATTTCTGTGATATTTCCAGAAATACCTCATGCTTTCTCCATTTCCACAGTAGGGGCAGCAGAGAGAAATTCTTTAGAAATTTCATGAAATATCTGGAAATAGCTTGCAATGTCTGTGGCTGCTACTGTAGCTTGCTCAATTTGTTCTTTAAAATCTAGGAAAGGTAAACTTTAACCTATTTCTACCTCATCTTCTATTATCTCAGAAACATTTTCAGCATCAATCACATGAACCTCTTTAAACAGTTTTGTTTCATTAGCCTTAGTGAACAGTACAAGGTAATCATTTTCAACTTTACATGCCTGGATGTCTTCCTTATTTACTGGACAAATCTCTTGTAAAGCAATTAAACCATTTGGTAGAGACCTTATTTATTCACCTGTGTCATCCTGAACAATGTCTTCTTGTAACTCCCCAATAACTGGAACAGTTAACTCCAAATCATAAAAGGATTCTGCTATCGCTTCCCCTAACTCACAATTAGCTGCTATAGTGATAGGCTCTACTGTTGGGTTATGTACCAAGAGATGCAGTACTTTGCTGCTCATGCCTAAGCAAGGTATGGATTGGATTTTTAAACCCATTTCACTAAGTTGCATGTCAAGCACAAAGAGTGCAGTCTTGTCAGGCATTTATTGGCCTTTCTTTACATTGACCCTAAGAGAAAAATCCTTGACATTACTTGGAATTCTTGTAGTGAACTCATTTACCACCTGACACACTTGAGGAATAGTTTGTCCAGACCTCAAGGCCTGTGGTGTCACTTTTATTGGGTAAGGGTCCCCTCTTATTCATGATCAAAGAATATCATTGGCTAAGTCAACATACACACCCAGTCATTCAAGGATGTCTAATCCCAGGGTCATGGGAGATTTTAGGCCTTGTACTACCTTTACAGGGTGTTGTATTTTCTTTTGCCCTATTTGGAGGTTCAAAGCACAGATACCTATGCTTTTCACACTAGTGGTCTGATATAGGACATTTTCCAACTACTCTTGTTTATTTATACATGTTAAACTAGGCCTCTGCCTATTTAACATCTTGTAAAACAGTTCACTAATTAAACAGTGCTCATAACCTAAGCATAACACAGAATCCACTATCTGCAAATTCTCTGCTTTGATGGGCACCTTTAACCTGCCTTCCTCTGACCTTATATTGCAGAGTAAGGACTCGTGACTTAGTGGCTGTGTTTCATTTCCACAATCCCCAGAGGGTGTTGGGTGCTCTGAATTCAGTGTCTCTGTGTCAACTGCAGGGCGTGCTTCTGGGGCAGCAGGGTCCACTTCCTTGGTGAAAAAAGTGAGGCCCCTTGCATTAATCTCAGACTTTTATCACATCATGCTTTGACAGACAAACCATGTGAGCTTTGCTTCTTCATGGAGCCAAATATTCAGAATCACCTAGTACAGACATATCAGGTACATCAGAATGTACAAAATTCAATTTAATTGTTGCATCCCTTTTCTCAAGGTAACACGATTCTGATTGTTTAGCAACCTTAAGACTCTTCCCAAATGGAATGGGCCAGTTTACCTGTGCCCACAGGATTCCATGGAAATAGTCAATGATAGGCCAAAATCTTTTTAGGAGGTCATTTCCAATCAAGAAATCAGCCCCAGTTCTATCACTGATATACACCGGGTAGTTGACTTCCATCTTGCCAAACCTCAATTTTAGCCACACTTTGCCTAAGGTCTGTTGAGCCCCACCTCCATAACCTACTACTTGTAAGCCATCAGAGAGGGTTACTAACACCTTTTAGTGACCTACTTCATCAACCAGTTTGTCATAAAAGCTTCTGGACATCAAGTTAACTTCTGCTCCAGAGTCAACTAAAGCTTCATGACTTAGGTTGTTTTCAATGTTGATGTCAAAGCAAAATCTATCTGTTCCCCCCTTTAGGGATTAAGTTGCCCAGGTAGAATTTGCTTTTCTTAACTCCTGGCAACATGGCAGGTTTACTGTGGCACTCAACACTGCCTGCAGCAGTAACTTGGGATACCTCTAGGGTAAGGTCAGGTTTTGCATTAACACTCTCATTTTCCAGTTTCATAGCAGTTTTATTACTATTGTCATCAATTGCAATTTGATTAATCTGTCAGCATTAGGACGGACAGAAGGCTGTAGTCACTGGCCATTATTATTGGTTCCACTGTTGCTAGAGGTTGCAGATGGGTTCTGCAAAGGTGTAGGAAACCCAGAAGGCAGAAGAGGAGGGGGGACCAAATGCTGGAGAAGCAATTTTAAGTATCCCATCTCCTCCTTTATTCCCTGTATTTCCTCCATGACTAGGGAACCAGGTTGACATCTGTCTTGGAACCTGTAACCATCTTGCTCATTGTTATAGTTTTGTTGCCCCCTATAGGCACCTCTACCACCCCTATAGTCATTGTTGTATCCTCTGTAGTATCCTCTTCCATACCCTTGGCCGCATCCTCTACCAGGATCATAACCTGGATAGGAAGGTCCTTGATTTTGATATGGCTGAGGTTGTGAGAATTTCTGAGGGGTTTGATAGAACCATGACTTAGGACCAGGTGGTGGAACCACCACAGGGGAAGCTTGGGCAGGGTTGGTAGATTGTATTACTACTATGGGGTCAGGCACAGCCTTAGGCTGCGCTACAGCTTTTCCTGGTTGAGTGTTGTTACCGCTTTTCTTTCTTTGTCTCCTGTTTTTGGGGGTAGATAGCTCACCCCCTTCCATATCCAAAGTATCCAATGTAGTTACTTCAGACACTTGGACCTTGGAATTGGGACCCCCTCCCTTTTTCTGTGGAGGAGAGTCATCACCTCTTTCAGAGTCACAGATGTGTTCTGCCTGTCTGGCAATCCAGTGGAAGTCCATGGATCTCTTGTTGAGCTCAAATGCCAATTGTGTCCTGATAGCAGGGGGTAAACCTTGGTAATATGCATTTCGATGTCATCTGAATCACTGTCTGAGTGATCTTCTGCTCCAAAGTACACATCCTTTAGCCTGCAATAATATCCCCTAGGACTCTGATCAGCCCCACACCGCATTTGGTAGGCTACACGTCTGACTTCCCCCTTTCTGCGGTATCTACCAGACTCCTTTTTTAGGAATTTATACAGTTTGTCAGGTTTGTTCCTACTTTCTCTAGACATTCTTGAGCACTCTGATCGAGGATCATCAATAGACCACCTAATCACAAAACTCTGTTTCCCCTCATCAGTTATGCACAAAGATTCAAAACACTCTTTTAGTTTTCAAATATGCTGCTCAATGCCTGCTTTCACAGATTTAGAATTATGCTTCTCACCTACCAGTTTCAAAGGTTGAGTAGCAGTTTTTGATTTTAAATACCCCTGTTCCTTTTCAGAAATATTTGAATTTTTTCTGGACCCATCAGATGAGTCACCTTCAGAATCAGAGCTTCCTTTTTGCTTAATTTTATATCTCTTTTTATGCTTATCACTTGGTTCCTCTTCAGAACAGGAATATTCCTTTTCAGGGGAGGAGTCATCTGAGCAAGATTCCTCAGGTGCATTTATTTTTACATGATTTTTAATTTTGCTTTTGGTATCACCTTTTTGAGCCTGTAAATCTCTGACTTCTTTTCCTAGTTTATAGAAGTGTTGCTCCAAAAGGGTACACCCCTGTTTCCATTTGATAGTCTCCTTTCCTGTTTGTGCACTGATCTCTCTATCTTTATGTATTTTCTCTTTTTGCACTATTTCTTGTTTTAACTCTTTTTCAACACTAGAATGAACAGGTGAGTGTGGTTGGCAAGGGACTGTTCCATTGTGGGTCCTGCACCACAGAAATCCCAAGAAGGACAAGCCTCTTGTTCCTTACCCTGGGGTGGATACCCAAAGGGTGAACAGCTTATGCTTCTTTGTTCTGAGGTTTCCTCATTCCATCTGGGTACGAGGTGTCTTTCCCTGTCTGCCCCGTGTTTCTGATCACTTTCATATTGCTCCCTTACATTATGATACATTTGTACCATTTCATTTAGCTCCTTGGTAACCTGTTCATTAGCATGCTTTAATTTTGCTTTTTCCCTTTCCAAAGCTGTGTCCCACTCTTTAAGCTTCTCATTAGTCTTTAATATTTTGGCCTTCTCTGCCTCTGCAACCAAGCACTGCTCTTTTAGCTGTCCATTCAAGTTTTTCAAGGCAACAATGTCAGTTTTTAAGTTGATTAGGACACAGCCTCCATCAAATATTTTCAGAATACTTACATCTCACTGTTCTTTGAGCAATTGCATCTGGCCTGCAAGTCTACTACATTCATGAGATCTCTCTTCTAATTGTTGGTTTAACTGTTTTACATCATTACGTAACCTTAATTTGTCAATACACAGCTTCTCAATCCTATGAACATACTCTTTATTCTGTTCTTTTAATTCTTTAATTTCTTCTTCTGTCCTACAACTTGGATACAGAGGTATCAATGGCTCCTCCTTAATGATAGGTATTGGCAACATCTGCATGAACCATCCCTACAGTTGCAATAGCAGCTGCCATGTCTCAAGTTCTTGTTACTAAACTTTAACAATAATTACCATAAAATGTCAATAACCTTTTATCTAACACAATTTAAACAAAGAACCAGATCTTTCCTTTATACTTCAAAAGTCCTTTATCTTGCAGTTTTACTGCCAGATAATGACATCTTTTGGTCTTTTTCTCACTGTCTAGGGGTAATTCTATCTTTAAATCTTTGAGAAATAAGAACAGAAAAATATTACTTATTCCATTTAGTAACTTGCAAACAATAACTGTAATAATATTTATTTCTCATACAACCTATGTGTGGGCTGTTATTCACTAACAAGCATCCCGGACTAGTCCCCAAAGATGTCAGAACAAAGGCTTATAATATCATTTTTTATAAGAATGCACTTGGATTCACCTCAGGCCTTACCTAATAATTATTTCATAAATTACCAAAAATAATAAATAGTCACATGTGATATTATCCTATGCTCTCCAGATTCAAAAATGACGGTGAAAAACACTGTTGCCACACTTTGGATTATATAAGAGATAAATATATTTTATTCACACATGTACAAGTCCTAAATATTCATAACTAGCATATATATCAAGCATAATAAAAGTAATGTAAACATAAACTATAATGTAAATAAAAGAGATTTTAGAAAATCAAATAAATCATATAAAACAAAACAAATTTCAACAATAAGCAATGTAAATAAACAAGCAATATTCAGCACAATAAATGACAGTTTATACTATTTATTTAGCATACTTACAAATAGCATGACCTTTTCTTTTTACTATGAGAATTTGCAGCTCATTACTCTAGTGTTTCAGATTATCTTGGCATGATACTTGTTTAAATGTTATATTATGTAAAGGTATTTTCTTTAGATTTAAATTCTAGCTTAACCATAAACCCAAGGTTTGAAGCTACAATGCACTAAGTTATCACCCCGTAAAGCCAAATAAGTACTAATAGTACGATAATGGAATACCGTACTTATGTTTTAGTTATCTGTAGATGTGGTCTTCTACTTTTTAGTTTTCAAAGTCTTGGTGCGACCTTTTGGTTTTGGATGACAAATGTCATTGGTGGTGAGTGTGACTTTAGTCTGCTGTCTTTTTCCCTTGAACCTGGAACTGTAGAGTCTTTTGACATCAATGAAGCAATGCAGGCTGGATTCTTCTTGCTCGACCTCACAAAATCATCAAAAGTCACTTCAGGATTTTGTGGGAAAAATCAGACATGATTTTAGCAGTTCAGCACAGTCTGTAGAAATATCTCTCCCTGTGGACAGTAATGTTGTTTTGGGTAACTGGACTCTGTGACTCTTTTCTGTTTCAGTTCATTTCTGCTTTTGAACCTGCAACTCTCGGCTCACTGCTATTTAACAGCACTGCAAGCTTGCTGGCTGGTAAATTCCAAAGTCAGTCTCTTGTTCAGGCTTTTAACAGAAATTCCAAAACATTACATTTAGTCCAAATTCTCAGTATGCAAAATATAGGCCTTGCTTGATCCAATACTGGAAAAAAGTCCTTTCTGTAATAGTCAGCGGTGGCAATGTCAAAGCCCAAATAATGTTCCAAGCAGGTGTGTCTTCAGGCTTTTTAGCACAAATCCAAGCTCATCCAAAATTGTCAAGACAGCCAACACAGGTCTTCACACACCAAAGAATTAACCAGTTCTGGGCCAGCTTGGCCAGCATTCCATTAATGTCCCACTTACTGGGTGACATCGCCATGAAGTTATGATTGGTCTGAGCACTCTTTGAGGGTGTTAATGTTAGCTCCTCCTAAGTCATTTATTTCCAATATGACCTCATCCTGAAAAACTATTTTTGATATAAAACAACTTTTCTTTCTTGCATCTATGTGCACTTTTGTACATATATAGGACTCACATTTTTAGATGCAACTAAAGGAGAAGATTCATTTGAGACCAAACATGATCGTGTCAATTCTAATATGACATCTATAGTTTATAAAAGCATTATAAAACTTTTTCCTTTATAGATATCTAAAAAGTATTTACAGATTTCAGAAGAAATTTTTTTTTCTGTTTAAAATGATGTTACTTTGGCATACCTGCTATAATTAGGGACTATATAAATTTAGCAAACTTCTTTAAGATAGGGATTTCCTTTGTTCTTTTCTTAAAGACATTAATCACTGTCAGAAAATTTAATTCACTATAAACTTTTAGACAATATTTCTCTCTATAGCAACAAACTACATATTTAATATTCATCTTGTTAGACGTCCTAAGATATGAGCTATCACAGGATACCAGATTTGTCTAGTTTTCTAATAAGAACATTATATTAAATAAATTATATTCATAACTTTTGAATGCGTCATTCTGCAACTATAAAACCTGGTAAGTTTATTTATCATACTACTGTCCTATAACTGTACAATTTTCATAGCGGCAGTACATTTCATCTTTAAACTATGAATAAAAATTCTTATTTCTATACAGGGTAATGGGACTTTCAAAGTCTAAGACTTTTTTTTTGCTACTAATCACATGATCTCTTATCTTGATCATAGCCATGGATACCTAGCTCCATCTAAGTATGTTCCTATAAATTTACCTATAACTCTGTCATGCAAGGCTTGGACATCACAGAGATGACCCTGGAATGTGGCAGGCCCCCTTAGAACAACATTGCACTACATGCTTAGCCTGGAAGGTGTCCACTTACATCATGGCTTAAAACACAAAATGGGGTTTCATTTCTATTCCCTTAGACATCCTCTAGCATATGGCAAAGTGCTGCTTATGGAACAGAAATATTTTCCTTTAAAGCATTAAAGCCAGATACCTTGTCTTAAGGTTTAAATAACTAACACTTTTTGCTTTCTCATAGGAATTTATGCAAACAATACTCTTAACTTAGAAATTAGTCCCATTTAAAAATTAGATAAAATAATAATTAAAAATCAATTCTTGAAGATAAAATTAAAAAATGTTTCCATCAAGGGTTTTTTTCCCTACATATCTATATCATATAAAATATCCATATCATCTCTGTCTGTAACAGTGAATCTTTAAAGCTGCCTCCTCTTTCTGCTACTGTCACATTCTCTAATCCCCAGAAGTGTAAAGATACCCCATTGTGGGCTGCTGAGGTAAAATGCATTGCTACGGGTGATGTTTCATTTTTTTCTGCATATCTCGCCCTTATGCTTATGAATTCTAGTTTTTAAAATCCTGCCTGTTTGGCTGATTTATAGCTTGTCACACGGACACTGAATCACATATATCACTCCTTCATGAGTGCAATCAATATGCTATTTAATGCTAAATAGCTGTCCTTTGTGTGGATGTATATAGGTTTGTTATTTAGATGTATAGCTACATACAGAACATCTGCCACATGGCACCATCCTTAGTGCCAATGCTTATAATAATAGTTGTTCCTACTTATTTTCTGGCAGTTTGAATTGTGACTGTATTAGTTGGTGTTTTAAGTTTCTTACTTTTTTGTGGCTATAATTGGTTTATTTTGTAATTCAGGTATTCTTTCATTATCTGTCTGTACCACTGTACCAACTACCAATGTGTGTTAATTATCTTCCTTATCTCTCTAAGTTTATGATTGTATTTGGTTGCAAACATTAAATGCTGTAACCCTTCATCTGTACCTTGTTGTCTTAGAAAGTCTTCCCTATTTCCCTATTTCTCTGTTCTATTCTTTGTTTTGCCTTTTCTAGTGTTTCTTTCTTATATCCCCTTTCTCTGAACCTATCCAGCATGTTATCAGTCTCCTATTTAATATCTGTGTTAGTGTTGCAGTTTCTCTTGACTCTTGTCAGCTGTGAAAAAGGATGTTATGTTTCAATTTTGTTTCATGAAAGCTGCTTCCATGCAACACAGTGTTTCTATCTGTTTCCTTTCTATAGAATGACATCTCTAGCTTGTTGTTTTTCACTTTTACTAGTAAACCTAAATATGTGATTTTTTTATCATAATTTATTACAAATTTTAAGTCTTTATATTTTCTTTTCAATTCCTCATGGAATTCTCTGAGTTGCTTTTCTGTTACTCCCCACATCATAAAGATGCCATCTATATATTTAAGCAACACTTTGGTTTTTCCAGGATAAATGTCAGAGTTTGCATATATGCAATTTTTCTTGAAATTGGTTATGTAAGCATTTACATATGCTGAGGCCATTGTAGACCCCATTGCTGTCCCTTTATTTTGCTGATAAAAAGTTCCCTCAAACTCAAAGTATTTCTTTTTTAATATAATATCAGCTAGTTCATGTAGTAATTGTGTTTTAGGTTTCATGTTAGTGTCTCTTGTGTCTAGGATTTTTCCCACGCAGTTAATGCTCTCTTGGTGCAGTATAGACGTATATGAGTCTGATACATCCAATGCGACTAGGATTATGTCTACTTCTATTTCACTTTCTGATATATCCCTAAGTTTTAAAATCATATCCTTCGTATCTTTAATATATGAAACTGTTTTCTCAATTAACGATTGTAAGTGGTAGTTGATATACCTAGAAACAGATTCAAAAATCAAATCAATACCAAAGACTATAGGTCTCCCCTGTGGGTCAGTAGTACTTTTGTGAACTTTGGGTATTGAATAAAAAATAGGTATTCTGGGGAATTCTTTGGATAGGATTTCTGCCTTCCATGGCTGAATCCATCCCTCACCTGCACATTCCTTTATGGTGTTGTCTATTTCCATTTGTTATCTTCTTTGTGGGGTCCCTTGGCAAAATGTCATAATTATCTTGTTTTTCCAAGAGTGTCATACACATTTTTCTGTATTGATCTCTGTCCTGAATTATGATGCCTCCCCCCATTATCCATACTTTTTATTACTATGGTCTTGTCTTTTTTAAGGTTTTCCAGTGCTACTCTTTCTTGTTTTTTGAGGTTACTATGTTGTCGCAATAAACTCTTCCTGTCTTTAAATAGATTCATTATTCCCTTCTCTGTTACTGTACAAAGGGACTTTATTTCCTGGTTCCTACCTATTGGAGGGTTGTACTTAGGATTTTATCTGCATTGTTGGTTTAAGTTGTTGTTTATAAATATCTGTTTGGGGTATATTCTCATTTCCAAATAGATTGTTAAGCCTAAGGGATCTAAAAAACCTCTGTAGGTCCACCTCAAGGTCAAAGAGGTTGATAGGTTGTGTTGTGATGAATGACAGTCCCAAGTGTCTTGACACCAGCAGATAAAAGAATATAAAAGAATTATACCCAATGAACAAGCTCTATTTTAGAGTGAAACATTGGGAAACAGAGAATAAAAAGAAAAGAAAGAAAATTATCACTGTACATTGCTGAAGTGTGATGATTTAAAGGGCCCCCCCTACCATACAATAGTTACTTTGCATTAATCTTGTGCCTCTTGGGGGGGGTTGAAGAAAAAGACTGACAAAGAATATGACAATTTCCCATCTTATCTTTTTGCAAGCTGAAGCTAGATATCAAGGGCCCAATTATGAAAAAGTCCTTAGATCACCACAATTTGCATTGATCTAGGGCTGCAGCAAACCCTGGGTGCACCAGGGACCCTGTGCAAGACTCTATAAAACATAGGGTCCCAGCACCAAACTCCATGGGTTTTGCTGTAAGTCTTTAGTTGCACCAAATAGGTGGAGCACCCATGCACATTGCTGCAGGGATCCAGCCTGCACCCGTCAGGTTCAAAACTGGAGGGATCAGGATGTTGGGGTGGAAGAATCATCCTTCCTGGATAGAGTCATTACTTGTGGAGCACAGGAGGTGGGAATGGGGGAGTCAGGCAGTTATCAGCATGCGTGATGACACCTGTTGAAGTGTGCCTGCTGTTTACTGCATGTACGATGTAGGTCTAGTATCATACATACACTAGTTCAGCTAAAATCCCTGGTGGTCTTGCACCCGCTGATCACTCCCACACAATGTAAAAATGGTTCCCTGATGGTTTATTGCCCCCATCTCCCCCAGACATCTTAAAATGATTCCCTGGTAGTCTAGCAGACACCCCCCAATCTGTGATCTCTCCTTGACATAATAACAGATAGTCCCTGGTAGTCTAGCAGAACCTTGATCCCTGATCTCCCCACCCAAAATCATGTAGGTTACATACCTGGTAGTGAAGTGCCTTCCCACCCTGGCAGACACTGCCCACCCACCCTGCTCCTCCTTGTCCCGAGCTGGCAGCCAGAACAGTCCTTCTCTCATCACCACAGCTGGCCACCAACTGAGCTGTCCAAACAAATGAACATTCTAAGGTAAACAAAACATAATCAGAATCTTAAAAATAATGGCTTTTCCAAAAAAAAACAGTTCCTGCTTAAAACCTATGAATATGGATCCTATCACAATTTTTTCTCTTTCAGCTGAATGTTCCACTTTACCTACACTGATAGCAATCTTACAAGAAGGAGAACTATTCAGTAAGGATAAAAACTGTGGCAAATGTGGAGTTCCAATGTTAATTACTAATGACTCATTTGCAGGTTGACTGGGGATGTTATGGAAGTGCAATAAGAGACAGTGCAGTGCAAAAGTCAGCTTGCTGACAGTGACCTATTTTGGCAAGTTGAGAGTGCCTTTGCCAAAACTGATAATGTTAATATTTTACTGGGCATCAAAAACTTCAGTCGCCCTTTCCTGTGAACAGTTGGAATTAACTAACAAGACTACCATAGATTGGTTCCAGTTCTTGTGTGACATATGGACATGGAAAATACTTCAACTGACTGAGGAGTTGGGAGGTGAAGGAAAGATTGTATTGATTGACAAGTTAGTGATGGTAAAAGCTAAATATAATCGTGGCAGAAATCCACACACACACTGGACAGATAGCTGTTTGGTATGTATGATGCGGAAAAATCATTAGGCATACTGCAGTTTGTAGACAGACAAGAAGCTGCAACACTTTGCCCATGATAGAGAAAAATATCAAGTCTGGAACTATTATCCACAGATACCAATGAGCTGCCTGCAATTGTACTAAAGCAATCCCCAACAGAAACAATGTGCACAAGACAATTAACCATTCAGACAATGTTGTTAACCCACAAACAGACGTGCACACTAACTCAGTAGAAAGTTATTGGACAAGGGCAAAAAAATTGTTTAAGAGGATGAATGGTACAAAAGAGAGCATGGTACAATCCTATTTAGATTTGTTCATGGTTTGTAAGAGATTTGTCTAAACCAGCGCAGAGGCTTTTAACAACATGCTTGCCCATATCGTTCATTATCAGGAAGAGCAAATGTGTAAGTTAACTTCAGATAATACTGTTGGGGGGCTCCACCCCCCCACATCCCTCCTTCCCTCCACACACCCCTTCCATCCACATCCCACACTTTCCAATCCCACTGAAAACATTTTCTGAGAGTAGCACATAAATAATAAAATTACACGTAACATGTCTAATGTTTATTATTGTTTATTTTTGCAGAGAATAGAAAAATTATTGTACAGAAATGCAACATTTGCCAGACTGTTGTTTCAGTTTATAGTTCCCATCCCTGGGTCCCTTGTTTTCCTTTTTTGTCTTTCACTAAAGCTTGGTTTGAAATATTACCTTTTGTCTCATTTTTTTTTCTTCTGCAGACTGCAAATAAACTAATAGTGTAATCCCCCCCAAAAAGTTAAAAATAATACCGAGTAGCAGCTCGGCTTCTGTGATTGCATGTGTGTATGTTCTCTAGACTGCAAACAAAACAATACTTAAATCCAAAAAAAAAAGTTAAAAACAATACAGATCCAAAAAAAGGTAAAAACAATAAGGAACAGCAACTTGGCTCCTGTGTTGCCGTGTGTGCGGCTCCTATCTTAGCTGGTGAACATGCATGAGTGCTGCAACATAATGACACAGATAATTTCAAACTGATGTGTGTGTGAGGTATACTGAGCAGTATGCTAGCAGAGTGTGGGAAAGGGTGGTCCAATAATCTCCACTATCTCCCATTAGATTACCAGAGACTATTTGTTATTATGTCTGGGGGATATTAAGGATTGGGGCCATGTCTGGTAGACTACCAGGGAATCATTTTATGTTGTCTGGTGAAGATGGGGGGATACTAGTCCACCAGGGAATAATTTTTACATTATGTGGGGGAGACTGGGGGGGGACACTAGACCACCAGGGCTGATAACTGAACTACTGTATGTATGGTACTAGACTACACTGTGCATACAATTCATGGCATGCACACCATGATCAATGCCATCATTCCCACTTATGACCAGCTGTCTTCCCAACTCCCCCACTCCCACCTCCCATCCCCCTTCTGCAGCCAGCTGCCCACTCTCAGATCCTCTCTAAGTGGTGTAAGTCACTTAGACCACTTCCTGACTGGTCTAAGTGGTGCCCTTTGCTGCATCCATGGTGGGGCTTTTAGAATCCTGAGAAAAGGGTTGTAGCCCCACTATGGTGCAAGCCCCCTTGTGACCTGGCACACCACAATATAGGTCACAAGGGTGGCAGGTGCAGACCCACTTTGTAGCAGTGGCTCTCTGTTCTGATGCAGACTGCATTTCAGAATTGGGAATGCTGCATCTTTTGACACAAGGTGCCAATTGCAGAAGAAACATGTGATGCAGGAACCTTGTGTCTGTCTAAGGGATTTGAGAATTGAGCCACAAATGTTGTAGTCTTTAAGGGAGCAACTTAATATAGGCAGAAAAATTATACTGTGGGATATGGGATATTACTGGATAGGGAGTTGCTAGGACCTCAGAGAAACAGTGTATTAAAAAAAAAAAACTGTGGATTAATCTGCAAGTATTTTAATAAACCACCTCAGGGGGATAGTTACTGTCATACAACCTAGAGGCAGAGAAACAGCAAGCAATCTAGCCAAAGGTGCAACATTATGTTAGTAGTTTAGTACAAAATCACTAAATGCTGGTCTTGAGGCAACAACTAGCACATTAGACTCTAGCACCTATACGGTAGCAGAAACAGTAACCTAACAGGTAGCATGTGGTATATGGTAATGACTTATATTGGTCTAGGCAGTATCTAGTATATTAAATTCAGCTTCAGTAGACTGTAGAGGGTAGGAAGTAGCAGGTAAGAGACCAAACAGAGACAGACATGATAATGAGAAATATTTGCATGGTTACCGGACCATTTTTCCCCTTTCCCTTTTTTTACCTTCACCCACATTTAAAATCTAAAGACTTTTCTTCTGATGCTATTTGATTTTTTTTTTTTTTTGATTGGTAACTGAAGAACTACGATAAAAAAAATAATACTATTTAAAGGTGTAAAAAATAATTAAAGGGCTTTTAAAGTTTAGTTTACTGCTGTGTAATGCATCTGTAAATTCTTTTGCACCAAGTTTTGATTTGAATTGTGTTTATAAATACACAGTAAAGTAGGAATCCAGTTCTTTTATTTCTCACTGACATTAGAAAAAGGCAAAAGGGATAACCAAACCTGTAAGCTGATGAATGGCATGGACAAGACACCTGGGAAAAACTGTATACCACACTTTATTTAATAAGCTATAGAACTGACCAGTGAAGGGCAACAGCCTGACAAACAATTGCAAATCAAGGCACAGAGGGCCACAAGCAATCAGAAAATGCAGGTAAACCACCCGGACTGTTGTAGCACTCATGAGAACTGGACACAAATCTGATGAAGCCTCTGAAGTAAGCCAACGCGAAGGAAATTAAATAACCTCTGAAAATAATACTGGCAATTTATGCACTACAGTACTGAAACAGTTCCACACAAAAAAGACATTTTGTTTCATGTATGCTTCAGACTTAATCAATGTTCCTACAAATCCTGACAGTTCAGCTCTTTCATGAAAGAATTTCAAGTAGAATGAACAGCCAAACTGTTTTTTTTTTTAACTCTGCTATACTTTCTGTTTAAAGGGGCATTGCAGAAGCTGAACATGGGAGTCCTTCAGGTCTGTACCATATGTTTTCAGCTACAGATGCATGGATTTTATATAGCTCTAGAGTGAAATCCATAACATTTCAAAATTTACATGACTTATAGGAGCTGACCTTAAAAAACTCATGACTTAAAAATATTGTATAGCTCTCAGAAATAGTATATGTTTTCATAACTACTAATACACTCTTTTCAAGAGGGTGCAATCACACCACGGCCAGTGCCCGGTGTCTCCAGCAGACAAGCAAGCATAAAGGAGTGGGGCCTGGTGTCAGTGTCTCCACACACTCCCAACAACTGGCCACTGTCTATAGTCATTACCAGAGAGACACAGATAGGACTAAGAGAGTTCCTTACAGAATGGCTCTTATCAGCCCTGAACCACCAAGCAGGTAAGCTGTTCCACAAGGAGGGCAAGAGACCCTTCTGGAAAGGTATCTGCTTAGTATGGACTGCCTCTCCAGCTTCTACTATAGGCAGTTCACATCAAGAAGTACCCTTATTAATCTGAGTTCAGCTACAATGACCATGCAATCTAAATGAACACATATAGAATAATGGATAGGGAACTGTGCACAACAAGGCTGTGGTCCCATCAAGGGTTTTGATGACATCATAGACCTCAAGAGTGAAGCTCGAGAGGTCCATAGGATGTCATGAAACACCCGAGATGGAAACACGGCCTTGATGTGCACAGTTCCCTATTAGTTATTTTGTATAGTATATGGTTCCCCACAAACTGTGCCACATTAATTTCACAAGGATTTGTTAGTTTCTGTACCTTGTCCAGACACTGCCGTTTTCTCCCGGTCCTCGCTGCAGTTCCGCTCAGCTGCCAACCCCGAAGGTACCATTGCTCACTGTTTTCCAGCTTAGCTTTGTATGGAGGGACCACTGATTTATTTAAAAAAAAAAAATGCTGACAAACTGATAGTTTGGAAACAGGGTGCCCACTATGGCAGTTCGTGTCCAAACTATATGAAAAGCTCATGCTCAACCACTCGCTTACCAGCGCTACCATTCTGTACAGTGTTTTTTGAAAAGTCAATGTTTTCAGACAATCAGGAAACAGTTGAAGGTTAAGAAGTTGTTTTACTATCGTTGTAACATCAGAACGATAGTACAACAACTTTTTTGACCTTTGAACTGTCCTACAACAGGATTTGGAAAACCATCATTTTCCATCCACAATAAACCCTAACCATATACTATATTCTAATTACAGCACCTTTTTTGTCAGGAGGATCTGTTAAATAATAAAACAAACTTTTTTTAAGAATCTAAACTGCTAAAAAATAAATCAAGGATCAAGGAAATTAGGGAGGCAGTATAGTGATGTGGTTTAAGGCTCTGAGCTGCAAATCTGGTGACATCCAGCAGACCAGACCTGGGTTTGAATCCCACTGCTTCCACTTGCATACTGTGTGACCCTAAGCAAGTCACTTAACTTCCCTGTGCTCCCAGGTCACTCCTGTAAAAAAGCTTTCAGCTTAGTGTGCTACTCCTGGTTAAACAACTAAATCAAAAAAAAAAAGAGGAGCTCAGATAGCAACTGCTGCTGCTGCTGATGAGGAGTCAGACAGCTGATCTTCCATTTGTGCATCACCAAACTGTGTGTGGCCTGGAGTGAGAAAGTTGGACTCTATTAGGCACTGTATAAGAGGGAGCTTTTCAACTTCTGATGCTCCTATCTTGCCTCCTGTGCCACTATCCTCCTATCAAGAGGAGTGTCTGTCTAGTACTGGAGCCTCTGCTTAATATTTAAATCCTTATTCCCAGCAGTCATTCACTATGGTCCAGAGCCAAAGGGCCAGAACACAAGAAAGTAACACTGTGGTTATCAGCATGGGATGGCAGTCGACAGGAGGTACTGTACCCTAGGTGTGACACTATTATACCGAAATATATGAATTGTATGTAAATGCTATATGTAGTACTTGGGAGAAGGGTTTACATGTTTGTGTATTATTCTTTGCTTGTGTTGCAAGGTAAACGTACATATCTCACATGTAAATTGTTATTAATTTGTGTTGTAAACTAGGACAAGTAGTAAAATGTAATTTAGGGTAGGCCTGTATAACATAAACTGTATTAACAAAATGGCTATAATACCTATCTGGGGTAGGCTTTCAGTTTAAATTGGGAATGGTTGTAGGTCCCTTTCTGGGATAGGCCTATTATTCAAACACAAGGTAGTAAAGGGCTTTGGAAGAAGTTTGTTGGGCGGATTTTCCTTCACCTTGTCTGGATAGGACTGGGAGGGAGGTAGTGAGTGGCTAATATTACATACCATCGCTGAAGGGACTAAGGAGAATATTAAAAATGGTTACTTAACTATTAAGTCAAGAGGGAATGAGCATTTGGGTTGAAAGGAGGAGAACGAAAGAAAGGAGAATTTGGAGACAACAGAGGGGAGAGGGGACAGTGGTAAGCTGCAGATAGTGTGGGGAGGTAGTGTTCTTAAGAATAATGTAGCAGACAGGAGGCAAGGTAAGGCAAGGCAACTTTATATGGTGCCCATTCCCAAGGGCTTTGGGTGCCTCACAATAAGAGCAACAAATACATTATAACCATTTAGCATAAATATAAACAAATAATACTGTACAGAAAATTGCTCAGCAGTGCCAGATCCTAACCTTTGTATAAATAAATGAATTGCTAAATGTGATTTAAACATAACCAGGGAAGTCGTAACTCTCACTTCCTGAAGCAGGGTATTCCAAAAGATTGCAGTAGCAATGCTGAATGCCCTATCTCTCGAGGACTTCAGGTGAGATCTAAATATTTACAGGAGGTTTACATCTTCTGACCAGAGGGGGTGGTCAGAAGCATAAGGACTCAGGAGATATTTCAGGTAGCCCAGACCCAGTTTGTGCAGAACCTTGAAGTTAACAAGCAGACCTTGAAGCTGATGCACTAGTGCACCGGTAACCAGTGCAGAACATGGAGAATTGTCATGATATGCTCAAAGCATCGGGTCACAGCATCCAGCAAGGCTGCCGCATTCTGGATCAGCTGCAATCAATGCATCAACATTGTGGCAACCCAAGGTATAAAGTATTACTGTAATCCAATTTAGATATATCAAGGGCGTGCACCAGAGTTGCCAGGTCAGCCATTTCCAGAAAGGGTTCGATCTGGGAAATGTAACAGGGGTGGTAAAAGCCACTGTGGATAACAGCAAACACCTGATGTTCTAAAGTCAGCTTGAAGGCACCAATGACCCACAGATTTCTAATGCTGTCTATGTCTCCGAACATTATACCTTCTAAAGGAGGAAGGATAGTGCCACCACTCATTATCCCTGAACCAGCCTGACTCAGCTTCATGAATAACTCTTCCATCTTCAATGGATTCAATCTGAACCAGCTGGCTATGATCCATTCCTGAATTTCCCTAAAGCATTCCATCAATTCCAGGACAGCCATATTATTATCAAGTACACAAGACACATATAGCTCGGTATCACCAATATAGCAATGAAAACCTCCACAATAACATCAAAGGCTCTCTCCCAATGGCAGCATGTACATGGCAAATGGTGTGGGAACCAAAATTGATCATTGAGTCACACCACAACAGAGTACAGCACTGCTCAAAATGAAAGAGCCAATGTCACCTGCTGCATCCTGCCAGAAAAGTAGGACTCAAACAACTGCAATATTGTACCTGTGAGTCCTACATAATGCCTCATAAGGGCCAATAGTACTTGATGATCCACCATGTCCAAAGCCGAAAACAGGTCAAGCAGATAAGGATGGAATGACACCTGCCATCTCTCACCATGAGGAGATTATGGTATACCTTGACTAAGGCCATCTCTGTAGTATGACATAGTCAGAAACCAGACTGGAAAGGCTCATTAATGTCATATTTCTCCAGGCGTTGTTCTAGCTGCACTGTTACCACCTTCTTATGATCCAGGAGGATGTACAATATGTTGAACGCTATTCTTTTAATGGAAGAAGAGGTATACATGCTTAGGCTAGAACTGGGAGAATTGGAATGGGTATTTAGATATAACTGGTAGTTGGCAGGAACGAGTGACTGGAGAAAACAGGAAGAATACAAGATCTCCAAAGGAATGAGGAGATGAGGATATGTAGTACTTGGCAGGGGACATCAGAAACAGTTAATATGAGTCTGTCATCAGAGTGCAAGGTCACGCAACAAGGCTATCTTTACCCTAAAGGGAGAAAAAGCAGAGGGAGGTAGGATTGAGAACAGCTAAAAGAGTGGGTGGAAAGAAACAGGAAGTGGAAATCAGTCAACTCAAGAGGTAAAGATTAGTAATAGCTTATTGTCATTTGTATGGTTATAGAATAGGACACCTCTTCTAGATCACAGGGTACTAGGAATGGCAAGACACCAAAACATTTGGGTGGAGAGTCAGCAACAACAAGGGGGCAATATGGAAGAAAGATATAAAGGAGGTAGCTTGTGTCAGTTGAAGAAGGGGAGGAAGAGTACAAGGGTGGAGTCACATGTGAATTAGAAACAAATTGATCTTAGGAATATAACAGAGGAGGAGGAGGGAGCAATCGGATCACAAGTAGAGATGGGTATGCAGAGGAGGGGACAGTGTAAGAGAAAGGGAGAGACCAAATTGGGTGGATAAACCAAATCATATACAGCAGAACCAATCAGTGTGCCATGCAGTAATGCTACAGAATATCATAAAATGCTTCCATACACTGCAGGGAACAGTATAATTCAATGAAAATTAAGCCCTTTTTACTGTAGGATTTTGTAACATATCATTTACTGCAAGTTACTGTGTTGCACCATGGCTGGGTATACTGTATGTGATAAGGAAGCTAAAGAAAAAGAAAAAAAGGTAATGAAAGTGTGATGGTCAAAAGAGACTCATTAGTGAGGGAAGCTGGGTGGGCCAAGGAGGGAAGGACACAACATGACAGAAGAGTGGTGTGTCTATCTGGAATAATGGCATACCAGATTCATTGAATGATGCACTCACTTATGCAGGCAATGGGTAGAAGACCACACATGTTCATCTATCTGGGGATTAATGATTCAGCTGGTTGTGAAGTGGGGGTGGCGAAGGCATGATTCAGGGAAATAGGGCAGATTTTCAAAGGAGAAACCAGAGCTGCAGTCTTCTCTGAAATGCTTCCTGTTCCTACAGCCAGTACAGTAAGAAAGGATAGAACAAAGGAGTTCAATAACCGGCTTGGGGTCTGGTGTTGTGAGAAGGTTTTCAGGGTTATTGAGAACAAAGACAGGGTTGGGGATGATAAGAGTCTGCACTCAACAGGTAGGTTACACTTAAGTATGGAAAGAACTAGGCAGCTTAGTAACTGAATTGGGGAGCACTTAAACAGTAGTCTAAATTTAAACTGAAAGGGGGGCATTGAGGGGCTCAGCGCCAAGGCTTTCCAGAGAAGAGGCTTGTCAGCGCCTCCCCCCCATGTAAATGGAGTAACGGAGTCAGTAGTGGTGATAACAGCGGAAGGATAAGGGATGGAAAAAGGGAACATTTGGTATTTGAGTGGCAAAGGATGGTGGGAAAGATAGTGAGACATGAAGGGAAAGAGGGAGTTCCTGGTCCAAGAAATGAAGGAAATAAACAGGAGTGGTGTAGGGTTCTGTCCTTCAATGCAAGAAGTCTTGGAAATCAAATAGATGATCTGCAGGCCTTGCTATCAAAAGGAAAGTTTGATTTAGCTGTATCCACTGAGATATGGGCAGCTCTGAACCATAACTGGGATCTTTCCACTCCCAGACAGATAGTACATTCCTTAGAATGTACAGGGAGAAGGGAAAGGAAGTGGACCAGGACTGTATGGCAGGGGAAAACAGTTACATGGGACACTGTAGATGGAAAGAGCCTAGAATCACTGTGGGTCTAGACACATAAAGCAAATGGAAGAAACTTGATGTTGGGGTTGTACTGTATATCTTCCACAGAACAGGCTGAGGAAAAGGATAAAAAGATGGGGTGCATGATCAAGTAAACAGGAAAGAAGGAGGAGGGGGTTATAGTGGAGGACTTTAATTTGTCCAAGATTGGTTGCAGAGTACAGATTGTTGCCTGCAACAGAAATGAATTATTCTTGGATGCAGTCCAGTATGGGTTCCTAGTCCAAGCAGTAACTGATCCCATTAGTAACACATGGTGATCATGTTAGAGATATAGGGGTAAGAGAACAAGTTAGAAGTAGTGACTGTCAGAGAGTGGTTCCCCTCCAACAGGGATAAAGAGATCCTAAATACAAAAACACAGGTACTAGATTTTAAGAAGGCTGACTTGAACAGAATGGGTGGGATGCTGAGGGAGATTCTATCTAAAATAAGGAATGACTTGGATGTGGTACAGAAATGGACCATTATTAAGGATGTTATCAGGGAAGCCTCTGAAATCTGTCTTAAGCAATGAGAAAAATAAGCCAAATCCAAGAAATTAATTTGGTTCAATAGGTAGGTCAACAATGTAGGAAGGAAATGAGAGCCTTAACAGGAGGTATAATATGTCCTGGAAGGAAAAGGATAAGTAAACATATGTGGAAAAGGCAAAGGAGGCTGTTAAGGTTGCAAGGCAGGCAAAGACTAGGAAGGAACTGCAAATTATGTAAAGGGTAAAAGAAGGGGAAAAGACCTTCTTTAGATACATTATTAAAAAGAGGGCTACTAAGGAGGCTATAGTTACATAAAAGAAGGGATTAGGGTTGGTGGAGGTCAGTATGGATAAAGCAGAGGCATTAAATGAATACTTCTGCTCTGTCTTTATTAAAGATAAAGATGGACCACTGCCATAAGGGAAGCTATGGGGCATGATTTATTTATTTTATTTTACTCTTTGTTAACTAGGTGAGGCCCACTAGGCACAAGTGCCTGTTTTCAGTGACCCATGGATGACGATGAGTATACAAGATATATAAACCACCGAGGATCATGTCATGAGGAGGCTCAGAACCCTAAAGTTGACAAGTCCCAAGGACCAGATAGCATACACCCCAGAATTTTGAGTGAACTGGCTGCAGAAATGGTGGAACCACTGATTGACCTGTTTAACAGCGCATTGGATACAGGGTCAGGGCCACTGGAGTGGAGAATGGCACACGTGTACAGGTCAGCTGATGTGGTGGATGCCAAAACCATCAATTGTTTTAAACACAGCTGGGACAAAATGAAGGGCTTAGTGGTTGCTCAGGGTAGTAGCAGTAGAGTGGGGAGCATAGGGGTGGATAGTTTAGGTTAGATCCTGTATGTACAATAAGTCCTTGATTTGTTAAGGTTTTGTGGGCAGACTGGATGGACCAGTGGTCTTTTTCTGTCATCATTTTCTATGTTTCTATGTTGTTCGGCTGCATAAGAGTAGTCCTATACTGTAGATGACCTGGAGGACTACAGGTGCTTAGTTTGAAATCTATAGGGACCAAGCTGATGAAGTCCATCTTGAAAGAGTGGCTGGTTGAGTTCCATGAGGTTAAAGGGCTTTAAGATAAGAGACAGCATTGGCTTATGGCGGGGGAAATTGTGCTAGAACAACTTGATTAATTTCTTTGAAGAGGGGGATGAAGGTGGTTGACAGGGAGCAGGTAGCAGACATACTGTGCATACTGTAGATTTCACTAAGGCCTTTGACTTGGTTCCACATAAGAAGTTAATCTTAAAGTTGAAGTACTTATGGGCAGATAGTAAACCGAATAGGCAGATGGCAAACTGGTTCACAGGATGGAACTAAATAGTGCTGGTGAGAAGGGAGCTCTCAGAATAGAGGGATGAGATCAGTAGGGTATATCAGGGATCAGTGATATAACCTGTGTGGTTCAATGTTTTCAGAAATGACATATGAGAGGGCATAAGTGGTAAAGTCTGCCTCTTTGCAGATAGCACCAAACGTTGCTGGAGGGTGGATGGACACTGAGAAGGGATTAAGAGAACTGAAAAGAGGCCTAGCAAGTTTAGAAAGATTGCAAAGTATATGGCAGCTGGGGCTTAAAGTGATGAAGTGCAAAATCATGCACATTGGCTGCAAGAACCTGAGAATGAAATATATATTGGGTGGAGTACTGGTCACAGAAACAGAAGCAGAAAAAGATAGAGTATTTATTATAACCAGTAATCTTAAGTAGTCTATGCAATGTAAAGGGAAGTAGCTAAGGCAAAGAGGATCCTGTGGTGCATAACTCTGGGGCTCCCAAGTACAAGGATGGAGGTGATCCTTCCGTCGTACAAATCCCTGGTGCAGACACAGCTGGAGTATTGTGTGCAGCATTGGTGTCCATAAATAAAACAAGGACATAAATCCTCTTGTGGCTGTACAGAGAAGAGCAAAAAAATGATTTTAGGTCTACAGGACAAAACATATGAGGACACGTTTAGTAACCTTAATATGTATTCGCTGAAAGATGGTGGTGGTGGTGGTGGTGGGGGGGTGGCAATTGAGACTCTCAAGTATCTGAAGAGTATAAAAGGGCAGATCTTGGAAACCTCTTTAGTTTCAGTGATAACCAGAAATCAAGAGATCACCCCTATGGTGGTTGGTGGATTCAAGAGGGGGTGGTACAATTTCAAGGCAACGGTTGCAGTTGGGGGGGACTCACTGTTAACTGTTATACAGTGGATCACTATCAGGCAGACTCGATAGACCATAATGGCCTTCTCCTGATGGCAGTTTTACATGTTCATACAGTACAGCACTAAATCCAACTAGAGCAAAATAAGTCAGAGTCAGAAAATCCCATTCTCAAATAGAAATCTGACCTGAGTTTAATTTGAATTTCAGATCACAGATGTTTTGATCTGACAATCTGCCCCTGTAAACAATAAGAATACCTACCAATACCAATGTCACGGACATGGACAGAAAAAGGGCAACATCTGTTTTGATACTCCCTTGAGGGAAGAAGGGAAAAGGAACCTGATTGTGACCTTCAAGTTCTTAAGGGTACTAACACAGTGAGAAGTGAGAGCCTGTTTAGCCTTAGTAGCAAAAGGGCCACTAGGGTGCACAGCCTAAAACTGTTGGGGGAAGTTTTGAGTGAAATGAGCAGGCACTTTGTTACTAAGAGAGTAGTAGCCAAGTAGAATGAGCTGTCAGAGGAGCTGGTGGGCAGCTTCAAGAGGGGTTGGGGCAGGGTGAGGGGAATAAGTTCAAGTAGAAGGGGAGTGAGGAAAAAGAGGGAAGGAAAGGAAGGCAAAAGGGAAATTAGGAGGAGGAACGTCCCTTTGTACATACATAGGAGCAGCACTAGAGAGAAGACTAGGTAGACAATAAGACCTTCATCTGCATGTGTAAATATGTCTGTATGTTTGTATGTCCCAATCTATTTATTTATTTATTTTTATTTAAGAGTTTCACCAGGAAACTAACACTTATCTGCCTGAATTGAATTCTTTGAAATAAAGTGCCTCCACCGATGAAATCCATTAGTGATTTGTGGAGGGCCTTCTAATGGAACATCATGTATTTCACAAATATATGGGTATTTTTTTTACTTGGTCTCCATGAAATGGGGTCCCACCATTTTCATGTCTGAGCTCATATGTGAATTGAGCACTACTCTGGTCACTTGGCATCGCATAATACATGGGACATTGCCTTTTGTGTGTCCTTGAGTGTCCTGTCTGGCTTGTGTATGATTGTAGCACAGCACTAAACCCCACTGGCAACATACAGTGACAAGCAGGCAACAACAAATGGCCCTTATATCAGACTCAGTGGTACATAGGTGCTAAGGCCTCCCGACTCACTTAGAGGAACACTTAGCTTTTTTCGTTGTTGTTCTAACTCATGTAGTGTGGAAAAAAAACATTTAGCCATATACTGTTTCTACATAAAAATGTTACTCTTAGTTTGGTGTGCAATCACATTAGCAGATCAAATGAAGGATTAGATGCAGGAGTAGTAAAACTTTAACACTGATTCCCCTAAAGGTAAGGAGGGAGAGGTGGGACATGATAGAAACTTTCAAGTACCTCAAGGTAATCAACAAAGTCCAAGAGGATAGCATCTTTCAGAAAAAGAGGTGCAAGAACAAGAGGGTACAATTTGAAGATGGAGGGGAGATGGCTCAGGGGCAATGTGAGGAAGTATTTTTTCAAGGGGGGGTGGTGGACACATGGAACAGCCTTCCTGAGGAGGTTGTGGGATCAAAACAAAGAGGCGATTCAAGAATGCATGGGACAGGCATAAGGCAATTCTGGTAGGGGTTAGGAAGAAGTAGGCTGTTGGTTAACTAGGATCTGCAGCTTATCCAATAGGTAGGGAAATGGGCAGACTGGGTGGGCCAAGTGAACCTTATCTGCCATCAAAGTCTATATTTCTGTGTTTCCCCCACCCTGCTGCCCAGTCCAACTCTCCAAGTGTGCAGATACTTCACTTTTCTTTTTTAGTATCATCTAGTGTAATAATAATATCAATAATAATAAATGAAGTTTAGGCACATACTAAATTAAATCTTTGCTTTCAAGATACAAAGCAGTCTTCAGCTAATTGAAAGGTTGGAGGGAAGCATGTGCTTAAACTGAAGCATGGGTGGTTACAACGAAGCAGCATAGGTGGTTTCCTTACTGATAAGCTAAACAGCAGAGCAGAAAGAATGCGTAGCAGAGCAGCATCTGATTCAAGATGCTGAAGCTTTGGGGATCCCATGTAGTGACATATCAGCACCAGTGGGAGAAGTCAAAATCCACATACCAATCAAAATTCTGTAACTTTTACAGGTTTTTCCATGAAAAACAGAAAACCAAGGTAATTGGTCAGAACCCTGAGATGTAAACACAGCTGAGTTGTGCATGGTTACCCATGTGGTATTTTGCATAGAATATGGGTTGACACAAAAAATGCAGATTTTTTCTTCCCCACAAAGTGTTGGTTAGATTTAGATTATTTAAAAAGAAGCACCCTCACCCAACTGCTTTTATGTACACTGAAGTGAGGGTGGGTTTCCGTTTCTTAAAACAATGAAATGAGACAATTTTGTGTTTGTGTCTGGGTTGCGTGTGCATTCATATGTGTGTGTGTGTGTGTGTTGGGGGGGAATGAAAGTAAAACAGCAGGTGGAACATGTTTACAGTTTAATTAAGAAAGCTGTTTAACACAGAAGGGTAGAACAACATTGCCTGATCTTTAAACTATGGCAAAACAGCTTCTTAGTTAGGATGAAAATCCATGCACAACAAGGGGAAACCAGATACTCTAATCCACTTGCGAATGCATTATCTAAAAATAAATGTTAAACTCAGTTTAGAATTGTTGGCAATGCAAAGTAATATGGTATTGATGCTGAAGGTAAGTCAAGATTCAGACGAATGTATGCACATAAATAAATCCATACATGAGCTTCAAGGATATGTGAAAATACTGTAGTAAAAGTTCCTCTTAGAAGAAATTTCTTCATTCTTACCATAATTTTCTTTTATGTTAGCTCCTGCATTATCTATGGGATTCATTACTAATGGGTGATGTGCACCCCTACTAGGGGAAATGGCTCAACCCAAGGCTGTAATCAGCATAGAATCCTGGTCATCTGATGATTCCGGAAAGCAGCAACTTTCCAGTCACTTTTGTCTATGCAGTGCCTGTAAACACAGGAAAATTAGATCCATATAGGTCACACCATTCATCTTGTCATGAAGGCACATATATGAGCTGCCTACATAGAACTTTAACCAGAAAAGGAAACAGTAAACAGTTGTCTAACTTGTCAGATGGGTGGAGGTAAGGAATCAAGACTCGTCTTCCAATTCTCTAATGGCATGGAAGATCCTTGCCCTACTAAGCCAACTAGAAAAGACTTGTCTAAGGAATAAATATAAACAGAGAACACTGGGAAAAAGACTGCAAACAGTATAAGCAATTACCTGTAACAAAGGAGGCACCTTTATTTATCACCAAGTTCAGACCTGTTAAATCTGCATTCTAGTAATCACCAATTTAATGTGGAACTGCTCTTTTTTTTTTTTGCGGATATCCAGGCGCAGAAGTAAACCATGGAGGGATGTCCAGACAGACTTACAATCAGAGGTTTATTACAAACCAATGAACATCCCAGTTCTTTCTGTAGTGTTCCACATTGTCAATTGGATTCATTACTAATGTGTTCTAAGAAGCAGTACCCATGAAAAAAAAACAGGTGGGAAAGAATATTGTCCCATATGTCAACTGCAAACAGGTAAGAGATTTACCTGCTAACTGCTGCCTGCAAAACTCTGCAACCAAAAGCTGTATCAACAGAACTTTGAACATCCAAATTGTAGTGCTTGGTGAATGTGTGGATGGAGGATCATGTAGCTGCTTTGCACAATTCAAAGACAGAAGCCTCGCCTTTTTCTGCCCAGGAGGTAACCATAGCTCTGGTGGAGTGAGCCTTGATGGGAGCCAGAGGCCTCTTTTTTTGCAACATAAGCCTTGGCATTGCATGCCCTTACCTACCATGCCAGCATGGCTTTGGAGGATTTTTGTTCTTTTTTGGCCACTCCATAAAGAACGAACAACCTATCCGATGTCCGCAACTCAGCAGTCCATCTAAGATATGTCCTTACTGCCTGTCGCAAATCTAACCTGTGCAACTTCTCCTTTGGGTGAGATGATTGCAGACAGAAAGATGGGAGACAAATTTCTTGGTTCACATGGTAGGCTGTAGGGACCTTCGAAATAAAAGACAGAACTTTTCTGAGCACCATGTTGTCCTTATGCATGACGAGGTAAGGTTCTTTGTGAGCAAAGCCTGAAGGTCACCAATTCTCCTGGCTGATGGCTGACCACATAGCAACTAAAAAACACACCTTGCAAGACAGTAGGTCCAACGGTACCAACAAAAGTGGCTCAAAAGGCTCTTTACAAAGAGCATTCAGGACCAGATTCAGATCTCATGGATGAACAAGGAATCGTAACAGAGGTCACCTCCTGCTAACAACCTTCATAAAATGAATAACCTCCTGGCTAGTCCCTTAGGATGATCCCAAGGAGGCTCCAAGGGCTGACACCTGCCCTCTCAAGGTGCTCAAGGCCAAACCTTTCTGCACTCCTTCCTGGAGCAAATCCAAAATCTGCAGAACCATTGCTTTTGAAGGCTGGAATGTTTTCTCTGTCCCAAGCTGAAAAGGCAGTCCATATGTGAGCATAAGCCACCAATGTGGAATTCTTTCTGACAGCCATCAGGGTGTTCACTACCTTCTTAGAGAAACCCTGATTTAGGAGTGTTCCCTGCCTTCTTAGAGAAACCCTGTTTTAGGAATCTCCTACTTTCAGGCGACAGGCCACAAGCTGCCTCATCCCCAGATTTGGATTCAGAATAGGTCCTTGGGAGAGAAGGCCCCCTTGCATTGGAAGACAAAACAGTGCATGTTGAGCTAAGTTTACTAAGTTCGAGAACCACTGCTTTCTGGGCCACTCTGGAGCTATTGGAAGAAAGCTTCCCCTTGAGTGCATTATTTTGTGTATGACCTTGGCGAGGAGTGGCAGAGGAGGGAAGGCATATGCTCTGCCAAAAATCTATGCTTGTGACAAGGTGTCCACTGCCTCCTGTCTCCACCCGTGGACACCAGTAGAAGATGAAAGACCTCTGGCTGGAGGTGAACAGGTCAATCTGTGGATGACCGAATCTTTGACACAGAAGGTTGAACACCTCTAGGTTCAACATTCACTCCCCTGGATGGACATTCTCACAGCTTAGCCAGTCAGCCTGAATGTTTCAACCCCCCCCACCAAGTGAACTGCTGACAGAGGAAAAAGGTTCCCCTCTGCCCACAGCAGGAGATTGGTGGCTTCCTTTAACATTTCTCTGCTCTTTGTGCCTACTTGATTGTTTATGTACGCCACCATGACAGCATTGTCTGACCTTATTTTCATGGTTTTAGACTGCATCCAATTTTGAAAATAGAGGAGAGTGAGGCACACAGCCCATCATCTCCAGAACGTTTATGTGTAGGTGCTGCTCCTGTGCTGACCAAGTCTCCTGACTGGGAAGGTTGTCCAGCACTGCCCAACCCATCCTGACAGACTGGCATAGGCTGTCAGGATCAACTCTAGGGGGACCTCCAAGGGAGACTCCTTGCTCAGATTCTCCAAACTCACCCTTCAACTCAGTGACTGCTACAGGAGTGCTGAAATTGGAATCCTGGCCTGATAGTCCTCTGAGGGTGGATCCCAGGCTCACAGCAGCTGAATCTCTAGAGGCCGTATGTGAAGGCAAGCTTGTTTGACCAGTTCTGTTGTTGCCATCATGAGGCCCAGAATCCACAGAAGACTGTGAGCTGAAGTCAATGATGGCTCTTCAGCCACAGAACCTCCCTCAACTGTGTCACCTTCATGGCTGCCAAGAGGAAGATCTTCCCCTCTTGCTTCTTGAACACTGCACCAATGTGCTCCAGGGTCTGTGATGGCTTGAGAGAGCTTTTCTCCAGATTCACCACGCAGCTGTGGGACCTCAAAACCTCCAGATTCCTGGTCACTAACCTCCTCACCAATGGTGCAGATGGTGCTTGAATGAGCAGATCATTCAGGTAGGGATAGACATGATGTCCCTCTTGTCAGGGTTGAGTCACCAGGACTATGAGCACCTTCAGGAAAACCATGGGGGCTGTTGCCAGCCCAGATGGGAGCACCCTGTACTTAAAATGCTGTCTCTGGACAAGAACCTGAAGAACCTCTGATGAGACTGCCAGATGGGAATGTGAAGACATGCATACCTCAGATCTATGGATGCTAGATAATTCCCCAGGTGGACAGCCAGGATGATTGAATATAAGGACTCCATTTTGAAGGTCATATGGCAAACAAACTTATTTAGGTGTTTCAAATCCAGAATAGGGCTGACACCCCCCTGAACATCTTGGGAACTCCCAAATAAATAGAGTAGAATCCCTGGCCTTGTTCACTGGAGGCACTGGAAAAATTGCCCCAATCTGTGTGAGGTGGTTCAGTGTCAGCAATACTACTTGCCTCTTCACATGATCCTTTGGTACCTGGGGAGGCCGAAAACACTATTTTGAGGGAATAGTTGAAAACTCTAGTGCATAACCTAAAGCCAGAATTTCCAGAACCCAAGCATCTGATGTTATCTGGGCCCATCTTGTGTAAAAATTGTACAGTCTTCCATCAAGGGAAGGAAGGCAGAAATGGGCCTGCGTACCCTCATTGTGTGGTGCCCACTTTTCATCCTGGGCTTCCAATGCATCTTCAGGCAAAGGTTCCTCTGCTACTACTGCTTTTGAAACCAGAATAGGATCCTTTACTCTTCTGGTCCCAAAGTCCTGAAAGGGATGAAAACCCTCTTGATACTGCCTCTGTCAACCACCACCTTGACATTTTGGAGATGAACTGGCCTTTTGTTGTTGTTTTTTAACACTGGAAGGTGGCCCTTTTTTATTCTGGATATCCTTCAAAGTATCTATCATCCAGGCCTGAACCAAACAACAAGCATCTCTCAAAGGCTAAGTTAAACAGCTCGGTCTTCTAAGTCTGATCAGTGATCCAATGCTGAAGCCACATGCCTCACATAGCAGACATAATGTGATAAGTGGAGCAAGCCGACATGCATAAGTCTTCTACAGTGGTATCTCATAAGAAGGTGGAGGCCATGGATACCAACTGCAAAATGCTCACAACCTCCGAATCTGGGGGAACAAAGCTGCCCAGGGTCATAACCCACAAGTTTAAGGCTCTGCCAATAATAAAGGAGGTATAGAAGGAGTGTGGAGATTTATGCCATTGGAGGCAAAGGCTGTTCTGCATGAATCATCCACTTGCTTGTCATGCAAATCTGCTAAGGCCAGAGACTCATCAATTGGAATAGTAGTGTATCTTACAAGATTATGTATAGCACTATCCACCAGATAAGGGGGTTTCCCACTTGTGGATATTTTCTTTCAAAAAAGGGGAACACCATACCTTAGGTTTTGACAGATATTTTCTTTGGTCCACACCTGTCCATTCTTGTTCAATAACCTGATCACAATGAATAAGGTTTGGAAAACACATTTGAAGCAGAGGAGGAGGATGCAGATAGGATAGGATTTACATCTAATGTCTCCATGGATTGCACCTGCTTCAGCTGTAATGGCCTACAAGTCTCAGTTATCAGATAGGACAAATATTTAGTATCAAATAGGGGAGGGATAGTAATCTCCCTCTTCGGCTGCATCCACTCCTCTCATACTTCTCCTCAGAAGATTCATCCTCATTATAATTATAATCATCACCAACAGCTTCTTTTGGTCAGGATTTTCCTCAAGATCCCCGGTATCCTCATCCTGAACCTCTGTAAGGTCAGGGTCAGGGTCTTCTTGCAGATCCTTATTAACAGCCTTGTCCTACTCTGGTGCACCTGGACATGCCTGTGAGGGCCCCCTGACCTAAGGGACCAAATATGGGGTCAGGTGTGTTTGATGGGATGTCCTGTGGATCATCAGGACCCAAAAGCTCTCCTAAGAGCAACAACAAAGAGTCACACAATTTTTCTTTGCCACTGCCAGCTGGTACACCAGATGCATCCCTCCCAACTCAGAGTTCTGATTGGAGGGAACCATAGGAGACATATTAGCTTGAGTAACACAGTTGGGGCAATAGGAACCCAGAGCAGAAGGTTGCATTACCCATTTGCAGCTCTTACATCATTTGGAAACTACAGATCTCCGATGAGCTATTGTGCCAAAACACTACTCCTGCAGATGCCCAAGCAGCAGAATTAAGTTTACAATACTGGCTAATGGTGGAAAGGAGGAATACTCCTGTGTTCGCCACCTCAGATTGGGGGGGGGCAGAAGTAGAATAAAATGCTTGTACCAGCCAAGCCAGCTGAATAGAGGCTGATCACATTCAACCAGTCAGGCTGTAAAAACAAGGGAAACAGACTTGCCATGATTAGCACTAGAAAAGTGCAGCCATGTGTGCGCTCTAATGGAAGTGCACGTGTGTGACATCATGATGCTGTGCATGATGTCGGCATGTCGAAGGGGGGAATGTGCCTAAGTACAGGTGCATGAAAAGTTTGCTGAGGTTGGAGGGAGCCTTTGACAAAGAAAAAATGTTTGTCCAATGGACAGGGCTCAGGGAAAATGGCAGGAAACCATGTCACTCAATGGAGCTATTGAGAAAACTGGCACACAACCTGTGGCAACAGATGCCCCACAAAAACCTTTGTAAAAAGACTCTGATCCTTCCCTGAGTCTAAGTTTGCTCACCTTCCTTGTTTGTCTTTTTTTTTTTATAAAAAAAAGCACATCCCAGAAGAGGAAAAATTAAAGGGGACATTTCCTCTCAAACAGGCAAGAAAAGAATTAAAGGGGGAATGTCCCCTCAAACTGTGACCACCAAAAACACCTGAAAGAAAAGAAGCACATAAAAGAGTCACCCTATGAGCCTGGGGAGAGGGACTGACACCCAAAAGATAGAAGGGAGATCACAGAGAATACCCTAACTCAAAAACCCAAAACAGGTACCTACCTGAGGCACCATGAGTTTTTTTTTTGTTAAGGAGGAATATTAGAAACCTGCTGAAAAACAAACATACACCGCTGAAGTACTGAGGCAAATGTGGTCCCCTAATATAAGCACAGGAAGTGGAAATGGGAGAAAAAGGACAGGTTAGCCAATTTGAAAGCTGCAGCTTGACTGACACAATTTTAAATTTAGGGGTGCTCCCTGTCACCAGGAAGCCCCATCCTGCTATTTAGAATTGGAGTCCCAAAAGTTAGAAAGCCAGAAAGTCATTTTGTTCCTCAGTGAAATGTTTAAGTTGTTTCTCTTTCAATGGCACAGCAAAGACTGTAGAGTTGCTGCTATACTGAATATTCAGTTGCCCAGGAATCTATGCTGATTACCACTTTGGGCTGTGCCATTTCCCCTAGGAGGGGTACATATCACTCATTAGTAATGAATCCCATTGACAATATGGAGCACTACAGAAAAAGGAAATAGTATAACAACAGTTAGATTTTAGACATTTAACAGTACTCTTAGAGAAGTCAATTAAAATAAAAGAAAATTTACAAAATGTGTGCTTGTGTGACTGGTTTCATAGGGGATACTGAATATATTATCCTAATCTTCTCATGTGCAAGAATTCAATGACTTGGAAATCATGCCTTCAATTCACCTTATGTTCAGGAGGTATCACTGATTTCATCCATTTTTTTATATTACACTTGCTTGTTTTGGCAACATTAAAATTCCATCCCCCCCAAAAAAAAAAATCAGAATCATGTTACAGACTGTTCATCCTGCCTTATATTTTCTATCCTATACTCAATAAGATGTATAAAATAGGGACCTATGAAAATCTCTTTATGTTAGTGGTTGAAATCAAAATTACTTCCTCATTTGAGGGATGTTGACTTGGGGGCAGTGGAAAATACTGTTAAAGATGTATTGTGCATAAGCACTGATTAAATAATTCAGTACCTGCTGAATGTAACATTTCAGCACTTTTTAACAGGACGTGAAGTGTCTTTTATTCAGTAGCAAAATTAGCCAAGCAGTGTACTCTAGAGTAAAGCCCTGGTTCAGGAACTATAGGTTAAAATCCTGCTACAGCTAAATATTCACTGGGTGACCTTGAGGAAGTCATTTATATCTTGGCATCAGTGGGAGTATGCTACGACTCCTGCAGTTGGTGCAGTATGCAGCTGCTTGGTTGCTGACTGTCCTCTCAAGGTCATGTCATGTCTCCCTGGAGCTGTAAGATCAGCAGTGGCTGTCAGTCAAGGGGGGTATTTTCTTTATAGGTGGATTTCTAACTCATAAGGCCCTCCATGGGCTGGGTACAGGCTAACCGGTTGAGATCTTGTACCCTCATGTACCATTGCACCTTCTCCATGTCATTGAGGAGGGCCTAGTACTTCCAAAGGCAAGGTTGAAGACCTCAGGGACCAGGCTTTGAAGTAGTGGGTCTGGTCCTGTAGAATTCTTTGCCAAGAACTTTGAATGATGCCCCATTTATGCAGGGTCTGAAAATCTTTTAATTTTTATTTATTCAGGCATTTGTGACTTAACCTTCCCCACAGTTGTTTTATCTTAGTTTTGAGTACCAAGTAATATATTTAAGAATGTATTTGCTGACAATGCAGTATTATATTTCAAACAACTTTTTTTCTTGGGTATTTATTTAAATATAGTGGCACTGTAGAACCATCATAGTTAAAGTTGAGTATGTAGTTTAATGTTAAACCCCAATTTTTGCACTTTAATATCTTTGCAAATGTTTTATGAATTTGCACAAAAGTTTGCATGACAGTCTCATGGAATAGGTCTTTTGAAGTGCCAAGTTTTGTTCTGATTAAGTGTGCAGATACCGAGAAGCAGATTGTGAAAAAACATAACAAATCTCAGTTTTTTGCTGTTTTTTTGACATCATGTAGTGCCAAGATGATTTGGAATTTTGGTCTAAAATTTTCAGGGTAGAAAAAGCTTGCCTCAGAAGGATTTCCTTTGTTGATTTGGTGAAAAAGATATTAATCAGTTACAAAGTTATTCAATTTTAAAAATGTGGATTCTGAGCATGCTCAGTCAACACTTCAAAAATAGCTGTAGAAATGATTATTCATGAGCTATGAAGTGACACCCAGAGACATCTCATAGCTCATGAATAATAATGAGCTTATTTGCATACCCATTTTTTAAAATTGTGGAAACTAGAACAATCGGGAGAAAACTACACGCTATCCCTCCTTGGGAAGCTCAGTCTGTTCAAAATCATTGTTTATAACAATTTCCTTTTAGCTTCACCTATTCTCATTGCAAAAAGGACAGCTCCTTATGTGCCCAATGTTTTCAGACATGTCAGTGTAAGCTTAGCTATTTGCATACCTTTTTTTAAATTGAGGGAATTTAAAAAGACTGGCTAGATATTTCTGTACTCACTACAGAAATAGGAAACTACATCTCTCAGTAAAGAAATCATGTCAGGTATATACACTGTATGCACAACGCTTCATTTTGAAAATAATTATCTGAGATCTTATATTGTAACTACTACAATAATAGGAGACTGCACCTCCCAATAAGGAAAATAGAAGACAAAATTCATATTGCACTCACAATGTCTTGTTATGCACATTTACATATTACTTGCTGTACTGCCATCACCACTACTAAAGTAAGAGACTGCACATCTGAGTAAAAAAAATTAAGAAAACTTTATAATCCATGAAAAATTCCTTATTGTTGTTTGTAAATCAGGCAATTATCTGTTATACTGCTGTAACCATTAATAAAATAAGAATTAGCTGATTTAACAAAAAGGGACTACTTTATGTCCAAATGCAGTTACAATAATAAATAATTTTTGGAAGCAGTTCTAGATTTTTTTTAATTTTACTGCTTTAACAATTCTTCTACACATTTTAATTTATATTGGAACATGTGTAATTCACTGCTTGCCTTACAGATGGCAGTAGTGAACATTCAAGTTTGCACTTTAATAACTTTGCAACCGTTAATTGTATTTGCATAACATTTTTCATGCATGGTCCCATTCAGTAGATCTTTTGATGTGCCAAGTGTTGTTCTGGTTAAATGTGCATATTCTAGGAAGCAGATAGCAGAAAATCTTTAAAAAATTGCTGTTTTTTTTTGCTTTTTTTGTCATCACATTGCACACAGATGGTTTGGAATTTTAGTCAGAAATTTTCAGGGTAGAAAGTGCTTGCCCCATAGATGTGCTTTTTTGCTGGTTTGTTGAAAACTATAAATCTGTTCCAAAGTCATTATTCAGTGTGTATAAATCTCAAAAACAACACACACACTCTCATGCATTACTGCTTAAATGGAACTGACGTGTAATTCAGTGATTGCCCTACAGATGGCAGGAGGGATCGGGTCTAGCAAGGGTAAGTATATACTTTATAATAGAACTCATGAGTAATTCGGCGACAGCCTTAAAGATGTCAGTAGTCAGCATAATAGTTTGTACTTTAATATCTTGCCAGCCATTTAGTGGATTTATATGAAATTGTGTTGATGTGCCAAGTTTTTTCCAGTCAGATGTGTGGACTGTGAGATGCCAATAGTGAAAAAAGTAACAAATTCCTGTTTTTTTTTTGTCATTGCCTTATTCCTAGATGGTTTAGAATTTTGGTCTGAAAGTTTCAGGTTAGTAAGGGCATGGCCCACAGATGTGCTTTTCACTGGTTTGGTGAAAATATTAATCTTTTCCAAAGTTTATTATTAGGTTTGTGTGCATCTCACAACACTTCACCTGTCATGCATTATTGCTTAAGAAGAACTCATGTGTAATTCAATAACTTCCCTACAGATGGCAGGCAAGATCAGTTCTAACTGGGTAAGTGTATAATTTATAATGGAACTCGTGTAATTTAGAGACTGCCCTATAGAAGACAGAAGGGATCAGTTTTAGCTGAGTAACTATATCATTTATAACAGAATTCATGTGTAATTTAATGACTGCCCTACAGATGGCAGGAGGGATCAGTTCTAGCCAGGGTAGGTGTATAATTTATAATGGAACACATGTGTAATAAAGTGACTGATCTACAGATGGCAGTAGTAAGCATTACATTTTGCACATTAATATCTTTGCAACCATTCAACAGATTTACATGACATTTTTGCTTGTGTAGTCTCATGCAGTAGGTCTCTTGATGTGCCACATTTTTTTCCAGTTGTATGTGTAGATTATGAGATGTAGATGGCAAAAAATAAAACAAATCTTTTTTTTTCTGTTTTATTTGTCACTGCCTTGCACCCAAATGTTTTGGAATTTTGGTCTGAAATTTTCATGGTAGACAGGGCTTGGGCCACAGATGTGTCTTTTGCTGGTTTGGTGAACACTTTTAATCCATTCCAAAGTTATTATTAGGTGTGTGTAAATCTCACAACAAAACACCACTTGTTGTGCATTATTGCTTAAATGGAACTCTTGTGTAATTCAATGACTGCCCTACAGATGGCAGGATAGTTCAGTTCTAGCCGGGTAAGTGCGTGATTTGTAATGGAACTCATGTATAATATAATGACTGCCCTATTGATTGTGGGAGATACCAGTTCTAGCTAGATTAAGTGTATAATTTATAATGGAACTCATGTGTAATTCATTGACTGTCCTACAGATGGCAGTAGTGAGCATTACATTTTCCACTTCAATATCTTTGCAGCCATTCAAGGGATTCATATGAAAAAATTGCAGGTGGGATCTTGAGGGGTAGAGCTTCTGATGTGTCAAGCTTTGTTCTAGTCAGATTTACAGATTCCAAGATGCCTATAGCAAAATAGTAACAAATCTGTTTTTTGCTGTTATTTTGTCATTGCCTTGTACCCAGATAGTTTGGAATTTTTGTCCAAAATGTTCAGGGTAGAATGGGCTCAGCCCACAGAGGTGCCTTTCACTAGTTTGGTAAAAAAATACAAATCCATTACAAAGTTATTTAATTTTAAAGTTGTAGGTTCTGAACATAGTCAGTAAGCACTTCAAAAATAGCCAAGCGTGGCTTGGATGCCTAGACTTACCTAATAGCTCATGAATAATCCTGAGCCTTTTTGCATACCTTTTTTTTAATTGAGGGAAATATTAAAATCAGGTGAAAACTACAAGCTATCCCTCTTTGGGAAGCTTGATCAGTTCAAAATCATTGCTTACAACAATTTCTTTTAGGTTTCACCTGATCACATTGGAAGAAGAACAGTTCCTTATGTGCCCCACATTTTAAGAAATGTCACTGTATAAATAGTTCATGAATAATCATGAGCTTATTTGCATATCTGTTTTTAAAATTGAGGAAATTAGAAAAATTGGATGAAAACTACAATCTGTCCCTCTTTGGGAAGTGTGAATTGTTTTGAAATATGGGCTACAAATCAATATGTTAAACACTGTGGCTACAGAAGGAAAGTCGTTATTTTTTACTTATATTAAAATAGACTTTAAAGTATTTATTTTGTGCTCATTTGAATTAAAAACGTTTAAGACAATTCAATGGTTTAGAAATATGCGAAGTTTAAAAAAAGACTTTTGGCAATACAGAGAAACAGGAAAGTATTATTGGCTGTTTTAGTTTGGCTCTGTCTTGACTTATGAAAAGAGAACACTGACACTGTGATATCCATGGAGGCAATGTAGTGTAGTCAATAAACATGTAGGCTATGATCCTGGAGAGCTGGGTTTGAATCCCATAGCCACCAACATATATGTTAAAAAGTTGTTTTTTTTTATAGCAACTAATGCGCTTACAAAAATAAATTATAGAAAACACTCATGCATTTATGAAAACTAATTACAGGAAAGTACTATCTCAAAAAGTAAGGAAATTCATTGAAAAAAACTTTGTTAATGCACTAGTTAAGGTTGAAGCAGTATTAAACATGCAGGGTAAATGGGAAGACTAGGTGGGCCAAGCAGTCCATATCTACCATTGGATTCCATGTTTCTATGTTTCTGAAGCAACAAAAGAAGGGAAATGTGGTGTTAGGGTTTCCAACCCTAACACCACACCCCCACCCTGCAGGCAGCAACAGGTATGGGTTGTCAACCCTAATGCTCAGCCCATTCCCATATACTTTTCCCAGACTTTAAGCTTAATACACATACCCATGATCCATGTTCCCATAAATCCTGAAACTGCAGGAAAATCTTAAGAAATTTTAATATTTTAAACTTAGATGGAAAACACGAAAATTACATTTTGGTTAAAGGAGTAGTACACCCAGAATTTGCAAAAAAAAAAAAAATGTTGTGCAGAATGTTTTGATTTGTGTGTGAAGTCCTAGTGTGTCCTTCCCTCTGTCTGCTATTCAGAGTTTTTCCTAAATTAGCGTGCTAGCTTTATGGTAGTTTTATGACCCTGGGGATCTTCATCAGAGGCAGATTTAGTGCTTTTCTTGTACCTACAATGCATACTAGCTCATGTGACAGAGAAGTAGCAAAGACCATAAATTCAGTTGCAAGCACTGCTTTAGAATTAGTTCACAACAGCAGAGCTGCATAACTTTTCTTATCCAGTGTGCACAAATGGCTACATGTACAGTTTAACAAATACTTGAGAGCTGAGTGGGGTTTCTGTAAGAAAACATCTACTAAATAGCTCTAATTCATTATTTTAGTTTTCTATGTGTATCAGGTCTAGCTAGCAGGAGTAAGTGTTTTGGTGTTAAACTTGCATGGCAATCTAATTAAGTAACTCAAACATGCACATACTTATCTTTAATAAGAAATACATACTTTATTAAAAAATACTTCACATTTATAAAAAAAATGAAAATCATGTCAGAGCAGAGCACAATCAGCACCAACCGCCAGTTCTACCTGATACAATGCTGGTACCTACATTTACAGTTTAGCAAATACTTGAGAGCTAACTGAGTGGGGTTTTCTGTAAGAAAACAGGTGGAGTCTTTACTAATCATAGCATTGATGATCTGGGGTGATTTCTGTGTGGTTTTTTTTATGGTTGTGTGTAGTTTGATGAAATTAAAAGTTTTTAAATCAAAACTCTCCTGCTAACTAGATCTGGCATGCAAAGAAAAAAAAACTATTGAATTAGAGTTATATAGTAGCTGTTTTCTTGCAGAAACCCCACTCAGGTCTCAAGTATTTGTTAAACTGTACATGTAGCCATTTGTGCACACTGGATAAGAAAAGTCACACAGCTCTGCTATTGTGAACTAATTCTAAAGCAGTGCTTTCAGCTAAATCTATGGTCTCAGCTCATCAAAGGGTAATTCCATTTGGAATAGTTTGCCAGGGTCTGTAGTGGAAAGGTACTGGAAAGTCCCTCTGTGGAGGTCATTAAAAAATGTTTAGATGTACTGTCCTAAACAGAACAGATCAAAAAATGAGTCATAAATGGTGAGCACTATGGATGAAAGTCCCCCAAGCTCAGTATTTACCTATGATATCACTGTCACATGAGACAGGATGCATTGTAGGAGAAGAAAAAGCAATAAACCTGTCTCTGATGGATATCCCATGGGGTCATTAAACTACCATAAAGCTAGCAGGCTAACTTAGGAGAAACTCTTAATAGCAGAGAGAGGGAGGGAAGGACACACTAGGACTTGACACACAAATCAAAACATTCTTCATAAACATTTTTTTGTTTGCAAATTCTACATGTACTACTTCTTTAAATATTTTGATACCCATAACTCAGCTCCCTTTCAGTCTAGGACACTGAAATTAGGTATTCCTATTCAAGCCCTTAGTCCATGTATACCTTAGACATTTAGTGTCATTTGGTTATGTACTTACTGTACTTTAAAAACTAGACCAAATACATTTAAAATTTGGCAAAATTCCACAGAATTTTCACACAAACTTTTCAAAATTCAGTGGAATCTGAATGGTAATTCCATAAGCATTCTGCCAGCAAAATGTTATATGCTGCACAGATGTATCCAACAAGGAATATGGAGGGGTTGAACCTTTAATATTGTTCATGTTGAAAAAGCAAAACTACTACTTGTAATCATGAATATGAAGATGGAAATAAGCTAAAGCCTCAAATGTGGGCACAAAGTGTGTCTTATGGGCCATATGACCAAAATAACTGAAATTTAAAATTTGGCAAAATTCCACAGAATTTTCATGCAATGTCCACAAAATTCCACAGAATCAGAATGGAAATTCCAAGGGATTTTCCATTTTGCACAGCTATATTCAACAAAGAACATGGAGAGGCTGAACTTTTAATATTGTTGATGTGGGAGAAGCATGACTACTACTTGTAATCCTGAATAGAAGGATACAAAATGAGTGAAAGCCTCAAACTGGGGCACAAATTGTGTCTTATGGGCCATAAGCTGTTTACAGAAATGACTACTGTATGTCTAAGTATCATGAAGAATAATAATCAGAAGTCTTTCCTAGGCCAGTAGTATGACAATAATTACTTTTACTTTCTTCATCTGTAAAATATATTCAGCTTGATATACTTCTTAAAAAGAAATTACATGTCTGTTCTACAAACATATTATAATAGGGAAGTGTGGTCTAGTGGTTAGAATATTGGCCGGGGAAACATAGGATCATTGGTTTAAATCCCACTAGAGCCAAATACTCATTGTATGGTCAAGGGTACATCACTTAACCTCCTAGTGCTCCAGTCCGCCAAGCCAAAGAAATGGGTATAATCAAGAACCAACTGAAAATTAGATGTTGCATCAACTGTTGGGCTATCCTGGGTAAACAGCTGAAAAAATAAAGCATAATCAATATTTCTTGAGGATTCTTTCAATGACAGTCACACTCTGAAATGTTCACCCCACCACCCTGAGATTTTATGTTCTGTTTCAGTGTTCTGTTCAAGGATTTGGGGTAGAGTAGAGCAACAAATCTCTTACCTTAAAGGGGAACTACAGTCAACATTTATTAAACAAATATGTTTAGCAGATTGTTTTGATTTGTGAGTATAGTCCTAGTGCCACCTTGCCTTTGCCATTGGGAGATTTTTCTAAATGTGCCTACTAATTTTATGGTCCTTGAGGTGCTCAATATTTGTACATTTTTATCGCCTTCCTTTTCCTACAGTTTCTTCTGTCCCTTCTGATGTGATGCATCCAAAACCATTGATTCAGCAATTGCTGGTTTAGTGACACTTTTTAAACAGTAGAGCTCTGATTTTAGGTTCCTCTCTAGACAAAGAAAACTAACAAAGGCTACATTCAGTCTGGAAAACACCTGAGGGATAATTGTGTGGGCTATTCTTTGAGGAAAGATTGATTTTAGCATTGATGACATGAGGTGATTTGTATGCTTTTGTATGGCTGTGTGTAGTGTGATGAAACAAAGCCTTAAAAAAAAAATATTCAATCCTGCTGGCTAGACCTAGACACATACCTAGAAATCAAAAGCACTGGATGAGAAAGTTACTTAGTTGAGGCTGTAACAGCAGGGTCCTAGCATCAGAGTGATGCTGCTGCAGACAGGACAAACCCATCACTCACTGAATCACTGTCTTGGACACATCACTGGTACATGGGACATGAGACATTGTAAGAAACGGAAAGGCAAAAAAAAATAACATGGAGATCCCCACAGCCATAAAACTAGTAGACACATTTAGAAAAAAATTATAACAGCAAACAACATAAAGGACACACTAGACCTACACATAAAAATTAAAACACTCGAAAAAACGTACCATGAAGCCCACCAGGATGAAGCACAGCACTGTAGAATTCTGCAGTAGAGTTACTGCAGCAAGCAATTAAATTTCAATGCGAGTTAATCCCTTTTGTCATGCAGTAAATCTCTGACACTTCACTTCATCCTGGTGGGCATCATAGTATGTATATATTTTGAGTGTAGTTCTCCATTAGCAAGGGCCTCTGGTTGATAGCACACTATCCCAGATAGCATCAGGAGAATGCAGTTACAAAACAGTCCAAAAATATGGAACCATTCCTTTTCTTTTTATCATTCAGGACTTCTAAGGTACACAAATATCAGATAATTGCCCCTTGTAGTTCACTTGTAAAATGACTTAGAAAAATCCTGTATCCTGATTGACTGTGGCAGACTGGTGTCCATACTTTTGTCAGCAAAATAAACAGCAAGATATTACTATTCCAGCATAAAATCTGTGCTTGTGAACAACAATTATCCCACTCCCCACCAACACACACACACACACACACACACATATATAGTGGTAACTATATAAGAACTAGTTACTGCATTTAGCTACATGCATTTTTTTTAATTACAAACTGTCTTCTTCTTATGTTTCCCGTGCATGCACATGCAGTGAAAATTTTGTTAGGAGAGTAGCTTTTGAGGCGTGCAACACTATCAGTCCAATGCAGAGTGGTCTGCAAAAGACTTGTCATTATCACATCAATTATCAGCCTGGCTGATCATGACACTATTCTGGCTTGCTGGGCAGAAACTTTGTGTATTTCAAAGGAGAGAGCCAACCCAATCAGAGGTTGGCTTTTTCCTTTGATCTATGCCGCCCAGCAAGCACAGTCTATCTGTCATGATCAGCCTGCTACATCCTGTAACAAAGAAAACTGTCCATCATTGTCTGTTGCTGCCCCACCCTTAATGTGCCCCACCTGACCCTGCCACTAAGGAACCACCACCCCACCTCCAACAAACACAACACTGACCGGGGTGCTATCCAATCCCTTAGTGTCGCAACCTGAAATAATGAAAATTGTCCCTTGTACTTTTTTTTAATACACCTTGCAAAAGAGAAAACTGTCCATTAATGTCTGATCTAGCTACCGTCGTAACTGCCACCTTCCCCCAAAGCTCAACCCATGTTAATATTCTGGCATAGAGGTACCCATTCTGCAATGCCAGCTACTACCCCCAACCTCCCTGTTTAAGTTATACAGCACCCATAACACTGACACTGGGGGTGTACAAGCCCCTGGTGTCATCACCTGAATTAAAGAAACCCATCCTTCATATTTTTTAAACCCTGTAAAAAAACTAAAAAAGTCCACTGATGTCTGTTGCTGCTGTTACTGTCCCAACACCTGGCCCTCCCACTCAGCACTCACCCACCCCACACCACCCCAAGCCCTTATTTATTCACTGGGGGTCAAACATTGTAATCCTCTCTGGACTGCAGACATGCCTTCAGTCTTCAGCGTTGGACTGTGAACTGAAGAAATCATGTATGTGGTTCAATGTATTTCAATGGGGTTTTAAACATAATGGCATAATGTGGTTATTTTTAAATATATCTTCACCCCAAATTTTTAACATGCCTTTTTTAGAGACCCCACCTCATGAACAATGACAGTGAAATTGGCCAGATCTGTCCTGAAAGGTAGATTTGTGGTCACTGAATGAAATCATCTTTTGGGCAGGAGTTGAAAATTTTCTTTGCACTTGTTTATGAGGTGGGGTCACAAGAAGGCTATGTTGAGAACTATTTAGAAAACGACAACAAAGTTAAGAGCCTACATTGACATTTGTGAATGAAGCTCATAACTTTGGAAATGCTAACCCCAAATTTTTAACATGGCTATTTCTTCACAGCGTCTCATAAATGTGACAGCTGTCATTTTTCAAATCCTGGACAAAATGTGTTTTCATTTCCCGAAAGGTGATTTTGTGGTTGCTGCAAGCAACCACCTTTCAGGCAGGAGTTGAAAATTTCTCCTGCCTTTGTTTATGAGGTGGGGTCATAAAAAAGGCTATGTTGGAACTCTGGAGTAAAAATATTAAAAAACAGAGAAGTTATGAGCCTACATTGAAATTTACAAATACAGGCTTGTAACATTGATCATTTTCAATATTTTGATCCCAAATTTTCAACATAGCCATTTCTTTACAGCTCCTCATGAATGTGACAACTGCCATTTTTCAAATCCTGGCTAAAATGTGTTTTCACACTTGTAATGCAAAATCACCTTTTGGGCAGGATTTGAAAATATTTTCTGCCCTTGTTCATGAGGTGGGCTTCTAAGAAGGCTATCTGGGGTCATAAGAAGGTTATGTTGAAAATTAGGGGTAAAAATATAAGAAAACAACAAAGTTATGACTATGTTGCAATTTTTCAATGCACACTCGTAATTGTGGTAATTTTCAACATTTTGACCCATATTTTCAACATTTTAATTCACACCACCTCATGAATGTGAGATCTGCCATTTCTCAAATCTTACACAAAATACACAGGAACTACTGTCCTCAGTGGTCCAGATAGCTTCCATGGACTGTCTCTCACACCTGGCAAGTAACACTGTAACAATGTATGAAGAGTGTTGGACACTCTTCCTTAGGTAAATTACCCCCATGACTGGGATAGGTTATGCCATACATATACTGTACATTATGCTGCATGCTCTCACACTATGCATGAGTAATGTTAACCAGACTCTGCCCCCTTTTTCTATACATAGTTTCCCTGACTGTGACTACGTGACTCGCATGTTCAGGTAGAATAGTGGTTCTTTGTGTTTCAGTTTCTGTTTAAGGTGAAGGTTACCTTGAAACATCACTAGTCCCTTATGGACCTCAAATATTCCAGTTGGAGTGCTGAGGTCTTGACTCTCAATTTCATCTAGAAAGCATATAGGATGTGTAAATGGATAAGTGTACATTATCTTGCTTAAAATAGTGAGCTCATGTTGTTATAAGGTTGTAAATGTAATCACTATCCATTACCCTGTCTATATTATTTTGTTATATGTAATTGAAAAAAAAGTAATAAACACTTTAACAGTAAAAAACAAAATCCTACACAAAATGTGTTTTAACACTTGTGATGCAAAATGCCATTTCAGCCATTGTTTTTTAAATGACACCTGTTATAATTAGAAGGACCAGTCATGAAAAAGATTATGTTGAAAATTTGAGGAAAACATGAAAAACCAACTAAGTTATGAGAGGAAACAAATTGTTCCAACATTTACACATAACTTTATTTTTTGAAGGTTTTGGCCCCTAATGTTCAACATATCCTTGTATTACCCCACCCTCTGAACATGGCAGGTGTCATTTTTCAAATCCCTTTCAAAACACGTTTCCACAGTTGCACAGAGAAATCACCTTTAGGATGGAATTTTAACAAATTCCACCTGTCTTGATTATAATGTCAGGTCATAAGACTGCTGGACATTTGGGGTCAAAATATGGGAGCCCACTAAAAAGTAGAATATTGCCTCTCAGCTGTCCTATCCTGGGTAATTACAATCTATCAATGTGTCAAAGCAGGACACCACTGAAAATGAGATATTACATCCCATTTGCTCTATCCTGGGTAAATATATAGCAAAAATATGTACAAGCAACATGTGGTACAACAGCTATACCAACGGCAAACACTCAGCATTGACAAAGGTTTGTTAAAGATCAAATGCAATGGTTTTTAAATACTGTTAATAAAAGCTTCAATTTGCTTGAATTCAAGTCCCTGTGCCATAATTAGTGTTTCCTGAAATGTTCATGCTCTTTGGTTTTGTGGTTTTCTTTAAATCAGCATTTGTTAACTTGCTCTGCAGTAAGTGTAAACAGTGAAGTTGTTTCTGTCCATCTGAGTGATGCTTGAAGAGTGATGACATCATATTGGAGTTGCTTGCTGCTTCAGCAGTTAAGTCCCTGCTTGACTGAAAAGCTCTCTGATTTCCCAATCAGAGTACTCTGCAGAGTTAATTATTTGCTCTCCAGATATATTACTAATTCAGTCTCTGGTTTGTGTTTCGATAGATTAGCTTAAAATCTATCATTCTGTTCTCATAAAAAAGCTGATCATTTGAGTTTTAGTGCTGAACTGAAGAGGTATGAATGTTTGTGAGAAATTGGCTTGTCTGATCACAGCTATCAGTTCTTTCTCATCAAAACTCCACATTGTTTTCTATCTATATAACACAGGGTTGTTTAATGGATATAAAATAAATCTAAATGTTGTTCATTCATAAAGGTAATTTGTCTTTGATGAAGCCTCCAAAAATAGGCTCATGTAATACAATATTTTATGTCAGATTAACAAACAGGTGCCTGCCACACACTGTTTTAGGCACATGTACCATATGAACGCCCACATTTCAGTTCTTTGAGGGTTTCTGTGTGAAAATACATCATGTACAGTATGTGTATAACTAGAACAGTCTATGGCATCCTGATGTCCCTGTCTTCTGCCCCATAGTTGTGGCAGCTGCACTCTGCTACCCTCTGTTCCATGTTCCACAAGCTCCCTGCCACACATTCAAGACTGCTGCACCCTGCTGCCCACTGTCTTCTCCGACACAGTTGGGACTGCTGTACCCTGTTGCCTCCTGCACAAACAGTTGAGGTTGCTGCACCCTGTTTTCTTCTGTCCACCACCCCCTCAGTCAGGGCCAATGGATTGTGTAGACCCATGTTTCCTGCCCTACCTGCTCCCTGCCCCATATCTGAGGCTGCTGCAACCTGCTGACCACTGTCTTCTCCCACACAGTTGGGGGCATTGTACTCTGTTGCCTCCTTTGCAAACAGTTGAGGTTGCTGCACCCTGGTTCCCTCTGTCTCCCACCCCCACAGTCAGGGACAATGCACCCTGTTGCCCCCTGTTCCTGTCTCCATAGTTAGAGTTGCTGTGCTCTTAAGTCCCAGATCCCCTGCCTCCACAGTTGGGGCTTGCTCCATGCTGCCCCAGGCCACTGAGGTGGGCCTTTTCCTGCACCTGCTACCGACTTCCATTGCCCCAAAAGGGAAAGGCTGATGCACACATGCACCCTGTACTGCAGTGAGGACTGCTGTACCATGAGACCCCCCTGTGTCCTGCCCCACAGTCAAGGCTTCTGCACCATGCTGTCCTCTGCCTCTACCACCACTGCCATGGCTGCTGCACCCTGCTCCTGTATACACAGTCAAGACTGCTGTGGCTTGCTGTGTCCTAGAGCCCCATGTCTCCACAGTTAGTGCTGCTGCACCATGCTGCCACTTGCCTCAAGAGTCAGGGCATTTACTGTACCCTGTCCCCTGCCTCCACAGTTGGGACAGTTTCTTCTTGCTTCCCCCTGCCACCAGAGTAAGATCCTTTGCTACACCCAGTTGCCCATGCCCTTGTCCCAAATAGGTGTTGCTGCTGCACCATGTCCCACAGTTTGGTCTGCTGTACCCTGATGCCTCTCCTGCCTCCTGCCTAAACAGTCGGGCTGCTGCACCCTGCTGCTCTCTCTCCCCCCCACCCCATAACACAAGATGAAACTATTTTTCCATTTTTTCTTTCGAGCATTTTGGGCAGTATATTTTTCACACAGTTCAGGCAGTGTAACAAAGGATCTGACTCTAATGGCAAGGCACAGCATGGTACAACAAACATACGAACATACAAAATTTGCCAGCAGATAAGGGCCTAAAGGTCTATGCTTGATTTTGAAACTAGCCCCCCTAGCAGATGCCCTCCTCCCTTCCCCCATCCTTAACTCTCACCTTACCCTGTCCCAGCCTCTTTTAAAGCAGTTCCCTGTCAGGCTCGATACCACTTCCGTTGGCAATGCATTCCACTCAGCCACTACCATCTACATAAAAGAGTGTCTTTGCATCTCCCTCCTGAACTTACCCCCCCAATCTCATAGCATGTCCTCGAGTATCCCTCCATCTCTCACCTTGAAAAAGCCCTCCTTCCCGGTCCTGTTTATGCCAGTCATGTACTTGAAGGTTTCAATCATATCTACCCTGTCCCTCCTCTTCTCCAGTGATTACATGTTTAGTTCCCTCAGTCTGCTCTCATATGGTAAATCCCCCAGACCCTGGATCATCTTTGTTGCCCTGCATTGCACCCCCCTCCAGTAACTTACTGTCTTTTTTCAGGTATGGTCACCAGTATAGCATGCAGTATTCCAGGTGCGGTCTTACCAATGTTCTATACTATGGCAGAATAACTTCCTCCCTTCCTGAGGTTATACCCCTGGTACTACAACCCAGCATCTTATTGGCCTTTGTGGCCACTTTCCTACATTGTGCTGAGTTGTTCATTGAACCCATTACAGTTACCAACAGATCCTTTCCTTCTTCCGTCATGGCAAGCTGTACCCCACCCAGCTGGTAGCTCCTTTTTGGGTTCTTTGCCCCAAAATGTATCACCTTGCACTTTTTGGCATTGAACCCCAGTTGCCAGGTGTGTGACCAGGTCTCCAGTTTTGCCAGGTCCTCCTGCAACCCCTGCCATCCCTCTTGGTCATCTACCACCACTCCTATCTTGGTGTCATCAGCAAACAGACTGATCTTGCTATTTATACCCACCGAAATGTCAGTAATGAATATCCCAAATAGCACTGGTCCTAGCACCAAGCCCTGTGGAATTCTGCTTGGTGCTTTTGCTGCACTCTGCTATCCACTTCCATTATTCCAAATGGGCAGGGCTTCTGCACCATGTGCACCTCATCTCACAGTGAGGCTGCTGTACCCTGATGCTCCCCTGTGTCCTGCCCCACAATCAAGGCTTCTGCATCATGCTGTCCTCTGTCAGCAGAGACAGGGCTGCTGCACCCTGATACTGTCTACACAGTTGTGTTTGCTGTGTCCTACCATGCCTTGAGGCCCCCTGCCTCTGTAGTTAGGACTGCTGTACCAAGCTACCACTTGTCACAAGAGTTAGGGCATTTTCTGCACCCTGTCCCCTACCTCCACAGTTGAGGCAGTTGAACCCTGCTGCCCCCCTGCCACCAGAGTCAGATCCTTTTTCTACACCCTGCTGCCCACATCCCTTGACACAAACAGGCATAGCTGCTGCACCTTGTCCCGCAGATTGGATTGCTGAACCCTGATGCCTCACCTGTCTCCTGCCTGAAGAGTTATTTTATTTATTTTATTTATTGAATTCAGGGATTACAATACCTTTGAGCAAGAACAGCTCATTTACAAAGGTTCCACATCATTATGGAGGGTAACAAACATACAAAGGTCAAAATAGTTACACGGTATCCAATAACATAGAGAAGGCAGAAGTATAACTATAACAATAATTCATGAGGAGAGACTACTTATGGCTGAGATCTATGCAGAGTTCTATGGTATGCTAAAGGAATAATGCATGACAGGGTGTGTGTCGTGCTGGGATAACGTCACACCTGGGGTGATTAGGCATGATGCTGCAGGCCGAGTGCGACTATTCACGCCAAAAGTGATATTATCCCAGCGTGACACACACCCTGAAGTACATTATTCCTATTAAACAATGGCTCAATTGTAAAACAAACAAACAAACAAAAAAAAGAAACACATATTAAAAGCAGATTTTTTGTAATTTTTTGCAAAGGGTAGGATTACATTATAAAAAAATAGTGCCGATTTCTTGTTTAGCCAGTAGGTGGAGCTGCCCTGTTTTGGTGTGGCTTTGTGCTCCAGACAGCAGTCTTTGCTACTTATAGCATTGCTTATAAATCAGCCTCCTGAATCAGTGTTATTCCCTTGGGGTTTATGATCTGGTTTGCGACACAGTTTACAGGATTTTTTTTGTCTTTATTTGTGTTTCCTTAACTCAGTATGCATAGTGCTACTGTTTTAAGAAGGCTGCACCCTCCACCCCCCAATTCAGTTTCAGCTGGCCACACACTGCTGTGAAGATGCCTGCATGGGAGGTAGGGAGACACTTCAGAAAATGTTTATGTGGTGCAATTTTTGTTTTATGAAGAACAGAAGGAAAGTGTCTTTGAGGGGCGAGCGAGTGACAGCCACATGGTGACTGTTTGAAAATGCAGTTGCTCATTCGCACAATCAATCATTGGGCCAGGTGCAGTCAGTCTGTGTATGGGTCTCGCATCTGCTTTTTAAAAGTAATAGAGGAACATTTTGGGATTTAATTTCATTGTGTGATGGTTGTGGGTGTTATTTTGTCTGGGTTTTGTCCTGGGATTATGGTCGGTGCATTGGGGTGGGTTTCCAGTTGTGCCAGCAGAGCGGCAAAGTGGGGACCGGGGAAGCTGCTAGTAGGCAGTGGAGCAATGTTTTTTTTAAGTTACATGTGGTCATCAGTGTGCTGGGGCTACAGCCATGATGTTATGCCAGGATAACATCACGGCTCCAGTCACAGACTGACCAATCAGAGGCCAGCATTCTTATTTGCCATTGTATAATAGTAGGAAGAACACAGGTAGTATGAGGACAGAACTGGCTAGACCCAGGAAGAGTAGGCAGGCTGGAAGGCCATTGTTGTTGTGGGAGGAAGGACAGCAAAGTGCTCAGGTTGATAGCAGAAAGTGGACAGCGGTAAGAGAAGTGCCAGTTTGGGGCTGGGGTATGTGTGGTAGGGAAGAAGTGAGGTGAAGGAGGAAGGGGTGGGAATTGGCAAATGGGGAGACTGCAGTAGCAATTAGTTAGTGTAGAAGAGTATTACAAACCAATTGGCGTGCATAGGGAGGTGGTCCCCTTAGGAGAAACAGTCACAGCTACTGGTAGAGGTGAGGAGAGTTAGTGGTGCAGTACCATGAAGCCCTCTGTCTCCCACCCCCACAGTCAGGGCCACTGCCCCCTGTCATCTCCTGTTCCTGTCTCCACAGTCTGGGCTGCTGTGCTACATCCTAAAGTACAATGCCCCCTGCCTCCACAGTTGGGACTGCTGCAGCCTGCTATGCACTTCATTTGTCCATATGGGCTGGGCTGCTGTGCAATGTGCACTCTGTTCCATGGTCAGGGCTGTTGTACCCTGGTGCCCACCTGTGTCCTAACCCACAGTCAAGGCTTCTGTGCCATTCCCTCCTCCTGTGCCCTGCTCTACCATATGGCCTCTTGCCTCTATAGTTAGGGTTATTGCACCATGCTACTTCTTGACACCACAGTCCGGTCCTTTGCTATACTGCCCAAACTGCTCGAAAGAAAAAAATGGAAAAATACTTTTATCTTGTGTTATGGGCTGGGGGACAGAGGGTAGCAGGGTGCAGCATCCCTGACTGTTACAGCAGGAGACAAGAAAGGCATCTGGGTAGAGCAGCCCAAACTGTGGGACAGGGTGCAGCAGCCATACCTGTTTGGGACAAGGGACATGGTCAGCTGGGTGTAGCAAAGGATCTGTCTCTTGTGTCAGGGGGCAGCAGGGAGAAACTGCCCCTGTTGTGTATACAGATGACAGGATACAGCAAATGCCCTGACTCTAATGGCAAGTGGTAGAATGGTACAGCAGCCCTAATTGCAGGGGCATGGGGCTCCAGGGCACAGCAGACCACAGCAGCCTTGACTGTGTAGACGGGAGCAGGGTGCAGCATCCTTGGCTGTGGTGGCAGAGACAGAGGACAACATGGTACAGAAGCCTTGAATGTGGGGCAGGATACAGGGGGAATCTGAGTTCAGCAGCCCTGTCTGTGAGACAAGGTGCATGTCATGCTGCAGCCCTGCCCATCTGGGGCAATAGAAGTGGGTAGCAGGTGCAGCAAATGCCTCACCTCTCATTGCCTGGGGCTGCATGTTGCAGCAGCCCCAACTGTGGAGGCAAGGGACCTGGCACTTCAGGGCAAAGCAGAGCATGGAGACAATAACAGGGAGCAACAGGATGCATTGGACCTGACTGTGGAGGTGAGGGACGGAGGGAAGCAGCTTGCAGCAACCTCTGCTGTTTGCATAGGAAGCAGCAGGTTGCAGCAGTCCCTACTGTGTGGGAGAAGACAGTGGACAGTAGGGTGCAGCAGTCTTGAATGTGGGGAAGGAGATAGGGAGCTTGTGGGGCAGAGGGCAGGGGAAGCAGAGTGCAGCTGCCTTAACTGTGGGGCAGGAGGCAGGAATCAGGATGCCATATAATGTTTCTAGTTACATATACACATGATGTATTTTCACACAGAAACCCTCTAATAACTGAAATGTGTGAGTTCATATAGTACATGTGCCTGAAATAGCAGAGTGTGGCAGGTACCTGTTTATCAATCTGAAATGAAAAAAATATGTTCTTACATGAACCTGTTTATGAAGGCAACAAACTATTTCTATGAATGAACAAAATTTAAATTTATTTTATATCCATTTAACAACCCTGTTTGATATAGCTAGAAAACAATGCTGAGTTCTGATGATAAATAACTAACAGCTGTTTTACAGACCAGCTGATTCCTAACAAATATTCATACCACCTCAGTTCAGCATTGAAACTCCAGTGATCAACTTTTTATAAGAACAGAATGACAGATTTTAAGCTAATCTATTGCAGCACAAACCAGAGACTGAATAAGTAATAAATCTGGAGAGCAAACAATTAACTCTGCAGAGTGCTCTGACTGGGAAGTCAGAGAGCTCTTCAGTCAAGCAGGGACTTAACTGCTGAAGCAGAAAGCTACTCCAGTATGATGTCATCACTCTCCAAGCCTCACTCATAGGGACAGAAACACTTCACTATTTTCACTTACTGCAGAGCAAGTTATCAAATCCTGATTTGAAGAAAACCATGAAACCAAACAGCATTAGAAGTTCAGGAAACACTGATCATCACACAGGAACTTGAGTTCAAGTGAATTCAAGCTTTTGTTAACAATACGTAAAAAAAACATTGCATTCAATCTTTAAGGTTGTTTTCTGGCTTGAAATTGATTCACAGTTTGTTCAGTCTATGCAACACCCACACAGACTGTTCACTATTTCACTTGACTAACTTCTCATGTTGAACGCACTAATGAATCCTTCAAATTAAGCTTTTATTTATTATTTATTTATTAGCTTTTGGTAACTGGGTAGGTGCACTAGGCAACAATCTTGCCTATTTTCAGGCACGACCCAGGAGATTACAACAATGAGAATACAGATATGAACAGTTGAAATGACATTCACATAAGCAATAACAAATACAAGTACAAGGTAAACTCATAATAGTATAGGTTGAGACTACATCAGGTATTTGATAATGAAGACCAGTCACACACACTCAAAAAATGAGAGTTTGGCAGAGGAAGGAGTACACTCTGGTCAGTCCTAAGCCAGGCTTAATGAGGCACACAAATTATTCAATGTGGAGAGATTCCACTTATGAGCAGTTACAGTTACCTAATGTATAAAGGTGGGAGAACAGTGAACACTTAAAAGAGAGGTGGGAGATGGAGTTTTTAACCTGCGGGGGAAGCAAATTCCAGAGGTTAGGAGCAAAATGTGAGAATGCCTGTTTGCCCATATTGGTCACATAGGGCTTTACTGAGAGCATTGAGACTGAAGAGGACCTAAGGGTGCAGGAGTGGGAGACCGGGGTAATCAAGTCAGCCAAAGAGGTCGGGCAAGGTGATCTAGTTAGGGAGTCAACAAAACACCCAAGGGTATATGCACGGAGGTCTTTGGGGGACAACCAGTTTAGTCCAGAGTAGAGAAGGCAGTGGCGAGTAAGGCACGAGGCTGACAAGGCGAACCTACAGATATTATTGTAGGAGGTGTCCCACTTGCAGAGCACACTGGCATTGGTAGGGTACAGGACCAGGAGGGCATAAAGGAGTTGAGGAAGTAGTAATCCCTTAGCTACAGATAGCCTGGCTGTTGGTGTTAGTGAGGGGCACACACAATAGGCATCTCCTATTTTAGCATTGACAGTATGACACACATCATTGATATGCATCAAAAAATTAAGTGCAGTGTCAAGCGTAACCCCCAGGTATCTGAAGGTAGAGGTGTTTGTAACCATCGTGCCATCACCGCAGTGGACGAGTAGCTTAGGAGCCTCAGAGGGCACTTTTTTAGAGGATCCAGATAGCATAGCCTGGGTTTTACCTTTGTTAAGGATTTGATGGTTATCCACAAGCTAGGATTGAATGGATTGAAAGCCATGTGAGAGTTTGCGATTTATGTCATCCATCGCTTTGGATGAATGATAGAGCACAAGATCATCGGCGTACATGAGGATGTTACTGTGATGAGAAGCACTGGGAATTTCATTAAGTAACAGGGAAAAGAGTAGAGGACCCAGTATGGAACCCTGCGGAACACAGCGGATGATATGAATGGGGGATGAGAGAGCCTTATGAAACTCAACCGCCTGAGTGCGGTTATCAAGGTAACTACCAAACCATGATAGGGTGGAGTCAGGGGTTCCTAGAGTTTGCAGCTTTGCCAGAATAAGCAGGTGGTGGATCATGTCGAAAGCCTTAGAAAGGTCAATGAACACTGCTCCTGTGAGTTGGCCTTTGTCCATGTTACCTTTGATATCATTGGTCAGTTGGGTCAGTGCAGTGGTAGTGTTGTGCCCCACCGTAAAACCATGTTGACAGGGGGATTGAAGATTATACTTAAGAAGGTGCTCTGAGACCTGTCGATGGACAACTTTCTCAAGGAGCTTGCTAAGCATAGGGAGCAGTGAATCGGGGCGGTAGTTGAACAGTTATTTATCATCTCCCTTCTTAAAAATGGTAATCGTTCTGGCTGATTTCCAGATCAAGGGGACAGAGGCAGTGCTAATAGACAGGTTGAAAGCCTGGTAATGGGCACTGCCAGCCAGGATGCAAATTGCTTTTGTATCTTAGGGTGAATACCATCTGTGCCTGGGCCACCACTTGCAGGAATAGTTTTGAGTAGCTTTAGAACTTCATGGTATGAGACTGTAGTCAGCGCAAGCGTATGGAGAGTGAGTGCACTGGGGCAGCTGCAGGCCTGGTATTGTGGTGCCAGGAGGGGCTAGGATTAGGTAGGGAGGAGAAGAGGTAGTTGAAAGCATTAGCAATGGTGAGAGGGTGGTTACAGTGGGCATCATTTAGATACGTATCAGCGGAAGTCTGCTGCTTGTTATTCCCAAGCATTTCCTTGATTTGGGACAAATACTTTTTGGGATTCGAGGCAGAGGAAATTAGGAGATTCTTGTAATAAGAACTTTTTGCCAGTCAAATCTCCTTTTTGCATGTGTTCTGTAAAGCTCTGTACACTTCAAAGTCTGTACGTAGATGAGGGGTCTTTCACGTGGACCATAGTTTATCCCTGAGTTTCAGTAGGTGTAGCAGGGGGTGTTTGAGCCATTTTGTAACCTTTCCTTTTACCCTCCTAGTGGTGACCAGAATGTGTATATTTTGTAGTGCGAGAAGTTTAGAGTTGAAGTAGGCTGCAACGATGTTGATGTCATTGGTATGATAGAGTGGAGACCAGTCCACTTTGTCAAGATCATTGGTAAATGCCTCCGTATTTAGGTTTGAGAAATTAGAGAAAGTTAGCACTTTTGATGGGAAGGATGGGAAGGCGGTATCCCAGATACAGTAGATAGGGGAGTGATTAGTTAAGGTGTCAGGTAGGACGCCAGCCAAGGTAATAAACTCCTTCATATTTGTCAGGATCCAGTATAATAGAGTGGAACAGGTGCCACCATTGGAGATCCTGGTGGATTCCTGCATTAGCTGAGCTAGATTGGCCTTGCTTATCATTGAGGATAGTAGTGAGGGGATAGGTCCAGCCCAATCTTGGTTAAAATCCCTGAGACACATTATGTAATTTTTACCAGTTACAGAAAGCAGGTAGTCCATGAACTCCCCTAGCCCCAGCCTAGAGTTTCTAGGTGGTATATATCACAGAAAATATGGAGTTTCTTGACACCCCCTAGCAGTAGGAGGGGGTGAAGAACCTCACAGTTTGTGAGAGGGGGATCATGCACTAAGGTGATGTTCAGCTGGGCTTTGTAGTATACAGCCAATCCTCCACCTCTTTTACAACTGGTGCGATACGCCCTAAGCATTTTATACCCATGAAGTGAACACTGGGAATCAGAAATGGAGGGCTTAAGCCACGTTTCTGATATGGCTACAATATCAGGGTTGTTCACTCTAATCTAAGCCACCAGATTGGGAAAATTGGCCATTAGGCTCCTACTATTAACATGAGCAAAGGAGATTCCAGAAGACTGGGGCATACAGAGCAAAGGATGAGACTGTGTGGGATTAGTGATCTGAGGGGGTCCTGGATTTGACTCAATATCACGCATCAGTGAGAAGGATAGGGTAAATATCCAGAGTGTAGCTATAATGAAAGCCCTAGCCACAAAACCAGGGGAGATGGCAAACCTGGCCTGGAGAAGTCTAATTGATAACCCCAGTTTATTGAAGTATAGCCCTGGCTTAGGTAGAGGGTACAGGATGGAAACTATTAGTAAGTTGGAGAAGAAGAAATCATCCTGTGAGCATACAAAGTAGGGAGCAGTAATCTTAGCAGGGCATGAGAGAACAGCAAGAATCCATACTAAGAGAGCAACAGAGAGTAGGGTGAGTAATGACCTGGTATACATTATGTGATTATTGTGAGGCAGGAGGAGTGAAAGAAAAAAGTGGATAGAGTGGGCATAAAGGTGGAAAGCTCAAGGGTGGGTGTTTGAGACACAACACGGAATGCAAGCAACAAAAGAGAAGAAAGAACGGATGACCTCTAGTGTTCAGAGAGTATAAGGTGCAGATGGAGAACAAGGGACGTAGGAAGCTATCGTGAGACACTACACTATATAAGGAAAGCCAGCAAAGGATGGGCGGGGAACAGTTGCGAAGTGACTGTGGGGCTATCTACTGTAGGGACCAGCTCTGTTTCTTGTTTGTGCGCAGTTTCTCCGTACCTTTTATTCATTTCGGGGGCTTCACCAGCAGTGCCCTCATGACCCTTGGAGGATCCCAGCAGAGACTGTGGAGAAAAGAAAGGGTAGAACTTTATATTATGGCCAAAACTTAATCTGCATAAGGTTAAGCAGGGCAGTTAGAGAAGCACGCTTAGGCTGTAACCCCTAATGTTGCCAGAGAAATGGCATGTCATTTAACAAAATGTTGCCAGAGAACTGCAAGCCTTATTAATGTTGTATATGGAATTTTCCTAACTGCTGCACAGGATTGCAATGCCGCCACCGAGATTGCAGTATTCACCGGGGAGAAATGGCAGGACATTAAACTGGCAACGCACAGCAGTAATTATAAAAGGACTCAGTTAAAGCATCCCATAAAAGTAGTAAAAATAGATAAAATCCACAATAAAAATTAAGGTGCACAGTGCATAAAGGCAGATATATTAAGGAAAAGATAAAAACAGCCTAGAAAAAAGACTATCTCCACTGTTTGGATGACATTAAATTCAAATTACAAATGGCGCCAAAAGTGTAGGGACCAGCTCTGTTTCTTGTTTGTCTGTGAGTTTCTCTGCACCTTTGTTTGTTTCTGGGGGAAGGCCTATCAGCAGAGCCCCTCGTGACCGGAGGATCCCAGCAGTGACTGTGGAGAAAAGAAAGGGTAGGACTTTATATTACGGCCAAAACTTAATTTGCATAAGGTTAAGCAGGGCAGTTAGAGAAGCACGCTTAGGCTGTAACCCCCGATGTTGCCAGAGAAACTACAAGCCTTTTAAAAAATGTTGCCAGAGAACTGCAAGCCTTATTAATATTGTATATGGTATTTCCCTAACTGCAGCACAGGACTGCAATGCTGCCACCAAGAGTGCAGTATTCACTGGGGAGAAACGGCAGGAAATTAAACTGGCAACGCACAGCAGTAATTATAAAAGGACTCAGTTAAAGCATCCCATAAAAGTAGTAAAAATAGATAAAATCCACAATCAAAATTAAGGTGCACAGTGTATAAAGGCAGATATATTAAGGAAAAGATAAAAACAGCCTAGCAAAAATACTGTCTCCACTGTTTCGAAGACTTTACATTTGAATTACAAAAACTGTAGGGACCAGCTGTGTTTCTTGTTTGTGCTTGGTTTCTCCATACTTTTATTCATTTTGGAGGCTTCACCAACAGTGCCCTTATGACCTCGGAGGATCCCAGCAGAGACTTTTATTCGTTTAGGGAGGGGCTTCACCAGCAGTGCCCTCGCGACCCGGAGGATTCCAGCAGAGACTTTTATTCATTTTGGAGGGAGAGGAGGGCTTCACCAGCAGTGCCCTCGCGACCCTCGGAGGATCCCAGCAGAGACTTTTATTCATTTTGGGGGGGGGGGCTTCAGCAGCAGTGCCCTCTCGACCCTCGGAGGATCCCAGCCATTTTCCTTCTTCTAAATTGCCTGCCTCAGTAAAAGCGTATTCCCCAATCAAAAATCCATATCTTTTGCCAGTCAACTAGAAACAGTTTACAGTGATCATCACTAGCAGTTCCAAAGCTATATCCATATTATACCCCTTCACTGCAATGCACTGTACCCTTGGTGTCACCACTGCAACTAGTCTGCCGAAGTGCTAAACAATGATCAACAACACCTGGTGTACTTCTCCTACTTCCCACTCTGGTTTTCCCACTTCAGCTCTCAAGCCTCTCTCCTTCACTTTGGCTGTGGATACAGTCCAACACCAGTGATGCTATCACTACTCATTCAACAACTTAGTTCAGACAGTCTCCTTCGTGCTTTGTATCACATACTGCTCTCATTGTGTTCCATCTCCTGTCTGTGTCAGATGGGACATTATGGGTCTCCACCTCTGAGTAACAAATTCTAAATCATTGTTAGACCATGGACAAGACAAGCAAACACTGTGGTTAATTTACAGATTAAACAAAATCTGATTTTTTAGACACTGGGTAAACATGTCATTGATTAATCTATATAATAATGGTCAGTGTTGATACTAATTTGAAAATTATTTTGTACTGCTGCTACAAAGTTAAGGCAATAACGCACCTATATATAACACCTAAAGTGTTACCCGAGAAAGTGTTAAGAAATTGTTTTGTTATTATTAAACCTGGAGATAGTATAGTCTGTTGAATGACAAAGTGAATCTCCAAATTTCTTTTAGCATTCAGAATATATCAGGAGGGCCAGTAACAAACCGTAGTGATTGATGCATCATTTCCTTTGGGGACAGCACAAACACTTAACTTGGTCTTTTGTACAGTACTGTTCTACTTTCTTTACCTGCTTTCTTATGATTTTCTATAGTAAAGTAAAGTTGCAACAGCCTTCAATAAATGAGGTCATGCACATAAATATAAACTGGCTGAGATGGTGATAAAGAGTGTATTTACATTATGAAAATAACTAGAAATCTAAAATCACCGTAAGAAAAAGCATAAGATTAAGTGTTAAATTACAGTACCTCATTAAAAGCTTCCCCCAGCATTTTCATAAAGTCTAAGGAATATTTTATTATAACAACTTGGAGTTCAGCTTGCTGATAACATTTGCTCATTTACAGGTATTTCAAACAAAGAAAAACTGTGTGTAAACCCTCAGTCTTGGGTATTACCCGAATGGGCTCTTGGGACCCAGTTGCCATCCCTCCACTAGACTGGGATCCTCACCCCCACCCTTTGGTCCCCCAAAAACTGAACTGCACCACTCAGGGACCAGTTCCAGGGGCAGTTGACAGTGGTCTATGTTAGGAGTCAAGCTATGACTCTTGTTGTCTTTGTGACTGCAGCTCCATGGTGTGAACCATGCTCTCAGGCTACATACAGTGCTACTGGGACTACATTAGGTCATGAGAACACCATATTGTGTACATTGCTTCCCCATCTCCCGAGGAGTCAGCAAAATTGGGGGACAGCAAGCACCAGCGCCAGTACACCAGTCAAGTCATGCACACATGTGGGCAAGGCAGTGAGTAGAGAGAGACAGTAAATCAACTACCGGCTCTCCTCTCCAGGCCCACTGACTCCCCAACAAGCAAAGTGTCTGCAGGGTCAGGATACAAAATGAATTATCCCTCAGGGTAAAGAATAAGGTAGCCAGACGCTGCAGATATGATGGATGAAATATAAACAAACATGGCTGCAGCACTGCACCAGTACAGTTATCTGACCTCATAAGGACTGCTGTGAAGGAATCAGAGGTACACACAGAGATGTGACTCAGAATTTGGGACAATCAGGAGCTGGGGTTTTCTGGAACACATGCATGAAAGCCATCTAGGCTGGAACAACATTCTGAAACATGTTTTACTCCTGAACTGACTAACAAAATAGGTGCTGAGTTCAGAAACCTGATAAAAGGGACTGACAACAAGACTCTCTGCTAAGTTTGTCTGTTTATTTAAAGGATACCTAAACAAGATTTTGACAACAAACTATTCAAAAATCTGACTCTGTAGGTGACTAAAGGAAAGTCTGCTGTATTCATTAATGCTAAAATTACATTTACATAATTTGCTTAAATGTGGTTCCAGAGCATTTGAAAATTGTAAAATCAGCCTTCCAATGTAAAAAAAAAATGTCTTACCTGCTTCCTAAAATGGCCGCCAAATGTGTCATGTGAGGACATCATTGGAGCAAAGTGAGAGATATATGACTCTCTATAGTGCTAACTAGTTATTTTTTCCCTTTGTATAGAATTGTATCATCCAAATGGTCAAAACCATGTGCATTATTTTGTATAATGCACATGTTAGGCTATGGTTCTGTTCATTTTGTTTACTTTAACATGCTGAAAATGTGTTTTAATCCAACCGACTTTCTCTGTGGCAAACCACAGTGCAGTACAGATCTTGAATAACCTGGTGGTCTAGTGGTTATGGTGGATCCAAGATGCTACAATGGGGGTGCTGGGGTGGTGTGCATGCTTAATATGCACTTTTTACATTTGTATTAAACCTTTATATTTTCTGCTATTATTCTTTCCTAGTACGTTTTTGACAGAATCTACAAATGTAATCCATAGTTTGAATGTAAATATTTGTACAATCAATAAATCAGACTTTTTCAACAAACTGAAATGCAGCAGCAGTAAGCAAGTATGTTACTATGTTGGGGGAGGTGTGCAGCCACATCCTTCACCACCCCCTAGAGCCACCATTTTTTTGTAGCAAAGTTCTTGTGCAGTCCAGTGTTAGAGTTCATACTTTCTTGAAACTCAAATACATGCTTGTCTTGTCTTCTTTTTCCATGGGAAATAATAACAGTAAGAAGAATCCGCATTTATATAGTGTTTTTCATACACATTGTATCCCAAATTGTTTTACAAGCAATGCTACACTGGTAGGGAAGTGATTGAATATGTAGTGGCAGCCATTTCATACATTAATATCCACACACAACCTTGGACAATTGCATGAACTGGTTTTATGGGAAGGGGAATGCTGGCTAGGACAATAGGGTCAGGCAGTGATCAATGTGTTGGCAGCCGCACATCTTATTTCTCACAGTAATCTGCTCATATTTCTCTCCTTCTGTCTTCCCCCTTCCCTGAATATAGCAGTACCTTGCAAGAGTGGCCTTCTCAGTCCCCCTCTGGTATTCATTCTTCACTATTCCTCCTCACACTGAAAACTGGTGAGCTCATCACCCTTCTGCATCATGAATGCAAGTAGTACAGTCCCTGTTCTATTTTTGTCATATCAAATATAAACATGTCTTTCCATTAAGTCTGGCTCATAGCAACAGGGAACAAGGGGAATGACAGGTTTTCCTATCCTTAAAAGATCTAGGCTACCTTTGATTAGGCACTATCAAATGATGGGTGTGCACATCATTATGCACGTCATTTATTAGTGCCTAATCATAGGTAGCTTAGATCTTATATGGGTAGGAATGCCTATTTTTCCACTTGTGCTATGCTGCTACCTGTATCAGCCTGGCTTACCAGAAGATCGTGTTTATTTTATATATATATATATATATATATATATATATATATATATATATGTAACACGGGAGACTGTACTAAACACATTCATGATGCAGAAGGGTAGTGAACTCACCAGTTTTTGGTGTGGGAGGCAGGTGAGAAGAATTAATGTCAGAGAGATACTGAAGAGGCCATTCCAGTGGGGTACAGCTATATTCAGGTTAGCTGAAGACGTGGAGGATGCTAAGCAGATCACTGCGAGATCTGAAATGTGGGGCTGCCAGCATCTTGATCACTACCTGACTGTGGATGAGAGTAGCCAGTGATGACAAATACTCGGAGTGGTAGGGCTGCACCTAAACTGTTACTTGAATTCAGTGTAGGGAGATTATCCTCGTGTGTGGGGGGGGGTGTTGATGTTTGTTAGGACAGTATTGAGGGAGTTGTGTATAGCTCATTCAAGATTTGGAAGGGTGGTAGCCAGCCAACTTGCATTTTGGAGTAGAGCACAGAAAAGTTCTGGAGAAGAATTGCTGGGAACTGTCCTTCAAGTTTCTGCAGATCACAGGTAAAGGAGTAGACTGACACTGGCAGTCAGCTGGATTCTCTCAAGGTATGAATGTGCCTCTCCTGCTAATAATATCTTTATCCAATTTAAGTGCAGCCCTTATGAGGGCATGAACAGCAGTTTTTTCTGGTGGGTTATGATGCTTATTGCTTGGCCCCCCAGGAAGACCTAGTTGTTGGTTAATGAGGTGGGAAAAAAAACACAACAGGGAACTGTACATACTACCTTCACTGTGCAGAAGGGTGGTGATCCACTCAATGTTTACTGTGGGAGCAGAAGTCAAACATTGAGAATGTGGACTGGAGAGTGATTTGGGAGGCATTTTTAACAGTGCCAGCTGATGATGTGTATCAGTATAGGTGTGCACAACTCTCTGAGGTACAAGATTACAATCTGAGGTTTGATAATTCTCTTCATGAGACCGCAAGCTCATATGCGGCCCCAGGCATTACTAAGGACAGGGTATGGATGGTTGGGTGTTCAACAGAAGGCAGGCTAGGTGAGGGGGTTCACATGGAAAAAGAAAGCCTTATTTGTGGATTAACAAGAAAGCATGAGCTTTGGAACTAAACAAGACTGGTACTTTGCTGTGTGACTCTGAGCAAGTCATTAAACTTCCTTGTCCTCCAAGGCCACACCTGTAAACAAGCTTTCAGCTTAGTGTGTCTCTCCTGGTTAACAAAATCAAAATTCAGTGCATTAGATAACCACTAGATCATCAGGTATTTGAAGCGTTGTACTGTAATGCAGTTTGCCAAAGAAAAAGTCAGCTGGATTGCAAAACATTTTCTGCAAGTTAAAGTAAGCAAAATGAACAAAATCATAGCTTAACATTTATAATGATCAAAATAATCTATGAGTTAATACATGGTGTTGATCATTCTGGTACAACAATTCAAATGAAAGAGGGAAAGAAGGACTAGTTAGCACTATAGAAATATATGTGGATCTCTGTTTCTGGCTCCTATGATGTCATCATGACTCATCACTTAACACACTTGGCAGACATCTTAGGGAGAAACCAAGGTTGTTTTTTTTGAAAGTGAAAGGCTGATGTTTGCATTTTTTCAAAAGCTATGAAACTGCATTTATGTTATTTACATAAATGCAGTTTTAGCATAAATGTAAACAGCAGCCTTTACTTTACCTTGCTATGAAGACAGATTTTGGAGTTTGCAGTTTTAAAAAACTGCTTGTTTAGGTACCCTTTAAGCAGAGAAGCTGTGAGCCAGAGATCAACTGACTGGCAGGAGCTGCAGTCCTGGTAGACTACAGAAGCAGACACACCAATATTTTTCAGGAGGAAGCAGTTTTATCCAGAACTGATAAGGGGAAAGGCAACGTAGTGAAGTTGTAATAATTTGGTCCAAGATACTTTCCCTGCTGGGGGAAACTAGAGCATGACTACTGCCTGCCCTTTATCTATGACACTATTGACCCTGTAAAAAAAAGGTATCCAGATAGGCTGGCACGACCTCTCTAACACAAATTATCCACACTGCTTGTTATCCTGCAGCATATTGTCATCTAAGTAGGCCATCAGACCTTCCTTAACTATGGTCACTATTCGCTTACCTACAATTGAGGTAAGACTGACCAGTCTGTAGTAATCTGGGTCCTCCTTTTCTCCCTCTTGTCGAGTGGGACTATGTCTGCAAACCTCAAATCCCCTGGTACTACTCCAGAATATGGAGTCATTAAACAGCTATCTGAACTAACAGGAATAACTGTGTATGTAACTAGAAACAGAAAGTTTCAATTAAAGTGATACATACAGTATAGCACAAAGCAATACATTACTCCAGTACTTTCATACCACAGTAAGCAATACAAAAAAAATATGGCATTTGCAGGTTTATCTTTCTCAAGAGAGTACCTTAACTACTACCTGAACAGAATTTCTCGACAGAAAAATCAATATCATTATTGACCCCAACTTCACTACTATAAATAATATCTGCACTGCACTAGAAAAAAAAAAACATATCAGCAGGTGTCAGAGACTGTCCCTTCTCTAATACTGCCAGTCACCACACTAGCCCTGGATCTGAGAGTGACCTGCATAAGAAATTAAAGTGTGATCAAGTGCAGCACTAGATATTTGAAATCAAGGTGCTACAAAAGTGAATAAACACTAATTGTCTTCTGAAATAAATGTGAGAACCATGCAGACTTTATGCAACTGAAAGAGAGTGCCCTGAGAATGTTCAATACTTTGAGTAGTTGGGGTTCTACTTAGATCCCAGCTATCCATTGATAAGTACAAAGAACATGTGACAAAACCATGCACCTGAAGCTTTGCATACTCTACAGTAAGAAGGAGACAATGCTGAATTAGTATATTCATAGGCTTGCCACAGTTTGTAGCTTTTACCTTTGATTTGTCCCAAGAGAACTTTTGGGCCACCTCAGATCATTTCGATCATCTTTCAGCTAATTAAAATGCTAACTATCTAGCCCTTCCCAGGTGGCCAAGGATAGTCCTATAGTTATCCCTTGCCCTAACCAAGCTACTTTCTACCATCATATCCCTACCCATGTTTTTTTCAATAAAACTCTGATTCCTGACACTGTCTTTGGAGCTGACTAAACTTTTCCTAAACTGACTGGAATAACAATGGAGGGTGGAATATCCTAGGATTTATCATATAAAGTGCTCTCTTTTCTCTAGCACTTTCAAGTGCATTACTTGAGAGAAGGAGGGAAAACTTTGGTTTAACTCAGACTAATTTCCAGTCCTATACTTCCACAAACCAGAAGTAATGCAACACTCTGACCCAGCAATACCACAACCATTGTCCCTAAGGTTCCAAGACACTGCTAAACACTTATGAGGCAATAAATCTTAACACAGCTAATTTTCTTACATAATGATACAGTAAGAGTAAAACAATGAAATATTGTAAGTACATTTTATAGTCATCTCCCTACAGTGTTAACTATTGCTCCTTCTATGTGACATGATTTTGAAGTTCTCAGAGTTAAATGAAGTTTCAAGAGAGTCATATTAATTACTGTACTATAGTATAAATCATCAGTATGATAATATACTGTAAGAACGTGTTCATATATGCAATAGTGTATTACACACACACACACACACACACACACACACACACACACACACACACATATCTATCTATCTATCTATCTATCTATCTATCTGTCTGTCTATCTGTCATCTTTGTGGAAATACCAGAATAAATAATATTAATTCATTTACTCATTTGTTATTCTAGCTGTTTTTATATTGACTTAATGTTAAACATTTAATGTGCTTATGGTTGTAATCTCTTGTTCCCTGTACAGTATCTTTAATTTGACTGATCAAAATATACTGTTAGACATGACATCCAACCCAGTAAAAAAAAAACAAAAAAAAACTGAAGGATATTCATGTTCCTCTGCAGTGTTGTTATGCCAATGAAAAATGGAACAAACTAAGGTCTTGGTTTGAATGTGACTTCATTCCGGTCCATAAAATCTGTAGGGTTTATGTTTCCAAAGAACCCTAACAAATAGGAAATAGTCACAGTGCTGAATCTAAAATTGAACATGCAGGGGTGTGGGAGGGGGGCATTTGGATCTGACCTTGATATTGTAAGCATTCCCAATAGTATAATATTCTGAGAGCCAGAGCCAGTATACACAGCATAACATCAATTCTGGGTTAAAGCTTGACTAATGGGAAGAACAGTGTAAATAAATGAATGCACCGGCTGATTTCTGAGTTGGTGATTTGCATATATGACAGGCTGAAAATTGCTTTTATCAAAGTGAAATTACGTTTGCATGGGACAGTCTTTTTTCCGGTGAGTGTACTGGAAACACAATTTATAAGATAGAGCATTGGCTAGAGAACAGAGTGCCTGAAGATCTTAAAATCCTAAACACGTTTAGACACCACAGCAGGGGGCTGTGAAGCTGCCAGCTATCGGCTATACTATAGATAATCAGAGGATACTAGATCTGCATGTCAAATTCTGCTATGAAGAAAAGAAAAGCAAGAAAAATATTTATGTTTATTCAATTACATAAATGTAAATAAACTACAATACTTTTATTGCAAGATTTCGATGTAGCCAGGCATGCACTTTTAGCTCATTTCTTGATGTACTGGCTCTTTCATTTTACCAAATAGCATTTCTTCATTCATGCCGGATGCAGGTGTGGTTTGCTAAAGAGAGAATTTATTGTCATAAATGTTGGCTGTTACAAAACTGCATGTTGTTTACTAAAGTATACATACTACTAGGTTCACTGGAACAGGGACTGCAAAGGATTAGAGAAAACCTTTATTCTTCAAGTAAAGGTGCAGGACTGTTTTTTATAAAGAAACATACAGGCAAGCAACGGGAAGGGCAGCACAATATATGCCTAGTAAAGGGGAAAATCTTATGCTTGTGCGAGTGCAAGTGACTTTTTAGCAACTGAATAAATGTAACTTTTCATAAGCAAGCTCCATGCAAATGGGAATGCTATGCAGCTTTTCTGTTTGCAGTTTTCCTGTTGGAATTTAAATGTTATAGATGTAGCTCCAATACTTTGCTAGTGTGACCATGGAGTCAGATTATGCTTTAACATTTTCAATGCTTTGAGCTTGGCAAGTGGCCATAAGAATAAATGTTTTATTACATTTTATGTACTTATCTGTCAACCAGAGCTATCAGTCCCACTTACAACATCCTTAAGGCCATAGCCATGGAAGTCAAAGACCTACTCTCCAAAATGGAGTACAAGATTTGCATACCAAAAGCATTTTGAACATCTTTTCCTAACAAAATCAGGGTGTCACATTAAAACACAAAATCAGTATAGATGAGTCAATTACAGGTACTGCAAGAGAGTGAATGTCTTTTGAGCAAGATGTTTTTTTATAACAAGTGATTTTATCAGCAAGGCAGTGATGCTCAGTAGTGAAATTGGCTGCTATGTGCAGACCTGTTATACTGCCAGTGTAGCCTAGTGGTTAGAGTCATCAGCTGTGTCTCTGTTATTTATGCTAGATGTGGGTTCAAGGCTTGGTGTTCCTGGTGGTTTTTTTTTTTAATTTATTACACTTCCTTGCAGCTGCCAGCTGCCTGGAACCTCAGCCAGGTCATGGACCCTCACTTCCACCTCAACATTAGCACCCCTTCAATACCTCATGGCTAACCCCCCAGGTTGGGGGTTGTGGAACCAACCCCAAAATGGTGCCACAGATGATGTGATAGGTTGGAGGGGCCATCCTGGAGGCTGATTGAAGCTGAGGGCTGGCTTCATCTAGGGTGGCCAGCAGCTTGTTCTCCTCACCATAGGCGGGGGCAGGGATGTGTTGTGACGTCAGCATCTGCCCTGCCCCTCAAGCGTCATTCTGCTGTTGGTCACTGTGGTACCCCTCGCCCCTGCCAGGGGTCTATAAAGCACTGATCACATACCCTTCCTTCCCCTGGAGAAGGAGAGCAGTCCTGGGGATACTTGATCCTACTCCCCAGCTGGCCTTCCGGTGTCCCGTGTCCATTCCCAAACCCCAGGTCGCCGGTGTCACAAGCAGAAATCCAACCACTGCACCAATGGACTGCTGCCTGGTGTTTTCTTTTTATTTGTAAGTGTTGTGCTTGACTTCATGTCTCCCCCCCCCCCAGTTGTATCATCCCCTGGAGTTGGATTATGAAATCGCACCCCCCCAGCATTCTCCCTCTCCAAAGTTGCATCCCTCTGAGAATATTCCCCCAATCTGGAGTTTTTCCCTGTCCCTGAGTTGCATCCCACCTGGTGTTGATTATAAATTTTACGGGGGGGGGTGCATGGGGCAAAGCCCCAGAAGAAAGTCAGTACTGCACTGTTTTCACCATTTAGAGCAATCACTGTCATTTATACTCTCTTTTTGTGCATATGCTATTTTTGAGTGGCGTTTTTTTGTGTTCACTGTTGTTTTTTGGGGGTTTTCTTGCACTGTTTTGACATGAAACGCCAAATCAGGACTACTGGATTGCTGGCAGGTTTGGGGGGCAGACTGGATCACTGAAGTTCTAGAATAAGGTCTGGAATTTTGTTAAAAGCATATGTTCTTTAGGAGGCATGGGTTTCTTCACAGTCCTCATTAGTTTACTAGTTTTGCTGTAGTTAGTAACTGTTTTATTACTGTACTGTAGGGAGGCTTCCAGGAAAACATGTGTTGTAAATAGGTGTGTGCAGCCTGGCGTTTCTGATTCTGATGGGCTGGACTGGGTCACAATGCACAAATCATATAAACACTAGAACAAGAAAGAAAAAAATACGGTACTGTACATAGGAAAAGTAAATGGTGCAGTCAAAGGGGAAAAAACACAGTACCCAGCTAGTATGACTGTACATTGTTGCACAATGGTGATTTATGAACAGTGAGCCTGGTCATTAATGGTTTGCCCATGATTTTAACCATTGTTTAAAATGGACAGCCACTGGTGGTGACTGGTACAGGGACAGAGAATGGATGACCTTGGTCATACTACTCTAGTTTGATAATTATTCAAGTTGATAATGATCATACATTGTTATCCCAGCTTGTTAATTTCAGAATTTCACTGCATTATAAAGTTATAAAGTGCGTTTCTGTGCATAGAAGCATAGAAAGGTACATAGAAGTTGTTGGCAGAAAAATGTTCTTGCAGCCTATCAGGTCCTTTGAGAATATTTATCTAATATTGATTATTACAGCCCTAGTGGCCTTAACTCCTCAATTATCATTCCCTCCCCCTTTTTGCTAATGCAAGTATCTGTCAGAGATGGCTGTCCCACCCAGGCTTGACTCCCAACACTGGTTTCACACAGGTCACCTATCCTGGTAGTCTGTTCCACCCCTTCACCACCCTCTCCGTGAAGAAATACTTTCTGATGAGTCTCCTAGAACTTCCACCCACCAGTTCCATTTAGTGCCCCCTGGTGCTTATGTTCCCACTTAGCATAAACATTTCTTAGCTATCTCAGTTGTTTATTCCTTGGAGCTATGTGTATGTTTCAGTCATGTCCCCTCCTCTATTTTCTTGTCCCAGAGTATACATGTTGATATCTTTCAGCCTCTCCCTGTACATGTTTTCCTCCTGATCCTGGATAATTTTGGCAGCACTTTTCTGCATTGACTACACTCTGTCTCTGTCTTTTTCAAGTGCAGACTCCAGAATTGCACACAGTGCTCATGGTGAGAACAAACCAGAGACCTGTACAGTGGCAGAATCACCTAGCTTTGATGGCTACTGATCCCCCTTTCTATCCATCTCAGCATCCTATTCACCCTTTGCACTGCACTGATGTTTTTAAATTGTCTGACATTACCCCCACTGCTAATACCACCCATTCTGGATTCTTTTCTTTTGCTCCATGTAGAGTGGAGCCAGCCACAATGCAACACAATAACTTGCAGTAAATGGCCTGTCACAAATACTGCAGTAAATAGGACTTAATTGTTATTGAAATAGGGCTTAATTGCCATTGAACTACACAGTTCCCTGCAGCATATTATTCAGTCTTCTGCTGATCTTAGTATTTTCTGCAAAGAGGCAGATCTTTCCCTAGATCACTATTTTAGTGTCACAGATGAAGATGTTGAAAAGGGACCGTCACAAGGGTGATCCCTGTGACACACCACTGGTGACTTACACTGACCAGTGAGTGTTCCCCATTAATGAAACCCTCTGAGTTTAATAACTTAGCTACTGTAGTTTCCTGCACATCTTGTGATCTCATCCATCATTCAGAATCACCCAACATTTTGACCAGTCATCTGTGTAGGAGACAGTCAAAGGCTTTGTTGAAGTTACACTACACTATGTCCATTGCCTGAAACTTGGCTGTGGCCTTCGTTATGCAATCACAGAAGTTGATCAGGTTAATCTAACTGCTTCCATCAAGTTGTATCGACAACAAAATTGTCAACGTACTTTACATCAATAACATTTTGCAGACTGCTATCACATTGCCCGACAAATGTGCCGCTGGTCCACCATGCCGATGGGATACTTCACCATGTGGGGGGCTCTGCCCTCCTCATCCCCCCAGATATATATATATATATCAGCTCCAGGAGGGCAGATTACTGGGGAGAGTGGCCAACACTGGGAGTCATTGTATCGGTACAGCGCTCTGACAACCCATTCAACACTATGGATGTCGGATGGGTTGTTGTTACAGTGTTGGTTTCACTCTCCTGGTTTCGATGTTGCAACAGTATACCAATATGACTTTACCTTCCTCCCATGAACCCCTGCTGCCTGATACCCTGAAGTCCATTTGACTACAAGAAACCCATTAGCCTCTTTTTTATTAATGTTTCTAGGAACTTCCACACTATAGCATGTCAGATTGACAAGTCTGTAGTTCCCTGGATTGTACCTACTTCAAATCTTGAGCAGAAACTACAGTGTAGCCCTTCAGGATGCACTGCACTACTACAGCATTCTTCTAAAGATTTACTGCAAGAAACAAGGACATTTTAATTTCAGTTAATGCCTTTTGTCATTCAATGTCCTGTGACACTGCATTGCATCCTGGCGGGCTCCACTGTGCAATCTCTGTCCTCCAGTCCCTAGTTACTACCCCATCTCCAGTGAACTGTTAATCAGTTCAACCAATGGCACAGATGGATGTTGTCCTATCTCTTTCAGTGCAAAGGGATACAGCCTGATTGGGCCCATTGATTTGTTGTCCTTCAGTGCATTTAATTCTCTTAGCCACCTTGCCTCTAAAATCAGAACCTTATTGACACTCTACCTCTTCCTCCCTTACCCTGAAGACACATTCAGGGAATGGTCCCTTATTCTCCACTGTGTATAATGAAAAGAAAAAATGGTTTAGTATGTTCACCTTCCCTCTATCCTTCTGCATCCACCCTTCTCCCTTCATTGGTATAACTGTCCTGTCCTGTCCTTTGTATTGCACTTCTCTCATATGTAACGAATGAATGTTGTGTCTCCCTTATTCATTCTCTCAGCTGTCCTCAGATCAGTGTCAGACCTTGCTGTCCTCACAGTCATGTTGGCCTCCTTAATCCCATTTAGAAACACTACCCTGTCTTCCTTCACTTGACCAGTTTTGTATTTTTGAAGGCCTTTTTCTACTCCCTCACAGACTCCATCACCTCTCTTGTTAACTTTAGTGGTTTCCACCTTTTTTTTCTCCTGCGACCCATACAGAGAGACTTTAGGCCTGCAATATTCCATTCTTGATCAATTCTCACTTCTTTCACACTTTCTTTAACTCCCTTACCCTTCCATTTTTTCAGCTACATTTCGCTCATTTTGCCAGAATCAGAGCTCCTAAAGACTATGGACAGTATTTGTGAAGCGTTAGAATCCTAAGTCCCACTCTGCAACTGCTGTTGTGGATTGTAATCGTCCGCAGCTGCAGCAGGTGCGATTCACAGCCACAGCAGTTGTGGCAGGTGCTATGGCTGCTCCTTCCGGCCATAGCACATTCCTGCAGCTGCGGCCATCTTCCTGCAGACACCTCCAGCAAGTGGCCATAACCCGTGGAGCTGGTCATAATCCGGCTCCACCTTTGTGAATACCCACCACTGTGGGTAACCTGCGGCTCTGCAAGTGGCAACCCACTTGCGCAGCAGTTTACCCACAGCTGTGGGTCTTTCCAAAGCTTTGTGAATCCTGCCCTATGAATTTTGCCTGTGACTGTTACTCTTTACCTCAAATTTGATATTAAATCTCATAACATGGTGATTGGCCAGCCAAGGGCACTGATGGATAAGGTGCTGGGTTCCACGCCTTATGCCACACTGGTGACCTGAGTTCCAGAGCGGGCTCAAGTTGCCAGGGGTCATCTCTGGTAGGAGAGTACAGAGAGTCTGAAGGACTTCTGTCCTCTCACAAGAATGGAGGGTTTCAATACTTAGCATTCATCTAGCCCTTAGCTCTGGTTGTAGGCAAAGTAGTTGGGGACAGTCAGAGTAGGGAGGAGAGTGTGGCGGCTGCTGATGCTATATGTACAGAAGTGTGCTTGGAGATGTCTTAGTGGCATTGCACCGTGCACCTTAGGGAGAAAACAGGAAAATTGTTTCATGAGCTGCTGCCATGCAGCACTGGCATGAAGGTAAGTCCTGGAGGAAAGTTGGGGGAGAGGGGCTGGGTAGTTGGTATCTAGTGGACAGCTTGTGGCCAAAGGAGAGGAAAAATCACTTAAGAAAACCAAAAAACATGATCTGGTGAGCGCTGGATCACAGGGGTTCCTGTACTGTGATCTTCCCTATACTGTCAGTTTGTGAGGACCAAGCCAGTGATGGCACCTTCTGCTGTAGGCTCTTCAACCCTCTACCAGGAAATGCTTTGCTGGATGCCACTACAAACAGCTGCAAGCAGCTGATGTCTTACACTTGCTGATTATGGCATCCTCTAGTCCTCAACTGGTCTGATGAAGTCACTCATTAATAGCACCTCCCCCAGTCTGCTGTCTTTCTAATCTTCTCCCAGTTTTATGTCAGCCACCTCTTTCTTAGATGATGGTCTATATACCATTCAGTTACTTATGGTCCTCCTTATTTATGACAACCTGTACCCACACTGTCTCTGTACACTTTCCCTCCCCACTTTCCTTGACCTCCATGGCTTTTAAACCCTCAGGGGCATGATCATGTCCCTATAGTTAGGGTTCAGTGCTCACTACTATGTTGAACTCAAACATTTGCACTTTAATAACTTTACAACCTCTCAACCGATTTGCAGAAAAGTTCCATGCACCAACAGGGACCGAAGATCTCTTGATGTGCCACATTTTGTTCTGGTTGGATGCATGTGTATGGAGATACAGAGTGTGAAAAAATGTGAAGATTACCTTTTTTTTTCATTTCTTTGTCATACTGCAGCTCTAAAATGGTTTGAAATTTCAGCAGAAAGGTTTCGGGTCACAGATGTGCTATTTGAAGATTTGGTGAAAAAATATTAATCCATTTCAAAGTTATTAAATGTTAAAGTTTCCCATTATTTTCAATGGGAATTTTACTCTCCAGTTAGATGTGAGCCTTGAAAAAGGATCCTTTGTCGAGAATGGGTGATCCTGTGTCCTAAATGGGATATTTCTTTTCATGCTGCTGGCATTTTGTTTTTCAGTTAGTGATGGAAACAAAATTAAATAACTTTAAAAAAATGATGTAATTAGTACAAACCAACCCATGTGTTCTGTTAATCATTATCTGTTTCAGCCAATTTTGGTATTAGTTACATGAATCTGCTGTATACAGCTCATGCTCCTGACAACTCAGTCAGTGGCTGGCTGTGGTTGTAAGAGGAAGGCTGTGCCAGTCACCAGCTCAGTCTCAGGATGGGGAGAATGTGGTGGTTGGGTACTACTTGCCGGCAGGGGTGTAGCCAGAAATTTCTGTTTTGTACACAATCTCCAACAGTTACACCCCCCCCATTAAAAAATGTACACGTCCTTTCCAAATGGCACCCCTTCCAAACCAGTCAGATTGTTGTCAGAGGATTCCTCTAATCTCTAAAGAGGTTTTACAAGCATCTGTCTCCTAAATAACAGAAGTTTAAACTGAGTCACTCCTCAGTGGCCTACACTAACCCAAATACTATAGGTAAGAATGCAAATGTTAACAGAAAGGCATAAGGTTTGTAACAGGCACTCAACAAAATTGTATACAAATGTGTACAGTGAGTATGCCTGTCTACACCCTTGCTTGCCAGGGTTGATTGTCACTAGACCACCAGGGATTATTTTTATTATATGGGGACAGCGATTGAAGGGGGGGGGGATACTTGACTACCAGGGAATTTTTTTTATATATGGGAACAGTGACCAAAGAATGTGGGAGAGACCACTGGATTACAAGGGAAATGTTTTATAATTCTATGGGACCGCGATTGGAGAATGGGGAAGGGATCACTGGCGTACCAGGAGATTTTTTTTATTATACAGGGATGGCAATTAGAAAATGGGGAGGGGAAGGGATTACTAGACTACCAGGGACATTTATTTTCTATAATGGAGCAGTAATCAGTGCATGGGAAAGGTGGGAGGGACCACTGGAAATGAGAAACTAGGGTAAAGGCTGTTCAGTGTATTTCAATGGGGTTTTCAGCTATGTGGTGTAACTGCCATTTTTGCATATTTTGAAGTCAGATTTTCAATAAGGCATTTTTGGGACCCCAACTCATGAACAATATTGCTAGATATAGGCAAATTCTGCCGGAAAGGCTATTTCACATTTGTTTAGCAAAATCACCTTTAGGGGAGATTTGACAATTTCTACCTACCTCGTTCATCAGGTGGGGACATAAAAAGGCTATATTGAAATGCTGGGGTCAAAATATCTAAAAATGCCAAAGTTGTGTGCATAAGTTGAAATGTTTCTATACTCTCTTGTAACTTTGCCAATTTTAAATATTTTGCCTTAATATTCTCAACATAAGAATCTTTTTACACTACCTCATGAACATGAACATGACAGCTGCCATTTTTCAAACCCTGACCAAACTATGTTTTGCACCTGTGGCACACAATGGCGTTACAGTGGCGTGGTATCACATTTTGGTGGGGATTTCAACATTTTCATTACTAGGTTCATGAGGTGGGGTATTAATAAGGCTTTGCTGAAAATGTAATTCCTGTTTTAATACAAATGCAAGTGCAAGGTCCTCTGCACAAACATATATGTGTGCATCTAAGGAAGGATGGGAGAACAGGGCCCTCTTGTCCCTGCACTGCCACAGACAAATGAGAATACAATTATACTAACTCAAAAAGTAAGGCAATTATTTACAAAAACTTCATTAATGTACTGGTTAGGGTTGAAGTGACAAAAGTAATGAAATGTGGCATTAGGGTTTCCAACCCTAACACTCCACCCTGCAGGCAGCAACAGGTGTGAGGTGTGCCTTTGGATTATCAACCCTAAAGCTCAGCCCATTCTCATATACTGTACCCATCTCAGCTTATTTACTTATGGAATGGGGTGCACATTAGGGCTGACATCCATAAGGCACACCTCACACCTGTTCCTGCTTGCAGGGTGGGGGTGGGGTATTAGGGTTTGAAACACTAATGCCGCATTTACTTACTCTTGTCACTTCATCCCAAACTAGTGCATTAACAAAGTTTTTGCAAATATAGACAGATACCAGATGTGGTACTGCATTGTCCACATCTCTGTGGTCACCACCAAGATCACCCATACTTCTGACGTCGCTGTCTCCAGGTCACTAATTTTGTTCCCTAGGCTCCTGACATTAGTGTACATAGCCTTCCAAATCACTTACGTCTGCCCTGTGACTCCTTTATACCCATCTTACCCCCTAACTCCTATCCTTAATCTTGCTTCTATCACCATCAGCCCCTCATTTGGACTCCCTGCAGCTTCTTCATGTACCTTTTTTCTGTTTTAAAGAGGGACTCTGGTCAAAAGTGCTACACTGCAGAATTAGAATAAGCATACCCCCAGTATATCTCATACCAAACAAGCATTTGACAATGCCGAATGTTTGCTTGCTGGCATTGGAATTCGTAGTGTAGAAGTTACAGAGCCGCATAATAGGAATGGCAGCGAAGTATTGAACTGAAGCCAACCCCACCACCACCCTGCAGGGAGTGACAGGCATTGGGGTGTGGCTTTGGGTCATCAGGCATAACAACCATGCCATTTCATCACACCCTACCCTGCAGACACTGACAAGTGTCACGGTGTGCCTTGGGGTCTTTGGCCCTTATGTGCACCCCATTCCATCAGGAAATACGGTGAGATGGGTGCAGTATAGGAGAATGGGGTGAAGTTTGGGGCCGAAGAGTCCGAGGCACACCTTGATGCCTCTCACTGGCTGCAGGGTGTGGGGGGGTGGAATGGTATGATCATTACAGGCAAGAATTCCAAGTCACACCCCGATGCCTGTCGTTCTCTACAGGGTGGGGCGTTATGGTCGGAAACCCTAATGCCTCCGGCATTCGTTGTTATTTTCACTCCAAATTTTCAACATGTTTTTTTTGTGACCCCCACCTCATGAACAGTGGTAATATCAGTTTGTTAGCTGAAAACTGCTTTTGCACAATGACTACGGCATTTGGCACCACAGGTGCAAAAACATATTCCAAACAGGATATGAAAAATGACAGCGGTACTGTTCATGGGGAGGTGTAAAAAATGGCAGTGTTGAAAATCTGCTGTGAAAATATTAAAAAAACTGGTGAAGTCATGAGCGTGGGTAGAAACTGTGCAACACACACCCGTAATGTAACTAGTTTGGGGATTTTTTTTACAGCAGATTGTTAACACAGGCATTTTTGGACCTCCGACCATGAACAGTGTCAGTGTGATTTTCTTTATCTGTCCCGAACAATGATTTCCCACAGCAACCATGCATTTCTGCGCTGAAAGGGTGAAAACACATTTTGGCCATGTTGTGGAAAATAACAGCTGTACTGTTCATAAGGAGGTGTGAAAAAATGCCACTGGTGAAAATCTGGACTGAAAATATTACAAATTCATGAACTTATGAGGGTGCGTGGAAACTGCGCAGTGCTCACTCATAACACAGTAATTTCATGGAGTTTTGTCACCAGATTTTCAACATAGCCATTTTAAGACCTCTGCTCATGACCAGTGTCACTGTGATTTTCTTAATCTGTCCCAAACATTGTTTTCGCACACCGACTGTACCATTGTGCGCCATATGTGCGGAAACACATTTTGGGCGAGATGTGAAAAATGGTAGCTCTACTGCTCATAAGGAAGTGCGGTAAAATGGCACTGTTGAAAATCTGGTGTGCAAATATTACAAATTCGCAAACTTGCCAGCGTGCGTAGGAACTGCGCAACGTGCGCTCCTAAAACAGTCATTTTTGGGAATTTTTTCACCAAATTTTCAACATAGCCATTTTAACACCTCTGCTCATGACCAGTGTCACTGTGATTTTCTTAATGTGTCCCATACATTGATTTCGCACACCGACTGCGCCATTGTGCGCTACATGGGCAGAAACATGTTGTGGGCGAGATGTGAAAAATGACAGCTGTACTGCTCATAAGGAGGTGTGGTAAAATGGCAATGTTGAAAATCTGGAGTGAAAATATTGAAAATTTGCGAACTTACGAGTGTGTGTAGGAACTCTGCAATGCACGCTCATAAAACAGTCATTTTAAGGAATTTTTTCACCAAATTTTCAACATAGCCATTTTAACACCTCTGCTCATGACCAGTGTCACTATGATTTTCTTAATGTGTCCCATACATTGATTTCGCACACCGACTGCGCCATTGTGCGCTACATGGGCAGAAACATGTTGTGGGCGAGATGTGAAAAATAACAGCTGTACTGCTCATAAGGAGGTGTGGTAAAATGGCAATGTTGAAAATCTGGAGTGAAAATATTGAAAATTTGCGAACTTACGAGCGTGCGTAGGAACTCTGCAATGCACGCTCATAAAACAGTCATTTTTAGGAATTTTTTCACCAAATTTTCAACATAGCCATTTTGAGACTTCTGCTCATGAAAAGTGTCACTGTGATTTTCTTAATGTGTCCCATACATTGGTTTCACACATTTCTCATCCACTCTCCTCGTCCTTTAGAGATGAGCTGCTGATGGTCCCAAGCGTATTCACAGGTTTTCCAACCCAGAACTGGGCCACTTTCTCCCTCCCCTTAAACTGGATACTAAAGGGCTGTTCACACGGCCAGTTCTGCACCATTGTGGGTGGTGCGCAACTGTGCAATCATTGTCACTTTTGCCATGTGAATGCAACTCCGCATCGCAATGTCTGCATGAGTTGCGTTCCATTGTGATCATTCTTTTCTTGGGATCGCGTAGTGGTGTAGGTGTTCTTTGTGGCCATCTGAACAGCTGGCACCACTCACAACTGTGCTAGCATGGATTCTTGTACAGTGCACATTGGAGAAAACAAAAGGCTCATTCACACGGTGAGAAAAAAATCACTGCAGTGTTGATTATTGCTGCCAATCCATACTGCAATGCTGTGGAGCACGTTCAGATGGTTGACAGGGAGCACCAATTCAGCTGTGGAGGCAGGTTTCAGTGGGGGGGAGAGTGCCCTGGAGTTGGGAGGTGATGTCACAATATCAATATTGCTGCAGCACCAGACCACCCAAGTTCAGCTGAAGGTAGATTTTTGTATTTTGGACACAGCTGAACTCGGTAAAGTACCTCTTTTTATAAACCGAGGGCTAAAACTTAGAGAAAACACATTCTCAGACTCGGGCCGTGACACTGGACATGCATATGCATACATGCATACTCACTGTAACAGCTTGACTGAAACCCTGTTTTCTACAGGTTTTAGCCCTCAGTTTACAAACAGAGCTACTTTCCCCGAGTTCAGCTATGTCTAAAATAATACAAAAATCAACCTTTAGCTGAACTTGGGTCTCAGAACCCACCCTGGTGTCCTCCAGTGAAAGCCGAACACAACGTTGTGTGTGGTATCGGCTGTTCACACAACCAAGTAGAACAGCACAAAATGCCGGCACCACTCCATAATCCCAGGAAAAGCGGGATTGTGGTCACAACGAAACACCACTGAAAAATGCAAAACAGTGGCGTTCAGACATGCAGAGCTGTGCTGATCTTGTCACTGTGCACCATCACAAACTGCTCAGATTTAGCCATGTGAACAAGCCTAAATTGTGGTGCTCTGTTTACAATCTAAAAGATCTTTGATAAAAATAAAAAAAAAAACAGGATTTGGGTCAGCCATGACACTAAGACTCTGGTAGGGGAGAGATGTCTGCTCCAAGAATTCCCTGAGAGTTTCTGTTCACTATGCACCAGACTGCACAGAGGTGTGTGTGTTGCAAGGCAGCCTGAGCCTTGCTGATTTTAGGTCCAGTTGTGTGGCTCCATTGGTGAGGTTTTGACTGGTCGAGTGGAGGGGGACAGTGACGAGTTATAGAGGTGTTATACACCCAAAATCTTAGTCTCTCCACTCCACGGAAGCTAAGCCAAAATTCCAGAAGATCAGTTGCACTGATGTAGGGAGCTGCTGTGTGAACAGAAGCCACATCACTGCAGCTTGAACAAGGCAGCCTGCACCACAATGCAGCCACAAATGGGGTAGGTCGTATGAATGCATCTGAGGTGTTGGCACTGCACCCCCAGTGCCCGTAGGGGTCAGTCTCTACCCCCCCCCCCCCAGAGGAAGAGAGCATCCTCTTGGATGCTCAGTCCTCTTTTACTGACACTCCCAGCTTGGAGTGCAAACCCAGGTCACTAGGATGATGATGTATCGCAAGTGGCAAGAGTGTGCTAACATCCCTGCCCAGTTAATTTCAGTTTGAAATTGTATGCCTAAAAAATAGCTCCAACATGACCTGGCACATAAGCATGTCTGTGGAGCAAGAAAAACGTAGCCGTGAAATGTGCAGTGCTGTTTCTAACCTGTAGCATGTGAGAGGTGAGTGCCCATGCCATCTGGAAGACAATAATGAGAAATTCATTGTGTGCTGAAGCAAGACAGTGAAGTAGAAGCCTGGCCATCTGTTTTGTTTGTTTCTTTACTCTGCCCAACCCACTTCCTCTCCAAGAAGTGTGAGAGCAAAACTGGATTAAAGGTGGGGGAGGGCAGCAGCAGTACCCTTTCATTTTCTTCTGGGATGTCTGAACTCAGCTGAAGAGTTTGACTGCTGAAAAAACAAACAATAGTTTCTTCTTTTCTTTTCTTTTTTTTTTATCCAGGTGTTCCTCACCGGTGTGGTGCTGGCCTCCTTCAGGCCAACCCCACTCACAGAAAGCACTTGTCTTCCCCAGGAATTACCGTCCTTCCATACCCCGCAGAGATTGCCCCCCTTGGTGGGGCCTGGAGGGGAAGGGCTGTTCACTGCCTTCCTAGTGACCCAATCCAACAGTGGTCTTGCCTGGGTGATGGTATGTGTTCGAACCAGAGCCGGGCTTTATCCTGCTAAACCACAGCTTTTTTTTTACCTCCAGTTTCTACCATTGACAATCAATGGCATGCAGTGACACAGGCTTGCGAGTCAACCTCTGTTCTGGCTGCAAATACTGACCCACCATCACGCCTCTACGTAGTGGCAGTATAAGAGTGATGCGGCACAGCCCTTCACCTAGCAGAGGAGAGCTGACATGCTAAAAATGTATGGGGAAATGAAAAAGGAATAGTGAAATTTCTGTTGGCTAAAAGCAAACCAAATCTAGGAAATGAGCGTGCCAATTGCTCTGTATGCCTAACAATAGCCATTCCATTAAAATTAAATGTTTGCAATATTTTCTTGTGTTTCTATTTTGTTTTCAGAGAAAATGTAATTTATTAACATAAACTGTAGCTTTCACAAACTTAAATAATTTACATAAATTTCTATGATATCTGAGTTTTATGATATAAAGCATAACATGAAAAATATATATTACTCTCCTTTCAGTATTGGATACAACGCTTTATACTTTTTAAAGGTAAGCAGTCGGAATATAATGTTGTATGTCTTGAAGGAGGACCACACATCCTTTTAATCCTCCACATAATAGTGCCCTTTGAAGACCGACTTGCTTTTGCGGTATCAGAAGTATTGCAATACTGATAGGGAAGATCACGAATATCACGAATGTGTGTGTTTAACGTGAAAATGTATTTTAACCATTAATGACAAAGGTATTTAAATGGAAGTTAGATACCTTTAATTACATAAGGGGCAATGGATATGAGAAGATAGGCAGTTTGTTCCTAAACTTCAATCCCCCTGATGGGAATTGTAGTCGTGGTTATGAAAGAGGAAAAGAAGAATGTAATTCCCAGCAATCTTTATAGAAACCCTAAGCTAAAACACAGATTCACACACATTTACAAATAAAAAGAAGCGTATCATCTGTTAATAAATGTCCCAGCATCAAGTTGCCTAGTCTCTGATATATACTATTTAATCAATAGAGTATTGCTAGTTGTAATACCTACTAGTACGGCTTCAACAGCATGAACAGCTTATACTATATGATATTGACACCAGATACCAGTTTAGGAAATACTGCGCAACAAAGAAAAATTGTGTCCATACAAGTGTTTCCCCCCTGGAAATATGTAAGTTGCTTCATTATTAATATTGTAGCACTCGATTTGAGAAAAATACTGTTTTCCTTATTGGCGTGAAGTTTCTGAACACAAAACTAATCCAAAAATTGTTCTTGTAATCCCCAAAAAAGAAGCAACTGTGAAATGTTGATAAAGGCGGTCTGTTTCCACTAACCCAGTTGCCCACCTTTTCATGGCTGTGGGCGGACGGCACTTATCACGGAACTGCACTGAAATGACATACTTATCAAATGAAGCTGACAGTCTCTGCTGCACAAATAGCCATATTTCGATACCCCCCCCCCAATTAAAAAGCATAGCACTGGCCTTTAAAATTCTGAGCAAATGTCCAGAATATGTTGCATTTACTTATGTTAAAAACATAATACATCTAACAATAGTGGGACCCATATCATTAGTTTTAATGAAAGTTTCTATTAAGTTAATTCAATGTTTAATATTTTGTGTGTCTAGAAATAGATATAACATTATGAGGAACATCAGCAAATGTTTGTGGAGCAAAGGTAAATATAAGTATAAAAATCATAGCGCTATGAGAAATTCATAACAGCTGAGAGGTATGCACATCAGATATAAAGGTAATGCATGGGACACAAAATAAATTATGTTTTGTGTGGAACTATTGCCCATAGAAGAAAGTCAGTTCCTTCATCAGATATATTGTATTATGCAGTGTGTGTGTGTGTGAGTGTGTGCGCGAGCGCGCGCCAGTTTGCTCGGAACATATGAAGCGTCAACAATCTCTCGGCAGCTGACTGAATGCCAGGAGCAAGATTTGTTCAAGCAGCACACTTAACTGCTTCAATAAATGTGAGAACCATAACTTCACAAGATGTGGAACGTATTTAAAACCTAAGATACTTGTTAGGTCACACTTTTTACAGCAGAGGCAGCCGGAGCACCGGGACAGGGAGATTTCCTTGGCCTCGACGGCCACATCATTTTACTAACGTCCTCCCTAATTTCACCCCTCACAGTTGCTTCGTCCAACATCCAGCATGGCAACAGTGCTACCCACAGCGATGTGGACAATTTAGCCTTTAAAATATAAATGTTATACTCTGCGCTGCTAAATCAAAATTCAGTTTTGTTCAAGTAATGGCACCAGCGTGATGAGATTTTATCTATTTGATAATAATGTGTCCTGCATTATGAGGGTAAGCGTTGCCAGAGCCTGCCGGCCGTGATTCATTTGGCAGCTCCTGTGCTGCCCCCACCGCCAACCTCCAGACAGCTGCGCTGGAGAGGGGCCTTAAGTGCAGGAGCCGGCGCATGAACTGGGTGCAGAAAGGAGCCAGTGTTGCAGCCTGTGCTGTGCATACGGCCACTTTCGCGGTTGGATCTAGAAAGTCAGGTTGCTGCACTGCAAATGCGGCCGTGTGGAGGCTTACCCTATAGTGGTAAGCTGTTCCTTGCTCCTCTTCCCGAACCCCCACCAAGTTGGGGAAGCATTCCCGAGCGAGTAGTGTTAAATGGCAGTGTGCACATGCATTGCTCTCAGCCTCTCAATGTTAAAAGTCAGAGCACTAACCTTCATAATTCAGAGCAAATGGCCGGAATGTGTAGTACTTTATTTTTTTAAATAATCGTTATCTTTTTCAATTAATAAGCATTATAGAAGAACAGAGGAAAAAAGTGAGATAATCATTTAAGAGAGTCTAGTAAATCCCTCCAGATATGTCTTAAATGTGTATCAGCAGCAGCTGTTTCTTCTGCATTAGCAATTTAAAGATCCGCTGAGGCTGAGTATATCTGTATAGCTAGGTCCCCAAATGAAAGGATCGCATCCCGGTGCGGGGCACTCTCTCTTTTAATAGGTGTAGACTTTCCTGGGCTAGTCCTCGTTGTTGCAACTCTAGGGTAGTCACCACTTTCGTGTTTCTGCGTTTGTCTGTTTTCTCCCCACTTTGTAATCGCTACACTTGCTCTCCCTGCTGGTAATGCTTTCCAGCTGAATATGTTGTGACTTGTCTGAGAAGTGGGTGGCAAGTTCAGTGACGTCACGGCCATCTGATCAAGTCTTTATTGTGGGAGGCTGGGCACCTGGAGGTGCGCAGGGGTGATGGTTTGGACATCGGGAATGCACGCGGTCGGGTAAAATTGTTTTCCTGCCTGGCCCAAGCGAAGGGCAGCAGCATTACATAAACAATGGAGCTCGGCGAAGTGAAAATGAAACCACCTCGAATGTAGAACACTGGCAGGGGCACGGCTGGCGGTGGCATTAGAGGTTGGTGGGTGTTGGATGATTTAGAACTTAGAGGCCTCCTCCAAGGAAAGCTGAGCTGTGCTTCCTGGTCTCGTAGTACAGAGCTGTCAGCCTTGCTCTACTGGCTGAGAGCGGTGACTCATTTTCAGTGTTAGGTCAGTCACACAGTCTGTGCATGCATGTTGAGGGGGGAGCTCTGCTCACTGAAGTGGAGCTCTCCCTTTCAGCTGTATGCCACTGCATTTTCAACGCTGTCATAGACAGCTGGAGCAGTGATTGGAGCACTGCGATCGCGCCTGCAAACATACTGACTAAATTGGAAGAGGCTGACACACCTCTGGAAAACTCGGATGATGGCACTATGTTTCTTGCACATGTGTGCAAGCAAACATAAAAATGAGGTTTCTATGTTACTTCATTTTAAGGTTATGAACTATTTTGTAACCTTGATTGAACCACCTGTTCAAAAAAAACAGTTTCAGTGAAGAGCTGCTGATGATGTCATCTACTGAACTCGCAGTCTAGTCCTCTGTGTCAGCAAACTTATAGGATCTGTTTTTTCCAAAGTTTCAGAATCGTGCAATGGCTTTCACAGGTAAATCAGGCAGCACAATTCAAAAAACATTGCTATAAAAAACAATGTGTGTTTCAGATTTTGTAACAAAGTTGGCAATTTCATATTTTTAATGTCTTTTTGATGTGGTCCATTTCTCCAGGGTTGCTGAATACTGAGTCAGCATGCCTCCAGGCAGGTTAGGATGCTACTCTACTGTGCCTGTTAGGAAAGTGTATTGCCACTAGTGCTGTAATGTTGGTAACTTCATTGCTATTTGTCAGTGTCTGCTTTACAATAAGTTTTAATAGCGCCATTATATGTGCTAATTCCTACTGAAGTGGAAGTGTTAGCCCTGATAAAATGATCATTTTAATGTGGAGTGGAACATAGATGAGACTAAATGTAGATCAAGTAACAGCCCTCCAGGGAAAAACACTGAAATGGATTCTTCATAGAAACTCTTAGTAAAGTTTCAAAACAGCATTACGTCTCTCACCCTCATTTACAAGAATAGTTGTTTTAAAGTGCCATCCTGAGAAATTACCTCAATTGAATGACAGGTGTGAATGATCACAGACTTTCACCACATCAGAGTTATCCAGTCTGCAAACCTCACAACAGTGTGCTATGACTCAGCATCCAGCAACCCTGGATTAAAGGACCACAACAAAAAGGTAACAAAAAAAAATTTGCAGCTTTGTTATAAAATCTGAAACACGCATAGTTTTTAAAGCAATGTTAACTGAATGGTGCTGCCTGTTTTACTGGTGAAAACCATTGTACATAATCTTTATACTTTGGAAAAACAGGTCATATAAGCTTGCTGATAGGGATAACTACACTGTAAGTTCAGGAGATGACATCATCAGCAACTCTTTACTGAAACTGGCTTTTTTGAACAGGCAGAGAATTTAGGGTTGTAAAATGGCTTGTAGGTTTTAAACAAAGTAACTTAGAGATCTCATTTTTGGCATGAGGCTGATCTGGGCTATGCTGATCCAAATTTTGAATTTATTGATGCCAGCAGTTTTGACCATAGTCCCTCTTTACTTTGTCTCCAATGTTTTGAGGTCCTGTTATTCCCTCTATAGTTGCTAGTATTGATGAAAACACCATCACTTGAAAGGCACACCTATCAGCAATGGATCTACCTCCTCCCTCTGCTAGTTTAATGTACCTCGATGCACTCTGTGTACTTGTGTTCTAACACTCTGGTGCTGTCCTCCAAGAGATGTATGTCATGCTACTTCTACAGTCTTTTGTCCCATCAGATGTGCCCCGTTTCCAGGGGTGACTCAATCGGTACTGCTCATTTTACTGTAATTTCATTTTTTGCAATATTTTTAACATTCTGAAATGAATATCTTTTATTCACACATACATTTGCAATATAATTCCTTTATGTGTTACTGTACTTACTGTGCCTATTTTACTTTGCTGCTCTTTTTTTTTTGTATAATTTTTTTGGCTCCTCCACCTGGCACGGTGAATACACTGCCTTCAGATCAGATGTATCTTCTGTCACACAACATGGCAGAGGTGATTTATCACTTTTTTTTTCCTCCTTATTTACCTCTCTGTGTAGGCACTCCAGCATGAGGAGTAAGACCCTATCAGGCTGCACCCAACGTATCTCAAAGGTCCCTCTCCTGGTGACACAACTGCTGCTCTGCCACCTTTACATTGACAGGGGACAGTAGAACTGCAGGACCAACAACTCTCCATCCTCAGAAGGACACTCAGTCTTCATCCCTCCAGCCAACCCCAAACATCCTAGACTCATTCCCAAGCCCAGGATTATGGTGTTGTGATTGGTTGTAGTATCACTGTGTTGATGGGCCAGCCTGACGATTCTGTTTCTAATGCAGTCCCTTCTCATTCATAATTAATTGATTGGCCTAACTTCTGTTTATACCACCATGAAATTAAATGCTTTTAAGATGTAGTGCATTAACACAATGCTTTTATGTTTGATAAAATAATTACATTTCTGGTGTATTTCATATTGTTAAATTGAAACAATTGTCATAATTTATATTATTTTTTATATTTTTTTAGTTATTCGGAAAAAACCTTTGAGCACAAGCTCTTTTACAAAGGTTCCATGTCACAGATTGCAAAACAAAGTACAGCAGGAGAAAGCAAAGGTACATTACAATGAACGATACAGCTTGGATTCAGAACTTACAGAATAACTCAAAACATAAGTACAAGTTAAATAACAAGAAAAAACACTTTATGAAGGCTGGGGGGGGGGATAAGCAGCCACAAAGTGCCTTGTCAATATTATATTGTAAAATTCTGCATTCTGATAGGCAAACATATGTAACCTTGAAAACATCTGGTGGAAAAACGTTTGCCTTTACGGCACCTACCCTGTGGAATTCTCTACCTCCTCAGATACGTGATAGTCTGACTGTAGAAGGGTTTAAGAAAAACGTAAGAACTTTCTTGTTTGAACAAGCATTTCTGGGAACTTAATGTCTGTGATGTTTAAATGTGTTTTAATTGTTCTGGATTTTAAATCTATTGTTATGATTGAAATTTTGTAAAGGTGCCCTGAGCTCAGGAAGGGCACCTTATATAAATACATTTTACCTTACCTTACCAAATAAAATATGTAAATGTAGTTGCTGTCCTATGCTTTTATGACCATGGACATACCATGATCAAACATAGATGTGCCATGCTTGACGATAGTGTGTTCCAATTATTCAGGAAACATATTGTGAAATATTATAATTCATAGCAATGCTAAAATAATTCTTTAGAAACTTTGACTGAATACACTATAGGAGCCAAATGGAACCAAAAAACTTCAGAGGACAGAGTAAACTTTGAAGTTGTCCCTTTAAAGACAAGAAGGTATTTTAGAAACGCAGAAATGATGCTGCATTTGGAATCCTGCTGTTTTTTTTTATTCGTGTTGCTAATAGGAACTAAACTTCTAGAAAAGGTGCAGCTGCATACATTGTGCAACATACCAGTACTAGAGTTGCGTGAAGTGGCCAGAAATCACTCTGCGAAGCAATTCCTGGAGTAATGTGGAATTTGCAAAGTAATCTGCAACTCAAAGCTGAGTACTTCTCATCATAATGTGGAACACAAAGTCTATTGATAACAATGACTTCACGTTACTCCACCTTCCCCCAACCACTTTTGCACCAATTATAATGCAAAGTACATAGAAATCAATGTACTTCACATCACTCTACCTTGTTATTGAGCTCCAAGGCAAATTCTGCAGTGATTCATGGGATTGCAGGTCACATGGGCTCTAGATTGTTCTGCACACCCTCAGTTCTGTGTAGTGTGTGTGTGTAGTGGTAGATGGAGACAGTTTCCTCTCAGAGCTCTGAGATTCAAATCCTCTAAAAGCTGTTGAAAAAAAAGTATTTTTAAGCCATTTCTTTGCTCAAAATTTAGTACATTGATTGTAGGAAACCCTCCTGTGTTCATATAATGGAGTGTTTATTGTTTGTGTGTGGATTTTGAATGTTAATTTAGAACATTCAGTCTGTGTATTGACAGACACTTGAAGTGTGCTTTGGGGGAGGGGTGTATCTGTGGTGGAGGTTGGTTAAAACTGGGAGAAAAAAGTCTTTCTGTTTTGGTTATATTTTTCTTGTATAACTGTTAATGTACACAGAGTAATATTTTCAGTAATTCTTGACTTTTTTTGTTGATTGTTGTGGTGCAGCAATTATTTCAGTTTGTTTAAAAGATTTGGTTATATTACTGAAGTTTTCAATTTGCTATGCATTACTTGTAGTGTGTGTGTGAGTGTGTGTGTGCGATGCATGCCATCAAGTCAGAAACATTTCATTGTGCCACAGAGGAATTGCAGCAGTGTGAACCTGCTATCCACTACACCTGCATGATTTTGTACTGCTCTGTGGTATCTTGGTTTCTGAATGTTATTGCAGTGCACTGCACCCCCCCACCTCAACTGGCAAATGGTATTCTTCTGCATATTGGATTGTGACTTGCGAGCACTGGTTAAGGTGTTGTGACTTTGTGTTTGCATCTCCCCTTGATTGTGCAGCACAATCTTAATCTGTCTGTGCTTTTGCATCTGTTTAGTGCTCAATCTCCATCTGCAAGCCACAGTTGTTGTTTTGTTTTGGTTTCGCATCCACCAGCCCAGACTGAAAGTTCAAAAATCTAAATTTGTTTAGAATTTCCTTGGTGATCTCCCAAAATGCCTGCAAAGAGACGTGCAAGTAAAGCTGTTTCTGGCCATGGCACTGCTGCCAGTGGCAAGATTGTCCATGGGGGTGGCAGTATGCAGAAGTGCAATCTGTATCTTCTCTCATAGTTGGAGGAGAGGATGCTGTCCCAGCTGGTGGTGTTAGTGCAGTTTCTGCTGGCATGAGTATTGCTGCCTCAAGTTCCACTTCTGACCAGTTAACCATTTCAAAAAATATGGTTGAGTCTAAAGCTGTGAGTGACAGTGTAGATGATGTCAAACTCCCCATTAACATCTCCATGGTAGCGGAACATGATTATGATCCTGGCAACGATAACTCACAATGTCACATTTCTTCCAGTGCTGTTGAGATCATTCCTTTGCCATCCAATGATTCAAAGTGTGACACAAAAATATTTGGCGATGATGATGATGAAGGTGTGGTTGGAACATGTTCTCCACATGACAGCATCCAAGCTGAAAATGTGGATGCGGATGATGTTGATGAATATGATAATGATGTCAGTGAGCCCCATTGGGTACCGGAGAAAAAGAAAGTCAAGGTGGCTGTGTCTGGGTCTGTTGCCGTTAAATCCCCCCTCCTCAAAAAAGTTGTAATTTAGTGGTTCCTGTTGATAATAATGATGATGACCCAGTAATAATGATAGGTAGTCATGGTGGACAGTTGGAGTCCAAGTGTGTCCAGCTTGAAAAATCATATAGCACACCCACTATTTCAGGGGTTAAAAAAACAGAGTCCAATAAGTAGCATCAGGGACATATTAAAAGTAGGGAATCAAAATCCCTTGTTTGGGATTTTTTGTCCAAGATGCAAATGATGAGTCAGTTGCAATCTGCCAGCTTTGCCATCTGTGTGTGAGTTCAGGTATAAAGGGGAGTCATCTGGGAATGGAGGACCAGCATACACATCTTAAGAACAGGCAAATGGCACTGTGGACCTGGCACCAGATGGCAGCTAATACCATAAAGGGGCATTCACCCTCATCATCAACCTTACTGAGCATGTTATCCCCTTCAATGATTGTAAGACCAAGTAGGAATGTCTGCAGTAGTGATGAAATAACACCAGAGGATTACTACAGGCATGATGAAGGGGAGGATTATGATTTAGAAGTCCTGTCAAGTGGTTGTCAGATTAGCAGTGGTGGTGGTGGTGGTCAATGCAGTATGTCTAGTGCAAGTGGTACATCAACCCCTGTGCATAAAATGGGGAAAATAACTTCATTTGTGGACTTGTCACCTGTGCAGCCCTCTTCATTACACATCCACACCCCACTCCAGGCCATTTGCAGAGCCAAGCCATTTGTCACACCCCATGCAAAATGTATAAGTCAGCACATGTTAAACAGTGTTTTTCCCTGTAACCTCCTGCCTTCCTGCCTGAAGCATGTGACCTACACTGTAATGTGTACATTTGTAACTGTACATGTAATGTGTGTGGGCTGCCTATGAATTCTCACTCCACCTTAAAGTGGAATAAGGCTGCATGCACAACGCAAAGTCATAATTACAATGCAAAGTGGTGAAGTGAGGGTTTAAAATGGGCACTCCGCGTAGCAGAATACTAATGCAAAGTGGCCACTTCATGACCACTTCGCTGGTGGAATTTTACTTTGCACATCTCTAACCAGTACAAGAAGAACTGCTATAGACCTCAAATGCTTGTATCTTTAACTTTTCATCAGCCTAATAAAGGTATTATCCTTATGTAGAAAACTATTCTTTTTTTTTCTCTCCTGATTTGGGGTTGCTCACATGGTACAACCCTATCTTGATCTGGACAATGTAAAGCACAAACTAATGCACTCACAAAATGGGGTCATCAGGCCTCACAAAATTGCCAAAATGCTTCTCTATTTGCCATATTAAATGGTTTTAATGATAAAAGACCCTTTTTACTGATTCACCGGTTCAAACACCTTCATATCCACAATTATGCAAATGTTGTGGTGCACTGCATCATTCACATGTGCAAAAAATACAAATATTAGCCAAATCCAAATAGCTGAATCTGAATGAGTGACCATAAATAGGAAAAAAGCTTGAACTACGAATCCCCAGTGCTTCATTCTGGTGAACTTTGGTGGGGGGTTATGCCACCAACTCTCCTGCTTATGAGCCCCCTTAATGCTCACATGATCCAAATTAAACAATATGGCATGTCTGAGGGATATGTTAATGGCCTGAAAATCACTCCCTGCAGATGTACTGTGGAATGAGGATAAGCCAATTGCCATATGCCCCCATGGAATAGATACATAGATACATAGATACATAGACAGTGTCAGCAGATAAGGGCCTATGGCCCACCCAGTCTGCCCATTTGAGCTTGTAAGTTCAGTTTATGTTTTCCTAGAAGTCTGTTGCCCCTTAACCCTGACCTCCAGAATTCCTTTATGTCTATCCCATGCATTCTTAAATCCTGTGATTGTTTCAGCCCCCACCACTTCCTCTGGCAGGGTGTTCCACTTGTCCACAACCCGTTCTGTGAAGAAATTCTTCCTCATGTTTCCTCTGAATCGTCCTCCCTCCAACTTCATCCCATGCCCTCTAGTCCTGGAACATCTTTTTCACTTAAAAATAGTGTATTCCTGCACCCTGTTCCTCCCTGTAAGATACTTGTATGTCTCTATCATATCCCCTCTCTCCCTCCTCTCCTCCAGGGAGTACATATTCAGTTCCTTCAACCTGTCCTCATAGGACTTGTGATGCAATCCATGTACCATCTTTGTTGCCCTCCTCTGAATCTTCTCTACCCTATATCCTTACATAGGTAAGGTCTCCAGAACTGTACACTGTACTCCAGGTGGGGCCTCACTAGTGTCTTGTATAGTGGAATTATGACCTCCCTTTTCCTGCTGGTGATGCCCCTGCCTATGCATCCCAGCATCCTATTTGCTTTACCTGCTGCCTTATCACACTGTTTCCCTACCTTGAGGTCATCAGAGATGATAACCCCAAGATCTCTTTCCTGCTTGGTGCATGCTATATCCTCACCCCCCAACTGATATATTGTGTCATTAACTAGCCATTAACAGAACTGTCAGACATACTTTATTGCTATTATAAAAATTAAAAACACAAAACAAGAAAAAAAAAACAGTTGTACACATCTACCTTTTGTTATTTCCTTTTATTTTTATCCTCAGGTCTAAAACAATAGAAAATAGTCCTTCCATCTTGACCTGCCAGCATAACAGAAAGTCCATTCTAATGAGACTGGATCAGCATTGCTGTCACCTTCTTTTTCAGTGACTCGATCTTGCATAACAATAAGCCTGCCATTAGTATTGCGGCCCCAATGTATGATGATGGTTGCTATGGAGTCTGGAAAAACACTCCCATTGCAACCAGTTTTGCATTTCACTGGATCCTGATCTCAGTTACACAGTAATTTTCCCATGTAGACATACTTTTACCAAGGCATGTGCAAGTGACCCCCTCCCCTCACAGACACACACACACACACACACACACACACACCAAATGTGTTGTAGTAATCTGGCTGAGCAATTCTGCCTCATCAGAGTTTATACTTGTGTTTCTCACTACTGATTCCTAGATCATGCACAGTTAGGGCAGGACCTGCAGACATCAGCTCTTCTCCATCTGCAGTCTCAGTAACAGCTGACTTGAAGCTATGAAAGTGAGTGATGCCATTGAGAAGCTCATCGGTGGCCAGCTGTACCAAATTAAATTACTGATTTATCATTAAATTGCTGTGAGTGATGTTTTTGTAATAATTTACCAGCAAATCATCTACTTTTAAATGATATGGGTTTGCTAACAGTGGATGCCGGTGACAGTTTGGTGATTGTAGATACCAGAAAAAGAGACCTGTTTAGAATTTTGCAGAGGAATTATTATGAAAATTGGGGAATTGTTTCAGCTGATCTAGTTGCATATGAAGTGGCTTTACATTGGCTACTAATTAAGAGGTTAAAGTAGGGCAACTAGAATGCTAGTAGCCAAATAGACCCCTTAGTTTATAATGCCCTTTTTTATAATAACATGACTAATCCATTAGTTCCCTTATGGAGATTACATTTCACAGTATGATATAAGGGGATCTGGGATGACATGGTCCTGCTTAGGAGAATGTACAAGCACTGCTTAAAAGTGCAAGATACCAGCTAAAGTACTATAGAAACATATTCACCAGTCCCTCCCTCTCCTTCTCCTGGGTATGAAATCAGAAGCCCCTTACCTTTGAGATCTAGAATACCGCTGACTAGCCCTGTGGGCTATGCAGGCTAAGCGACTCCTAGTCGGTAGATGGAGAACCACAGAGATTCCAAGTACCCAGGAACTCCTAACATCTATGGTTCATATAGCCACTATGGACAAACTCTCCCATCTGGTTAACAATTCCCTGGAAACTTATGAAAAGTGTTGGACCCCCTTTACCAGATATATCACCTCCAAAACAGAGGTGGGTTAACAATTTAATAATTAGGACTACTGCCTGGTACCTGAACATAGTTATGGATTATCATGACCCACTTATCTGTGATTAAGCAAGCATGACGTGTCGTACTGTTATCCCTATGTGTATATAGTTGTACTAAATAGTATATAGAATAGTGGTTGTTTGTGTTTGCTCTTACCTAGGGTGTCAGAAGCCTAGACAACACCCAAACCCATAAACAGACTCACAATGTTATTTAATGGAACATGGAATCCTTGTCCCTCCGACACCCTAGGGTTAGTTATCTCATGTATTGGGGTAAGTACCTGCCAATTGGTAACAGTTTTCTCTCTCCTGCTCTGATGTCGAGTTGTCTATGTAACCAGGAACTCTTTTCCAGCTCTTTATCTTATGTTGATCTTGATTATTGTAAAAAGAAAATGTTAATAAACAATTTAACAGTAAAAAAAAAGTGCAAGATACTGTATCAAAAATACATCCCACAAGAATTAATTTTAATCAAAATTTATACTGCACAGGTAAAAACATCAAACTAGAAAGGAAAGGAAAGAACAATTGCACCTAAGCAAACATTATGATTTGCTGTCTCAAATTTCAGTTTAACAAAAATTAATGGCTATGTTGGTGAAATCAGGAGGGATAGATGGGGACCTCCACGATCAGCTCTCCAGAGGGGGATGACATTCCACATATGTAAACAGGACAGAGAGCAGTGTGTGGATAATCCAATCTCCAGATAGAACAGTGGCCTTGAGAAGATATAGATTGACTCAAGATATGAAATGCATATAGTATCTAAGGTGACAGCATAACAACAGATTGTCAATAATACATTAATTATGGTTCTAGACCTAATTTCTAATACATGAAATAAAAGGCAAAGGCCAGAGTCTCTTGGCACAAATATAGGATCTATAATAAAGTTCAAAGTTTAATTATGAAAAAAGTTTAAGAGCCAGATCTTCATTCCAACAATCTTGGTTTTAAGCTTTCAAGTATGTTAATCCACCAATTTTCGTGCTGTAAAGTATTTTCACATCTAGCTTCACTACATTTCTGGGAATCACAGATTTAAGTGCCATAAACATTAGACCAGAACAGTTTTAACTGTGCTTCTCCCCAAAGTAGGCTCCAAATGAGGTGTCCATTCTTGTTTAGCAATGAGGTGCATGTGTTCCAGAATCCACACCTTAATGTGCTGCACAGCACAATCTATGCAGTTTTCTATTTATTTATTTACAAAACCAAAGGACATCAAAAACAAAAGATGACCATTTGATGAATTCTCTGATCTTAATACTTCTAGGTAGGAGAGTGTGGCAGTTTAAATTTGTCACCATGTTTCACAAATTTACAGATACTACATTTTCAGAGGTGTCATAGGTTGTATATGAGCATTGTAGGCAATATTGCCCTTTAATTGTTTACCCTTTTCTCAAAGGGTATAACCCACTATCAAGTTTTTCAAGCAATGTTCATCTAATTTATTCTTCAATCCTTACCTGTTCCTACAACCTATGTTATCAAATGCCAACCTATTCCAGCCGACAGGATGTTGAGAGAGCCAATAACCAGGTTCATCAATTAGTTTAAACAATTGGCTATGTTTCAATTTATCCTGACGGTTACAGTTTTTGCTAAAAGAGATCCATGGTGTACAACCGGTTACTCAAGCCACCCTACTGTCACTTTTCAAAACAGACCAATGTTTTGTTTTGTTTTTTCAGTTTCATCTAATTTGACAGAAAGTTCATTAAACTGAGTGGCTACATGGCATGATCCCCATTCTTCTATTTTTCTTGATTCAGAGTTAAGTGTGCCAATATGAAATCAAAGTACTAATGGTTCTGGATGGTGCCAAGTTTTGAATGACAGTACAGTCATTTATACACACAAATACATGTATGTACACACATGCACACACACACACACACACACACACACACACACACAGACACACAAACACACACACACGCGCATGTACTGCACATTAGAGCTTGCAGCGGCAGTGCTTTGCCCAGAGGGTTTTTATCAATGTTACAGTACACAGTGGTGTCACCAGCTCCTAGAGGGCATTTTTGATATTGCCACTGGCAGTGACAGCTCTCTGTCAAAGAAATTAATGTTTCCACCAGCTGGGTTGACTCCACTGTCTGACAATTAACCAAACAATATATGACCTGGTCTCAGCCATCAGTACATTTTTCTGGTTGGTAAATCACTGCCCCCAGAAGGTTACACTGACTGCAGGAGCAATGAAGTAATAGAGTGTGAGCAGCAGGGTAAGAAGCTGACAGTAAGATGAAGACATCACTGTCAGGGACTCCCACATGTGTGCTGGACATGCTTGCTAGTGCCCTTCTGTGCAACTGTATGGGAAAAAGTTACAAACAGTTCTATAGTCCACTGGCTGCAGAATTACACAGACTACAGCTGTGTAAAAATAAAAATCTTCCACCAGTGGAATTTCTACAAAAGTCAGACTTTCGCTTCCATGGAAGTTCAGAAAACATTGGGGCAACACTCATGGAAATTCTAACTTAGAATGGCAGAACAAATGTATGAACTGCAGATTACTGTATTGAACTGAGGAACAAAATTCCACAGAACTGATCACAGAGATCAGTTCTGAGGAATTTATTTCAGCAGTTTAATACATTAATCCTCAATTTGTGCATGCATTCCATAGTTCAGTGAGTCACTGAACTGCTGAATGAATGTATGAATTATTGAACTGTGTATTGCTGACCCAATGTCTTGTTTTGCTGGTGTCTAGTGGTACCCCCACCCTCTGATTGTTGGCCCTGTATTAATTTAATGTTTTCCTGGGGTCTAGTGGTACCTCCATTCTCTGATCACCAGCCCATATTCATTTAATGTTTCCCAGGTGTCTACTGGCACCACCCCCCCCCCCCAAATCGCTCTCAGCCGTTTAAGTCCTTGGCATCTAGTGCACTCCCCCTTTTGTACATGAAGTAAATTTCCTTGTCAGTTATGTCATTTCCATCTAAACTCTCCTAAACTCTTTACTTTTTATCCAAATGTATGCTTTTATTTGATTCACTTTAATGTATTCATATTTTTGGGGATTCTAAAATGTTGACAATTCTATAACTTTTATTTTTTAATAATATTTAAACTAGTGGAAAGGAATCACATTGTATTGACTATGATCCTTGGAGAGCCATGAGTGTGACAAACATCATCAGAAAGCTACTGGTCATTGTAAAAGTAGACTGCACAAGTACTTCAATATTTTGTGTAGTCAGTCATCAGACTTGCTGTTCACTCCATCCTGTTGCAGGGGTTAGCCTTGTGTCCTAGCAGAATCCTGAACTTTACATTTATAGGAAAGGGATTCCTTAGTTCTCTGTCTAGCCTCCTTAGTGTAATCACAGATGAAAAAGTAAACTACATATACCGAAACAAATTTGATAGCATGCTGATGTTCTATTTGCACTAAAGCTGAATACCCTCCTGAGACATTTCAAATGCACATCTAAAACATCTGAAAGACATTCTGGTGCCAATGTTTCCTTCAAATGTCCCCAAAATGAATGAAGTGAACTTATGAAACAGAAACCTTGGTAAAAATATATTTTTCCAAACCAATTTGCAGCAAAGTAATAAATTCTAAATTTATGTTACTAGGAAGCTGGAATAGCTCAATGTGAGCCCGGATGCATCATAGGAATTTATGCATTAATTTAGAAAGAGCTTTTTTTTCAAATTTAATATGCATTATTTATAAACATAACATTGCAGAGTTACAAACATGACCATGAACACAATTGACCGTACATAGTAAAACCAGGTAAGGACTAAAAGTCCATATCAATTAATGCTATATTTGCAGTTGATGTAAATAGTTACAATACTTTTGTAATATTATAATTATACCTACCTCCCCCCAATCCCTCTCCTCCCCAAACCACCAGCGGTTTGTTAGAATATCTCCAGGTTCAAGTCAACCTATTTAGACTTATACCTGTTAATGAGAAAAAACACTGAGAATAACATATGTAAAACAAGGAAAGAAAGAGAGAAAGGCACCAATAAGGGAAAGGTCTAAATTATTCCCTGTCCTTTATATAGTCAACAAAGTCCACAATGGTTACCAGATCTTCTTTTACTGGGATAGGTACTAAGAAATGTTTGCTACCAGGCATTCTGCCTGTAAGGCAAACAGGATTTCCCTATACACTTCTAGAATATGGGGGGTATCTTGAGCTAACCAATGTCAAAGGATAATCTTTTTTACACATGCTGATATCAGGGCCATATGAGCTTTCTGGTTGCCAATATGGGAGCCCAAAAAATCATCCACTATACATACTTCAAGGACAAACATGTCTGATAGCCCCAACAATGGGTCCAGATGAGTACAAACTGAGTTCCAAAAGGGAGTAATCTTCTGACAAGTCCAGACAATATGATATAAGGAGCCTGGTTCATGACCACATCTGGAGCAGAGGTCACTGGACAGATGACCATCCTGTGTAACCTCACCAGGCTGTAATAGAGATTATGAATAATCTGGAATTGCATAAAATGATATTTATTCCATTTTATAAGCTGATATAGATGTCTCCAGATGAGGGACCAGTTCCTGGGAGATATGGTAGGAGGAAGAGTCTTGGCCCAGCCATATATCCTGGGTCTCTCATTAGCGGACAGAAATGTTTGTAGTAAATGATAGTAATATGACACCAGATGAGAAGAAGAAGGGGCAGAAGAAACTAAGGGAAGGACCACAGAGCTAAAGGGGCTTTGCCACAGGCCTGTTCCAAAAAGTTGTGTGAGCATATGGGTTATTTGAAAATACTTAAAACATGATAGGGTAGGCCAATGATATAATTCTCATGTGCTCTGAAAGGGAAGCAATTTGGCATTCACTGTTAGCTCTGGAAATGTTACTACCCCTATATCTGGCCAAAAATGCCTGGACAGCATTCGCCCAGCTATGTGCAGGTTAGAATTTCCTATAAGGGGCTGAAAAATATCTCAATCTGGGCAAACCTTCAGGAAAGAACATAGCTGTGAATGGTTCTGCAACGATGCCCTCAAGAGGAGTATCCTGTAAAGGGAGAGGTAACCTCTTCCTGGGTAAAAAGGGAAGTGCCCTGAGATCTATACCATACAGTGAACAGAGGGAACCTTCTATATCTACCCATTGTGGAGTATAGTACTGAGCGTCCACTGGATATAACCAGTAGGAGAGCCTGTTAAAGTGTAGGGCTAAATAATACATGTAAAAATTAGGCACCTGTAGATCACCATCCTGTTCAGTCCTCATTCATTCTGAGAGTGCCCTACGAGCTGCCTTACCCTGCCATAAGAAGGAGGCAAGGAGTCTGTGCACTTGGGTAAACCATGATTGTAAAAAGGAACCAATTGTACATCTGTAAGGGGTACAATGACCGGGGTAGAACATTCATCTTGATAATATTTAGTCTGCCCCATAACAAAAAGGTAGGAGAGATCAGCACTCTTGATTGACTTTGACACAAGAGATGATGACATCTAAATTGCATTGTTTAAACTTATTAAGAGAGGTGCTAAGAAAAATTCCAAAATATTTGAGTTTGTCCTTTCTCCAGACCAGGCCGAGATGATCTACATCTGCTTTAAAAGTTTTATTATTAAGGGGCATAATCTCCATCTTGGTGAGGTTAAGTTTCTAATTAGATATGAAACCAAATTGAGAAATGATCTGTAATGCTGGAGGGAGTGAGGTAGCTGGTGAGGAGAGGTGTAGCAGAATATCATCTGCATAGACAGAAAGTTTATACTCTATGTTGTGAATTGAAATACTAATAACCTGAGTTTCTGGATAAGAGGCTCAAAAAATAAGTTGAATAAAAAGGAAGATAAAGGGCATCCTTTTCTTGTGCCCTGGTATAGGGAAAAAGGCTTGGATAACATGCCATTGCATAGTACATGAGCAGTAGGGGAAGAATATAAAGGTTTGACCCATTGTTTAAATTCACTGGGTATACCAAATTTTGGTAAGAGGGTAAACAAACAATCCCAGGACACCCTATCAAAGGCTTTCTCGACATCCAGCGACACAAAGGCAGCAGTAGTATGTAGATCCCTGGATGCCAAGAGAAAGTATGAAATTTTCAAGAAATGATCAGCTGAGAGTCTCCCTTTGACAAACCCCACTGGTTCCCAACTGATTAGCGAGTCCCTGATGAGACCTAATCTACCATCTAGTACCTTTGATAAAATCTTAATGTCTACATTGATAAGTGAGATTGGTCTATAGTTGGTGAGCAGCAGTGGATCCCGGTCTGATTTGGGAATAACCACAATGGAAGTAGTGGTTAGTGAGGGGTCAGATATGCCCTTTTCAAAAATATAATTATATGTATCTAGGAGAATGGGGTCTATCTGTTCTTTTAGTGGATTGTAAAAATTCATGGTGAAGCCATCTGGGCCAGGACCCTTGTCCATATTCAGGGTGTCAATTGCCTGGGAAATTTCTGATAGAGTCAGAGGGGTTTCAGAAGTGCTTGTTTGGAATCCATCAGTTTAGGAAGCAGGATGCCTTGAATAAAGGATTCAAACTGCATCTGATTGAAAGAAGGAGATGGGGGGCATATAACTGTTGATAAGATTATCTAAAGGCCTCTACTATGTCTCTAGGGGATGTCAAAAGTTGACCAGAGGCACTGCATATCGAGGAGACAATTGTATCCATGGCCTGTGCTTTAAGACAAAGGGCCAACAATTTCCCTGCCTTTTACCCTTGATCAAAATATTTTACTTTCACATGTAACATCATGCATTCTGCCTTCTCCCCTAACAGAGTGTTGTATTGAAATCTGAGGTGCTCTAAAAGTTCCCACTCGGATTGGGGAGAGGAAGTTGAGATACGCTCCTCAATGAGCTTAATTCGGGAGATCAAATAGGTGAGCAAGGCCGAAATCTGGCTCTTGCATCTTGTTGAAATTCAAATGATCTCCCCCTGGAGAGCGCATTTTAAAGCACCCCACAAAATGTTGAGTTTGGGCATCGAGGGGGAATGAAGTGCCAAAAAATTTGTAATGACCAATTGAATATGTTCTAATAATTCTTTTGCCTTAAGCAACTGATTATTTTTTAATCCATGTCTTATCTCTGGAAAGAGAAGGGGTTAAATTCAATTAAAGAAAAATAGGATGATGGTCAGAAAAACCTTTACCTGAGTAATGACACAAGGTCACTCCTGCAAGATACTGAGAGCCCTACAGGAAATGATCAATTCTTGAAAAGGAATTGTGTTGGAGGGAAAGAAAAATAAAGGAAAGAATATTGTTGATTTTATGAATTAAGGGTTCGCCAGGGATCCACCAGGCCAGTTGACCTCATGAATTCCTGAAGATCCATCTGATCAGGTGATAAAGCTTGACGAGAATGCCCAGATTTGTCTAGCTCATTACATTGCACTAGATTCCAGTCTCCCCTGAGGATCATGGGTAGGGAACACCAGAAAGACAAAAGCAACATGAGAGTGATAAAAACCCAGGATAATCAGCATTAGGGCCATATATCACCCCTAAGACTACCTCTAAGTGGCCTAGAAGGGCTCTTATAAGGAAAAAACACCCATTGGGGTCAGATATTTCTTGGAGAAGATGAAATGGAATTCTCCAAACTATTAAAATGGCTACCCCTCTTTTATGGGTATCAAGATCAATCCTGAAAATTTGCCCCACCAGGACCTCCTGAGAAGGAGAACCTGGGAAGAGGGTATGTGAGTCTCCTGTAAAAAAGCTACATCAGTCTGAAGATTGTTTATGTGTAGGAGAATCTTAGCACATTTAGAAGAAGATTGTGCGCCTTTCACATTCCAAGAACAGAAATTATACACTGTCATGATGTAAATACACGTTTAGTGGTAATATACCTATCAATGTATACTGCCTGTAGTATAATAGGGGAACCATATAAACACAAATAAAATTCCCTTCTGGTGGTTGGTACCCTACCCCCAGCCAACCCCTATATTACACACAATAATCCTCAAATCCCCAAAACAATATACTAACACCGCTAACAGTGAAATATCTCAAACATAGCCATTTTCCCTCCCACCCTTTAACCCCACTCCTCACTATCTTGTGCATGAGACTCCTGCCAATTATAGCATTACTGCCATCCACCTGCCAAAGTATGCTAAGATACATACATACTCACAAACAACCTTCTACACTTAGCATAAAGACAAACAGCTTGAACTCTTTGTTAAGTCTGTAATTGAAATTTGTCAAACCCCCATTATTCCTTCGCTTTACAAAATATAAATACAACAATCACTGCATCTAAAAAAAAAAAATTATTCCAGCTCACTAATAATTACTTAGTGAGGCTAAGTTAGAGGAATCATAAGAAATAAAATATTATTAGCATGTGTTTATAAACTGTATATATCTTCCCTTTTATAAGGGAACCCAACAGAATCCAGAAAAAATAAAATGTCTTATCTATATAAAATTAGCTGTAAAGTGAAGGCTAGTCCAAAAGTACCACTCCCCATAGGCTGGGAGAACGACAACATATATTAAAGTGGAACTACCCATTATGTGGCACTGACTTCTGCATGCAGGCGAATCCCCTTCCCCTTTAAAACCTATGGGGTGGGGGTATTGCATGCACAAGGGCCCAGTCACCTCTTTAAACAGGTTCAAAAACCATACCCAAATTAAAGCCCCTCTCACTCACAAAGCTAAAACTTGAGCAGAATAGATCAAGCATATATAAAGCTACAAGGGGTTTCCAAACTGGCTGCTGACTGGTAGACTACAACAAAACCAGACTAACATACAGTAAGCACCAGGCCCCTTTCAAAATAGAAGAAATCTTTAGGGTCCTCTTCAGCAGAGCAATCTGGGAATGAAGTAGGGAGGGGGAAAAAACACACTGACATACCTTCACCAAAGTCCCCAAACAGGCCACCAGTTCCATTACCAGCAAGGTACAATACTGAGTAAAGGACAGATGTAATGGTATAATCAACTGCATTTCAGAAAGTCCTTAAATATTAGACACAGAAAAGCAGTCTAATTCAAAATGTTTCTGAGCTGCACATCCGGCAATCCACTAAAATGGCAACAGAACCAACCCATTATAACAGAAGGGCAACCTCAGGTGTGTTTAAATAGATTTGGCAGGAGTTTCTTAAGTTCTTGAGTAGTGGAGTCCACCATGTCATAAGATTGCCATACATTGTTGATGTAGACTTGTAATCGGGCCGGGTAATGCATGCAAAATTTAATTTCTGCTACAATGATCTTCGTGACCACCAGGTAGAAAGAAGCTCTCTTCTGTCGAATTCCTGCTGGAAGGTCCTGGGTTAATTGCAGCTTCTTCCCTTCCCACAGAATATCTTTCAAATCTCTGTTTTTTGTAAAATAAATTATTTATCCAGGAAATTCAGAAGCTTTAACGTGAAGGAACAGGGAGGTGAATCTGGAGAAGGCTTGGGATGGAAAGAGCAGTGTGATTGCTCCACAATATATGTTGGGCCATTAGGGGAATAGCCAGCCACTCTTTCTAAAAGCTTCTGTATGAATAGGACTGGGGTGGCCCCCTCTTCTCCCTCCAGCAGTCCGAATATAATTAAATTATTCCATCGACTACATCCCTCTAAGTCCTCAAGTTTGGACTACAGCTTTGAGATTTTTGTTTTAAAATGAAACTCTCTGATGTTGCCTTGTCTCTAAGTGTCTCCAAAGAAAAGGTTCGGGCCTCCACATCTCCCACCCACCTGCCCAGATCGCTCAAGTCCATCCTGACTGATTTTATCTGCATTGCGAGCTCCTGTAATGAGCTAGTTAGGTGTTCCAAAGCCTGCAGTAGTCAGTCCTCTGTTAGCAGGGAGGGCACCGCAGTAGCAGTAGAGGAGCAGCAAGAACCCGTGGCCTGGGCCTTGGAGCACTTAAAGTGCTTGTCAAGGGTTTGTGGCAGAGTATGTGCAGGAAGTACTTACCTCATCTCTGTTTCCAACATCACTCCAAATCATGGGATTTTACCTTAGTCAGTAAGTTGATGTAGTCCTTTTGCAGATGCCCACAATCAATCTGAGAGAAAATTATGCAGAAGGTGATTTTAAACTTTAATTCTTAGCGAGAGGTAGGGAGAGTGGAAGGAAAGCTGCCACTTGGATCAGAGCATCAGGTGACTCCGGGTTTAGAAAGAGTTTATTCTCTTCCCAATTACTTGATCATTTTTGGCCCAGTATATTTTGGTCCAAAACTCAGATGCTGTTAGAGTAACACTTGAATGCATTTGGTTTTGAAAATAGTGTTGGAGGTATATGAAAGGGATCCATTTGAGAAGCCCCCCCCCCGACACCTTTTATTTCGGAGGACACTGACGTTGGACGTGTCTAGTTTAGCACTGATTATTTTACCAGGTAAGATCCATTGACTGAAGCTTATTATTATCAGTCACTGGCAGATGTGTGATGTTAGGCAACTTTCTGGTGTGTCTCTCCCAATTCAACAGTCCAACAATGGATATATCCATTAGCAGGAAGGGAGGGAGAGATGGGAAATATCTTGGTACCTTTTAAGGGTTTCACAGTTTCACAGAACACATCATGCTGAATCAGCAATTCTTATACAATTTATTTAGTGACAATAGCCCATATGAGATGTAATATCTTGTTTTCAGTCATATCAAGATCATTAGCCATTGTACAGTTGGCTTGGACTAAAGCACTAAAAAGTTGAGGTGCTTAGTCTGGCACACAAGGAGTAAGTGACTATTAGGATTCAAACATGTGTCTCCTGGATAAATTTTCTTTTTCTTAATAAGATTTTTATTTACTTTTCAATATGCATTAGTACATGCCATTTTATCTCTCTATATACATATATGTCTATCTGTATACCAACTCATTATACACTTTCAGAAACAGAAGAAAACTAAAGCTTTCATTTAATTGAACCATGGCTTAACTCTTACTGCACATTCCTAAACATAAATTAACTCAGTTTTTTTTCTATGCAGATTTTGAAAAAAGGAAGCAATACTATTTCAAGCATCGATAGCTACAAAATTCCAGACAAATAGTGGAGTGATAGATCTCAGTATAGATATGAGCGGTAAGATAATAGAAAGACAGCATAAACAGAAGCATTATAATAAGAATTTAGTAAGCAACCTGACATTGAAAGGGTGCCAGGCAAGCAGCATAGCACAGGTTCATATAACAGAAATTGTAAGAAATAAAACAAGTCATATGGCTTCTGGGGGCACCTCTCATAATCAGGGCCATAGGCAACTGCCCCCCCCCATGCCCAATGGTTAATCCAGCCCCATCCTAATAAAATCAATGTAAAACATTTACTTTTTATCACCAAACTGTAATAACTGAGTAATTTAAGGTCTGTAAATAATTTGATTAATCCCTCCCTTTTATACTATGATCTTTACAGATACAAAAAAAACACTAAGAAGAACTTGAACTGGGGTGGGGTGCTCTCAATAAAATCACACAATAAGAAACTTGAAAAATCAGGCACTCTCCTCTTATAGAACAATATTTCTAAAAAACATCTAAGTATAGGTATGAAGTTATTTATTAAGTGTCGAACAAACAAACATCCATGCCACTGTATGTCTTGGCACTTAAATAGCTTTATACTTATACATAAGATGTTTTTAGAGTGGTGCTTTTCATAAGGAGGAGAGTGCCTGATTTTTGAGGGCTTTTTTTTTTTTTACCGATGCTTCCAATGGTTCTGTCAAAATTGTAATTTTTTTTTCTATATAAACTGTGGAACAATTACATGAATTGTGGATTAGTTCTGCAGTTCGTGTGTAATATTCTGCAGTTCAGCAAGAAAATTTTGATTATCAGAGCAAAAATTCATCAAACACATTCAAAAGATTTACAATCTGCCAAAGGCAGAAGTTTGGAAAGTTCCACAAAAGTTGGTGAACTGTTGCAAAAGTTCCTCTGAAGCAGAATTCACAACTTTTGTCCACCTCTAACACAGACCACAGAACTGATACTCAGGCAATTCTCCCAAAAGGTAACATTAATTTTGGCAAAATTAACACAAACTACCAAATGTACTAACAGACCCCAAAGAAAGGGAATTGCGTAATATAAATAAAATATTTCTGACTTGCTTATAATACAAGTAAATGATGCTCAGGAGGTATCTCTTGGCTGAACAAGAGACTTTAAGAATTTTTAGGGTTAATTAATTGAGATACAGAGCTGAATGGTTCTGGACCCTAATGAAGTTATAGTGGGACTCTATTAATAACCCAAGAAACATCTCTGGATCCCGGTTTACTTTTCATTAAGTTTTTTTTTTACTACCTCAAATTTAGTTCAAAATGGAACTGTGATTTGTTTGCAGTTAACAGTTAAAAAAGAATGCAAAATTAGATAAATAATTCACATAAAAAGCAGAATCCTGTGTACTGATCAGATCAGTACCTGGGTTTTATTTCAGTGTTTTAGTTATTTTAAGTACGGTATCTTGGTTTTGAAAAACACAAAATTTAACATTTCCAGTTACGCTCTCAGAACCCCATCTTTGCAGTAAATATGCACTAGAGATTGAGGCCCCCATATTTACACAGCCATTGGAGCCCCACAAAATAGCAAACAGTCATGACGAAGGCATATTAATAAGACAGTATGTATGAATATTGAGTTAAAGGCATCAAGGTGCAAAGTGCATAAGCATGATGTAGTGCAGCTTCCTGCTGACAATGGACACCCCAGAATTTAGGGTGATAGCAGAGCCCAATTGGGGTAGTGTCTTTGCTCCCTGGTGCCATATTTAGAGGCCTACATACTTATGAGCTCATAGGGCATGCAAGGTGGTATGGGGCTATCTGTATAAAATTATATTGCCATTAGCAGCTTTACGCAATGCCTCCATGGATATGTATTTATAGAGGCATTCTGCAGAGTTCAACCATTGCCTCCACTCTTACCAAATCCCTGCACATTAAAGTATAAGTCCCTAACAGTCTAGTGATACCCCCCCAACCATGTCAGTTCCTGCTGTAAAATGCAATTTCCCTGGTAGTAATTCAGGGGTAACCCCCTTTTGCCCAGTCCCCAACTGTGAAAAGAAATAACCTATAAGTCCTTTACCAACCTCCCCAAACCCCAACCTGTTGTGAAAAGAAAGGACCCTAGAAGTTCAATGGTAACTGCTCCCACTCGAATCCCAAATGTAAAATGACATCCCCCATCCCTAGCCTAATTCACATGCACAGTATTGCCACCCCCATTCCAGTATCTGACTCACTCTAAAAAGCCTGTGGACACAGCAAGCAGAATTTTGGATGGTGACAGGCACCGGCACACCAGTCACCACCTTATCTGGCTGTTGTCTGAATGACCGGGACAGAGCATAAGTACAGTGTTTCTCCTGAAGAATCAGTTTGGATTTGAAGCCCTGGGGTTGTTTCGCATGCAGTCTCTCTCTTATTTGACTTGCTATCATAAATGCCTGTTATTTACTATCCACCTCGAATTGTATTTTTATGTGCACAACAGTTGTGTATTTGTGACCTCACCATACAGTGCTGCTGAATGTTCACTACGTAGATGTTTTTATATTTAGTAATTCTGGACTCTAAGAAAAAAAGTAGCACTATTGCACATGATACCAGTGATTGGTTTTGGAAGGAGCATATGTCATTGGATGCCAGCTTTGAGTAGGAGGATTAAGCATCTCCACAGATGCTTTCCTCCTCTAGGGAGGAAGGTTGTTCAGGCTGCAGAGCTACTGCTGCTGTAATTATACTGGTAGCAGAGCAGTGGTTGGGTTGGGAAGGGGGAACATTGAGCATGGGTGGAGTACGCATCAGATACTGATGAGTGCTTAGTCTCCATTCTCATGTCACTATGGGGAGATGGAATCAGGGTAAAACTAAAGTAGTAAATCCTCACTGTCCATGCGCTGTGATGGGTGGTACATCTGGTCTGAAGACGGTAAATCTGCTGTGCCAGGCAAAGGAGCTAAAAAAGTGATTAAAAGAAAAAGGGAAACAGCTGTTTCCACATTAGGCACACAATGATGTGTGAAATAATATTTTCTCACATCCTTTCCAAAATAACCACCTACCAGTTTTCATTCATGTCCCCTCATTACTGATCCCTTATTTATTGTAAAGAGGTCATCATTTTTTATTCTATTTATTCCCCATAGAAATGTAAAGGTCTCTATTATGTCTTTTCTCTCTCTCTCTCTCTTTTGACCTCTAGTGAATACATACCCTGTATTTAGGGACTCCAGCCTCTGTTCATCTGACTGCCTCTGTTGACCCTTATCATTTTAGAGACCCTTCTTTGAATTGATTCTGATCTGTTTCTACCTTCCTAAAATATGGGCTCCAGAACTGGGCACAGTACTCCAAATAGGGTCTTACTAGCAAATTATATTGAGGAAAAATCCCATCCAAAACACCCCAATATTTTATTCACCTTACTATGGACTTTATTTCAATGACTGGTTTGCTTGAGAGAGTTACCTATAAAGATTTCAAGGTCCCTTTTCTCATTTGTTGTTGCCAGTCTAATTCGTAATCCAATACTCTGCTTTTTTTTTATATGCCTTACTTTGTACTTCTTTGCATTAAACCTCAGCCACCATATTTTGAACACTGCTTTAATCTGTTCAGGTCAGCCTTTAATGTCCTCACCGCCACATCATTATCCACTCTTATATAAAGTTTTCTATTGTTTTCAAAAATACATACTTTGCCATTAATACCATCTCCTATGCCACTAATAAACATACTCAAGAGAACAGGTCCACAAACCGACCACTGTAGAACCCCATTCATGACCTCTTTGGCCTCCGATTTGACCCTATTTACCACTACCCTTTCTTTCTGCCTGCAGCCAGTTTCCCACCAATCTTGCAAGCTATTGCCCCATATCCAAGTCCTCAAATTTCTTTGGAAATCTCTTTTGCAACACTGAGTCAATCACTTTGCTAAAATCCAAGTATATCAAATATACAGCCTGCCTTTTTAACATTTCTTTTAGTCTTACAGAGCAATAAAGAAATTATAACATTGTTATTATACATGAAAATTCATTCAGATGTGATCTCTAAGCACAAATAAAATTATGCTACATAATGGATGCTTGTTGCTGATACAATTTCTAGCAGGTAATTTTATTAACATGAATAGAGATCAAACAAGGGTATTTATATTATTTTAGGAGGTTAAAATAATTTAAAATGCTAACATTAAATTCTAGTGTTTTATTTATTTCTAAGACTAAAATAACATGTAATTAGAGTGATCCAATAATATTAATCCATCTAAATAAAATAACTAGAAAGAAAAAAAAAAACATTTGAACCCAATTTTGGCTAAAACCAAATAACAAACTGAAAGCTAAAGAATTATCAAGCAAATAAACAACTATTTCAGTAGCGATCATAATAATATATAACTTAAAATGGAAAGCTTTATGGTGGAAGGATAAGATCCTTCACAGAGTTAAAACAACAATACAGTATTCAGGATGGAGATTTTTTTGCTTATTTGAGGGTCAGCCATTTTGTATCAGACTGTAACTTTTTACTGTCCCCTTTAGAAGCCCTGTATAAACCGCAACCTAATTCCCTTGTCCTGTCCAACCTGTATAAGCTTTTTCTGCGATCTGCTCCTCCACCAGTTATCAAAGCTAGAACAGCCTAGGAGTTTGACTTAGACTTGGCAATTGATGATGCCACATCGCAAGAAGCCATAAAGCATGTCCACAGCTGCTCTATTTCAAATAGATCACATAGATTACAATTACATTTCCTATACCAGACATATCCAACACTCTGTAAATTACATAAATATATACTTTCAAGGCAGGTCACTTGTCCAAAATGACAAACAGCCGTGGGTGACTTCCTACATATGGACCTGACATGTGATGAAGTGTCCCACTTTTCGGTTGAGGTCCATGCAAATATGCAAAGAATCCTCAAGGCTACTCTTCCTGGGACTCCTTTAGAATTTATGTTAGGCACTGAAATGACTTTGGATTGCAGGAAAAAACATAGACGTTGGGAATTAGAACTAGTAAATGCTAGGAAAACAGTGGCTCAGCACTTGGTGAGTGAATCTGCACCTACAATAGCACACTGGCTTAACAATCTTGCACTGTTGTATGCATATAGAAAGACTACAGTTGATTTCTAATGGGCAGAAGTCTATATTCCATTGGACATGACAACCTCTCATCAAGGCTATTGAGACAGGTATAGTAGAATTAGAACCTACTTTTAGAAGTTAATAAGAACAACATTTTTTATATTCTTTTTGGCTCCCTGATTAAACTTATCACAAATGTGTCAATAGACTGGGGGTTAAAACCAGTAGTACAAGTAGGATATATACAGGAAACGTGACTAGTTTAATCCATAAGACATGGCTAGACTAGAAGAAAGTCATTTTACTGTATTAGTGTACCTGTACTTTAAGTATATTTGGTGTACTCACTTATGTATGATTGTAATGTTCCTGTAAATTTAGTGTTCTATTTACTAATGTTTTATTGTGTATGCTCAATGTTTCCTAAATTTGTGTAGCTGAATGGCCTGTTTCTATGTTTTGCATCTGTGAAGCCTTCTTAATAACCTATGTTTACAAAACAAAACAAAAACAAAAGAGTACTTAAACTGCTTTTGGTCAGGAATTCTTCAGTGGTAACAAGAGTAATTAAACTAGGGTGTGGTCAAACAAAATAAGAATAAAGTGAGGACTCTGAATAAACTACCTAGATTCAGAAGAGGGCAGGAAGGAGCAAAGAGGAGTTTGAGTTGATGCTTGAATGAATGACAGTATGAGGAAAGATAAAGAAAGGTGGAGAAGTGTTACCAGACGGAGTGAAGATGGGAGGAGAAAGAAGATTGATTAGCAATAGATTTGGACAAGGGAATAGAGAAGATGTGAGAGTTCCTAAAGTGGAGTGCATATGAGGAGGACTAGGCAGGGGGAGGAAGGGAGAGTGTAGAGGTAGGGAGGGAGACAGGAGAACTAGCATTTAGAAAGGAAAGAGACACACGGAACAAGGCTGCTGGAAGCCAGTGGAGGGTTAGAGAGGCTAATATAAAGGGAGAAGTGGTGGATACATGAGGGGACATTAGAGGTAAAGCTGCAGAAGGCATGCAAGAGTGTCTAGTCTGGAAAGAAAGGAGTTAAGGACAGTACCATAAACCAGATCTGCATAATCAGACACAGGCAGAACCATCTTGATGACAATTACCCAGTGTACTTGGAGTGGTAAGCAATATTTGCTTAGTAGAGGGCACAGAGGATGGAGCTTTCTGTGAATAACATCAATAAGGGAAGAAAAGTCAAGTCTTATATCCAGCCACACACCAAGATACTTGAAGTAGGGAACAACTTCAAAAGGAGTGCCATCAAGTTTACAGAAGATAAGCGGGATGGGAACCTAGCAAGCTTATTTCTTGTACCAAAGGTTATAGACGTCATTTTCTTGGTATTGACCCAAGTTGGTAAGACTGGAACCAGTATTGAACCTTTATAAAGTCACACTGTGGTGCTCTGTTCAGGGAAAGACTGAGGCACTAGATGCATACAGAGTAGTATCATCCTACTAAAAATAAACATGTAAATTAACACAACATGAGGGAAGGCCACTAGGAAGATGGTGAACAGCATAGTACCCAGCATGAAGCCAAGTGGGACAATAGACTGAATTGGGAGAGGGAACAAGACATTGCTGACATGGACACACTGGAGATGACCAGAGAGGTAAGATCTGAACAAATTGACAGCTAGGAGAGTTAAACCTGCACCTCTCAGCTTATCAAGAAGAGTGGAGTGAGTAACAATGCCAAGTCCTTTCTTTGTCAATGAATATGGAAGTGATGAAATGCCCCTGCTCCATCACCTTAAGGATGGAGTTAGGGACTCATATGAGTGAGGACATGGTGAAGTATTGGGAGTGTATTGGGAACAACAGTGTGCAGTGTAAGTGTTTGACTGCATACCAAAAAGTCCAAACCTTAGCATTTGATTATCTGTTGGAGTGGCATTATATTAATGAAACCCAGATTAAGTAAGAGTTATTTGTTTGTGGGAAACTCAGAGTGGACTATTGCTAATGCAACTGCCCAAGGAAGTGCTAGGGGCTGTAGTTCCTGCTATCCATGGGATTACCGAGGACTTGAAACTGGTGTTTATAACAGTATTTTAGTTATTTTTAGTTGATCTGACTTTAGCAGCTACCTAGCTCAGGTTAGCTGACCGCCAGTACTCATTTTTTTATTGCATTTTAAATTTATTTCAGGTGAGTGTTCTGAGCTTTCCCAGAGTGCTCTGTTTCTGCCTTCACCTAGAAAACTCAGTAAGCAGCATCAGCCGGTATCAGCCAAGGAAGGCAAGGGATGCAGCCTAACCACTTTAACTGTTTTCAGTAACTTGCCCAGATGTTTCCTTTATTTCATTATTGTTATCATGGAATTTGCAAATCCATCAGTCTTGGAAATCCTCTGCAATGATTGCTATGTGGCCAAATGTTGTAGTTGCCTCACGTATACTTTGAATGCAAATGAGTCATAACAGGATAAGTATATTTTCCCCAAATGTATAGACAAAGTGCAGTTTCTAAGAGAAATACAAAGTCTGAGAGAGAAGCTACGTGTGACCAAAAGTAGTCATGGTACCAATGTTAATAAACCTGTCACACTTTCTACTAGCTTTACAGAGACAGATAGGAAGAAAAGATCTATGGAGGATGATAGTAACATGTTTTGTGATAGGCCATCACCAGAGAGGGGAATAGATGACTTTGAATCAAGGGAAGAGAAGAATTGGTACCGGGTTACTAAAATCCCTTATTAGAAAGGAAGGAAACTCTGGGTCAAGATTAAATTACTTTAGCAAATAGATATTTACCTGTTGCAATGGGAACTGATTCCTCAGACTCTGAAGCTAATTATGAGTCAAAGGAGGGTCAAAAAACACCTCCAGAAAATAGTAAAGTGCTGGTATTTGGTGATTATCCTGAGAAGATGTGACACTCAAATATGCGGTCAGGATAAAGTGAATAGGACTGACACATGGCTTCCGGGGGCCATGACTGTGGACATTATTAAGCATCTCACAAAACTATTAGTTAATAGTGGCAGAAACCCAACTGTGGCAGTACACGTAGGAATTAATAACATTGGTAGAGACCATAAAAAGGATATAGTTGGAGAAATCTTGGAGATAGACAATATTATTAAGCAAAAGGGAGGAACAGCACCCATCTCGATATATTGCCAGTATTAAAGGGGCATCCAGAAAAAAATAAAACAATACAGTGAATACATGCACTATTATAGAATTGGTGCATGAAGTTAAGAATGTCTTTTTTAAATTCTTGCAATGTCTTTTATGGAGAAAGCCACTTGTAAGCTAAGGATGTGTTACATTTAAATAGCACAGGTACTAATATCCTGGGAAGACTATTTAAAGATACATTTCCCAAAGAGAATTTAAACTGATTTGTAAGGGTGGTAGAACAAACCAGACAATACCAACCTGAAGACCTAGTACCAAATGCTGGAAGTCTAGGTAATAAAAAGGACGAACTGGAAATAGTATTGCACTCAGAAAATATTCATGTCTTTGCAGTTGTAACCACACAGTTCCCTGGGGTTACTAGAATCCTAACAGTATTAGTGTTAGGAAGGTAACAGGCAGCTGGTAGGGAGCTCATTTGGGGCTCCTTACATAATGACATCATTGTTTACTCAGCTAGCCTGAGGGGAAGAATGATTAGGTCATTCAGAACTCTCACAACAGCATAAGCCACACTATCTGGACAGCTCCTCTGGGGAGCTTAGAATGTTCCGTTTGGTGTTGGAGAGAGCTTGAGTGAGGAAGTGAGAGTGGCAGAAGGACTGCCAGTTGGGCCCTGAGGTGAGGGCCAAGCATTTATCACCCCAGTAGAGTGTAATTTCCAGCTTCCAGTGAAGTGGTACAGACCAGTTCTACAGCAGAATTTCCTGATTTCTACTCCCAGTGAAGCGGAAGGAACTGCTTGTTCTCAGTGGACTCAAGGGGCAATCCCCTGAAGGTTCTGTGTGTGTTTCAGCTGCCTTGGAAATGAACTCTGAGAGACTGTTTGATCTGCTACACAGGATAATGCCTTTTTCTGTCATTCCATGTCCAGTGGATGGGACAACCAATTTGTTAGTACTGTTATAGGAGACAAGATCTCCACATATTTAGGGGAATCATAGTCTGGGGTGTGTGTACTGGTAGATAAGTCTGGATTGCACCTATCAGTGCCCCTATTTCACCTAGAAGAGTGAATGTTCTTTTAAACTGTTCACCCAGTGGAGGGCAGTTTATTCTTTGGTCACTCCAGTGAGTGATGGATTTAAAGTGTGGGACCACTAGCATTTCAGCGAGAAATGGGGGTTTCAGTTGTGTAACCCTGATGAATGGTAGAGACTGTCAGCTGGGATAAAAGGTGGGAGGAATGCCATCTGAAAGCTTACAATGCAGGGCTTCCTGGTTCATAAATGGCACCAGTTATTCCTAAGCAAGGGCCAGTGCTGCAGGTTTAGGTGTGTGACTGAGTTTCACATAATTTCACCTATGTTCATAGAAGAGTTACATAGAAACATAGAATTTGACGGCAGATAAGGACCGCTTGGCCCACCCAGTCTGCCCATTTCCCTACCTACTGGATAAGCTGCAGATCCTAGTTAGCCAGCAGCCTACTTCTTCTTACCCCAACCCCCCAGAATTGCCTTATGACTGTCCCATGCATGCTTGAATTCCACCACTGATTTTGACTCCACAACCTCCTCCGGAAGGCCGTTCCATGCATCCACAACCTCTCTGTGAAAAATACTTCCTTAAATTACCTCTGAGCGCCTCTATCTTCTTCAAATTGTGCCCTCTTGTTCTTGCACACCTCTTTTTTGAAAGATGCTACCTTCTTGGACTTTGTTGATTCCCTTGAGGTACTTGAAAGTTTCTATCATGTCCCCCCTCTCCCTCCTTTCCTCGAGGCTATACATATTAAGCTCCTTAAGTCTCTCTTCATATGTCTTCCGGTGCAGACCCTGCACCATCTTAGTTGCCCTGTTCTGGACAGCTTCCATCCTGTCTATGTCTTTGCGGAGATTGGGTCTCCAGAACTGCACACAGTACTCCAGATGGGGTCTCGCCAGCTGTCTGTACAGAGGGATAATAACTTCCTGTTTTCTACTGGTGATGCCTCTCCCTATGCATCCCAGTAACCCCCCAGCCCTCCTTGCTGCCCTCTCACATTGCTTGTCCACCTTTAGGTCATCTGATATGACTACTCCCAGGTCCCTTTCCATTTTTGTTGTTGTTAGTATCTCACCCTCCATTGTGTACTCTTCCCCTGGGTTTTTGTTTCCCAGGTGCATTACCTTGCACTTCTTAGCATTGAATCTAATCTGCCATACATTTGACCATTCCCCTAACCTTGCCAAGTCCCTTCTCATACTTTCCACCCCACCCTGTGCATCAACTCTGTTGCAGATCTTAGTGTCGTCTGCAAAGAGACACACTTTTCCTTCCAGTCCTTCCACAATGTCGCTTATAAAGACATTGAAGAGGAACGGTCCTAATACTGAACCCTGCAGTACCCCACTAGTAACCCTCCTTTCTTCTGAGTGGACTCCATTTACTATTACTCTTGTGTCCTATTCTCCAGCCAATTCTTTACCCAGGCTGTCATCTTGGGACCCACTCCCAGGCTGGCTAACTTGTATATTAATCTTTTGTGTGGGACTGTGTCAAATGCCTTGCTAAAGTCTAGGTAGGCCATGTCCACAGCCCCTCCCTGATCTACTACTTTGGTCACCCAGTCAAAGAAATCTATCAGATTTGTCTGGCATGACCTTCCTGCTGTGAATCCATGCTGCCTAGTGTCCTGTGCCCCTCTGACCTCTAGATACTCGACAAGTCTTTCCTTCAGAAGTGATTCCATCATTTTCCCTATCACTGAGGTTAAACTAACAGGTCTGTAGTTTCCTGCTTCTGCCTTGCTCCCACTTTTGTGAAGGGGAATCACATCTGCCCTCCTCCAGTCCTCGGGTACCACCCCATCATCCCATGATTTGATAAAAAGGGTAGTCAATAGTGTCACTAGTTCTACCCTTAGCTTTTTTTAGAATTCTGGGATGAATCCCATCAGGCCCCATTGCTTTGTCCACCTTCAGTTTTAAGAGTTCTTTCAGAACCCTTTCTTCTGTAAATGGGCTGGTATCAACTTCTGTATCCAGAGTGTTACTACTGTTTGTTTTATGTACCTCCCCCTCTTCATTTGTAAGTACTGAGCAAAATATTTGTTTAGTATCTCTGCCTTTTCACAGTCTCCCTCTGCCCACCCTCCCTCCCTTTATTAAGCCTCACTATCCCTCCCTTGGTCTTCCTTTGCTCCCTGATGTACCTATAAAAGGTGTTATCCCCCTTCTTAACTGAGTTGGCTATTTTTTCCTCAGTTTGGGCCTTTGCTGTTCTGACTGCCTTCCCAGCCTCCTTTTGCTTTAACTGATACAGTTCTCTGTCCTGCTCCTTCTGCAATTCCTTGTACTTCCTGAATGCTTTCTTTTTCTCTTGAACCTTCACTGCTACTTCCTTTGAGAACCATAGTGGTTTCTTACATCATCTGGTTTTGTTTATTTGCTTCACACAAAGGCTCGTTACCTCTGTGATGGCAGTTTTTATTATTCCCCATTGTTCTTCCACCCCTCCTTCCTGCCCATTTGCTAGTGCATTCCTTAGGCACTCACCCATTTTGGCAAAGTCAGCCCTCCTAAAGTCCAGTACTTTTGTCTTTGTATGGCTTGACTCTATTGCTGTGTTTATTGTGAACCATACTGTTCGATGGTCGCTAGTTCCCATGTGGCTTAGTTTCACAAAATGGCACTCATGGGAGGAAAATGTTCAGGTGCATTGCCAGGTGTCCACTGAAATGCACCGTTGGGAAATGGGGAAGAAGATATTCTTCTGTGTGTTCATAAACTATACTGCATGCAAGGGGAGTTCGGAAATGTACCTGTCCTGCCTAGAACAACCATTGGGGTACTGTTCTGGACATTACGATTACTGCTACTGGTTGTTGGATTTCCTGGAGCCCCCTTCAGGAGGTTAGATCGAGCATATGCCTAGCTGCCTCCACCCAGGACCTGGGCTGTAATTTTTACATGAGGTTCATGTTGTTTTGTTCTTGTACCCTCCCCCCTCTAGAAAATGTGCCAGGTATACATCCTAATGCCAAGGGTGGTACCAAACTTTTGTAATGTTAATGGTATTCCAGGGTGTGGGTACATGTCTTCCAGATTTTAATGGGGGGGGGGTGCTAACTAGTTAAAAAGTGGCCTGGGGGTTACACAATCACTGAGACTTGGTGAAAAGATGATTACTAGGGCATGGAAATAAAGGAGTATAACATATTTCATGCAAATCATAGAATCAAAAGCTTGGGTGGTGTAGCATTATATATTAAGGATACCATTGATTTCAATGTAAATGATTTATTGGAAGACAGTTCTTGACATGTTGAACAATTATGGGTTCAAATTAATCAACAAAAACAATAGGAAAATTATATTGGGTTTATGTTACAGAGCTCCAAACCTTACTACAGAAGAAAATAATAAGTTTTTGGAGGTATTGGAAAAAATCAACCCAGGTAACAGGGCACTGATTATGGGTGGCTTTAATCTCCAAAATGTGGATTGGAGTACATACACAGGTGTAATGTCACTTTATAATACATTAATAGAATTTATTGTCACACATAATTTTGAACAACATGTTTAACAGAGCACAAGAGGTTGTAATATTATGGACCTAGCATTCAGTAACATGGAGGATGAAATAACTGATTGCACTGTAAGGGAACCATTACATAAAAACATAGAAAATGAAAGCAGAAGGAGACCAAGGGTCCATCTAGTTTGCCAATGAGTTTCCAAGACCTTCTATTGGTCCCAGTACCTATTCCTCCTTGTGGTATTTATCCATCCCTGTTACAGCACTTTCCCTTGCTCTGTCCCACCAAAGCTTGAATGCTGCTACTGTTACCTCTCACCACCTTGGAAGGCTGGCTATTCCCTGATTCCATGACTCTTTCAGTAAAATAGTGTTTCCTGATATCCCTCCTGAAGCTTCCTCCCTGCAACTTCCATTCATGACCTCTAGTAGCTGAGCTGTCAATTCTGTATAATAGTTCAGTGTAGGGCACTCTGTTTATACCTCTCATGAATTTGAACATCTCAATCATATCCCCTCTCTCCCTCCTCTTCTTGAGTGAGTACATATCTAGTGACTTTAGCTTCTCCTCATACAAAAGCCTTTGGAGTCCCTGAATCATCTTTATCCCCTTCTCTGTACAGCCTCCAGACTATCCCTGTCCTTCCTAAGGTGAGAGCTCCAAACTGGACATAATACTACAGGTGAGGATCACCTCTTTTCTCCTGCTGTTGAATCCACCTCCTATACACACCTACATCCTGTTTGCCTGGTTATGTGCTTTGTTGCATTGACTTGCTTGCTTGTGAGTGTCACATATGATGACCTCTAGGTTCATTTCTTCTTGTGAAGTACTGAGCATGACCCCTTGAGCCAACATTCTGTCTTAGGGTTTCCTTTTCCCAGATGCATCACTTTGCGGTTTTTCACATTAAACTTCTACTGCCAGACGTTTGACCAGCTTTCTAGTTCCTTCTGTAGTTTCACATGGATTCCTCACTATCTCCAAATTATCTGCTCTGTCATAAAGTTGGAACGATAAGCACTTACTACTATTTTTACCATCCTTATCCTTAGTATCTAAATTACTTTTGCTATAGCCTATTTGCACAATAGTTTATCACCTCCTTTGTGTGTTTTCTCAGTCTTTCTCTGCTTACTCCTCAGATAGTCCTGAAACACTCATATACTAAACACAGTGTTAACTAACCTGTGACTGTGTCATTGTTTTGTGCTAGCTAGCACTTGTAATTTTATGGACTTTATATACCATTGTCCTAATCTCTGTTATAATTGATCTTATGATACTGTAACTGCCTGTAATGTACCAAAGTCACAAGTTTTGTAATCCTGATTATTCTAATGTTGTTGCCTGCAATGTACTCTCCTAGGCTGTGCCTGAAAATAAGTATGTTTTTGTCTAGTACACTTACCCAGTTATCAAAAGCAAATAAATAAATAAATAGTCTGTGGAGGTCTTTTTGAAGGTCCCTATCTGCTTCTGCATTGTCAACCCTCCCTCTGAGTTTCATGTCATCCGCAAAGAGGACAAGCTTGCCCTAGATTCCTTTGCTGATGTCACTAATGAACATATTAAAAAGGACCAGGCCCAAGACTGATGCCTGTGGTACTCCACTTGTATAAAATACATAGAATGGAAGAAGTGTAACAAAAATTAACATGACAATTCTGCCTAAGAATAAACTGACTAAAAGTTAACAAGCAAGAAATTGTGGAACTGCACAAAAGAACACTTAAAGAGCTGGTGACATGTTCAGGAGAACTTTAACAAAACCTAATATTTAGACACAGTCCAGCTTGTATTTCCCATCAGTGCTGTATTCCTCCTCCCTATTATTTATTACTGAGGTCATTTGTATGAAAACAGGATCTTTGCGCCTGAAGAGTTTGTCTATTCCTGCTGCTTTCTCCCTACCTGAAGTGAAAAGAGTTCTGCTTGTGATATCACAGTTACAGTACTCCCATGGCAACAGATTGTGATGTCACAACAGAGGATTATGACTCGAAGTAGGAAGTAAGCTATAGAGGCAGATGGACACTAAATGAACTCTAAGGGATAACGATCACATATTCATACAAATTTCCTTAGTAATAAATAATGGGGAGGAGAAATATATAAAATATAAATGGAATGCAGGCAGAATTGTACCTAATTATTATGTTTTTTAAAGTTTTCTTTTTGGCATCAGTAGCTCTTTAAATAGTTATCAACTTAACAAAATAAAACTCGGCAAATGTCTGATACAGTGGAAGAGGAGAAGTACTGAGGGACAAAGAATTAGGTATGTTGCAGGTACTGTAAGAAGTAAACCCAATATCAATATAAAAGATACAATATAGTTTTTTAATTAGGTAAACCCTGCGAGTCTTGTTTGATTTCTTGAGACATAATAACCAAACTCAAAAATGACTCTATTAATATAATTAAAATAGTAGATTATTGCATTGTCAAACCAAATATTTTCCAGGCTATGTTCTGTTATGAAATTATTGAGTGTCACAAGTCATTTATTCTTTACATTAGTTTCGAGTCTTTCTAGCCAACATTGCTTTGGGAGTCTATTTTGATGCATATATAAAATGTTACTCAACTAATTTACTATTCTTTTCTGAGCCAAAAGTTCTAAAGGGAGCATATTTGATTCTCTTCTGAGGGCAGCTATAGGGGTCTCCATAGGTAACCCTAGAGCTACTCTCAGAAAATAATTCTGTGATTTCTCTAATTCAGATATCACGGGCTGTAATCCACACACTTCTGTGGAGTAAAGGAGCTGAACATTCACTTTAGCCTCAAAAGTACATTTCAAATCCTGAAATGAGTTATCAGCAAAATCCTTAGCGAAACAAAATATACATTTGAAGTTGTCATAGCATTCTTTTTATGTTTGCTTGTGCATACACAAGAAACAGTTTACTAGAGGACTGCCTACCCTCTGGCATTGCCTCCTTCCTCTTTATACTCCTCCCCTCCCTACCCTATCTTACTGCATAGGTTCCTGTCACAGCTAATGTACATAGGCTCTTGTATCATAATACGTATTCTACTTTCTCCTAAAGATAGAGTATGTGCACTCTCTCAGTGTTTGTGCTTGCATAACTGCATGGTATGATCTCCAATTTGTTGTAACACTGTATGTATTTCTGCCTTGTACCTATCATTTATTTTTGTATTACTGTATTGTTTGTTCTCCCATTTGTTGTAACACTGTATATTTTGCTGTCTTGTACCCATATATGTGAATGCCCAGGCTCATCTTGTAAATGAGTTCTTCTCAATTATGCTCACCTGGTTAAATAAAGATTGATTGATTGATTGATTAATTGATTGATTGAATGGTGGAGTGTTGATTCCCTCAGTTTTTAATTTGGATTGATAGACCTGTTATTTCATAGTACAAAATATTAGGTATATATAGAGAGATGTTAATACATGGACATATTAGGATAACCGTATCTCAAATATAAGGGGTCTGTGTTAGCTTTGGGTGTTGAATGTGCAGAAACACTAGTCACTTGTTACAGAGTTGCAGATATATCATGTTTAAACAGTATAAGTTTCAGTATTATGAATAATATTGACTTATTGTACACAGGTTTGAAGACACATGTATCTAAATAGTACTTGCACTGTATAAATGTGGGAAACAGCTGGTTAATGCTTAATTTACATTAGGACAGGTTGTCTTTAAACCCACTTTTTTTGCCAAACACAAATACATTTTCTTTTTTAGAACACTTTTAACTTTATATACTGTGTATTTTTCAGCTTATTTTATCTTGCGGTTTAAAATCATAGACATTTACTAATGCATGCACAGAAACACAAATGTAGCTTTAGTATGTTTTATGACTGCTCTTAGGGAAGATCCTATCTATTCTGTGACATTTGTCCTTGAAATACCTTTCCTTTGATGGAACTTTGTTGTCTTTATATGGTCTTACTGTATGTTGATTTTTAAAAACTGTTTAGGCCAAATGGATTAACAATTATTTATTTGTTTTTTATGCATGATCTGGACTTCAAGAAAGTGTATTCCTCCAAACCAACTGTCCTTGTTTTCTGATGAAGGATTCTGTGTAATCCAAAAGCTCAAAACACCTATTTTCTTTTTTAACAACTCTGTTGGTCCAATAAAAGGTATCAAATCATCTATTTGTGTGGATCCGGCATTTCAGAGGTGTGTCTGCGTCATGCCCAAGGCAGATCAAGCTGCACTGTGCTCATCACTGACAGAGGAATGTCCGCACAAGCTGAGCATGACAGTGCTCACAGTTTGATGGGGGGAAACATCATGTAGTTGAAAGATCTGAAGTGCTTCAATGAGACAGAGCACTTCAGTCCTTTCATCCGCATAAAGCTAGCTAGTAATTGAAGTCTATGATGGTTCAAATTTGCACACAATTTGACAGATGACCTACTGAAAATACTTTGGAGCACAACTCCAGTTCTTATGGCAACTCATACTTTGTTTGGCTTTCATCTGACCATGTGACAGTGCCTTTGATGTCAGATGGAAGCAGAGCTTGCTGACGCATACTCCGCATAGCCAATGGCTTGTGAGAATCTGACAGATGGTGGAGTCATCATCTCTGCTGCTGCTGCCACCCCCACCTCCTCCACCACTGTTTCTCAAGACCAACTCCTTGAGAGTGGAGTATTATAGATTTGCCTCTTCATTGTCTGAGGTAAACAAATGGATGTTTGCTTGGTGCTGTAGGATTCACACCAAATTCTGAAAGCCAATTTCTGTCTTCAAGCAAAGCAAATGGATGTCTGCTTGGTGCTGTAGGATTCAAGCCAAATTCTAAAAGCCGATGTCTGTCTTCTGGTTCTCTATAAGTATCTTGTTTGTTATTTTGGAAGCCTATGAACCCCTCATTAGTTGGGTGCAAAGTGTGAAATGAATTACTTTACATAAGTTCCTTTATAGCATACAGAAATAGTCCACAAAATGTATTATTTTTTTATGTGTCTGAGTGAAAATAATTACTTTATAAATGTTCTGTTACAACACAAAGACAGAGTTCACAAAATGTATTATTTTTTAATGTTCTGAGAAACAAAAAGCACATTCATCAAGCCTGGTTACACAATGTTTAATCTTTGTAACAGGGTGTTTGCAAAGGAGATTCCTGAAGGAGTACTGAATGGAAACAAAAGTACTGCAGTAGGAAAACTACTCATCCAAGTTGTGGATAGGAAGTTTATTTTGCACTGATTCACTCCACTTATATACATCAAGATGGCAGTTTTAGTGAAAATAATGTTTCCTGTCTTAGTTTGGTTTCTTCTTTCCCCTGTTGATTTCAGATTCAGGGCTATGATTCTTCCTGGTTCTTATTGCATAGTTTTTCCATGAGTTACAGAATTCTGAAGTAACGGGCTAACTTATCTATCAGAATTCTGCTCTCAGCCCACCCCTTAAAAAGCTTTCTTTTTCTTGTACAGCAACATGCATTAAAAGCAGTTTGGTTTTTATCTTATCATTATGGATCCTCTGAGAGACACAAGTGTGCTAAGATGTGTGTGTGTGTGTGTGTGTGTGGTCTGAACAAATGCTGACTTAAATATATCAGCACAGAAGAAGTTACTTGTTGAAATATGTTTTCCTATTTTTGGCTGTAGCCCATAAGCCAGTAGTGACATTATTAAACTTCGGCTGTGCTCACTCAGGAAGCATGTTTGCTAACCCCAGCTACATGATGATCCACTCCACCCATGTCAGGATGGTAGTTTCAGTGACAATAATGTGTCCTGTTTTGGTTTCTCCTACCCTTGTTCATTTCATATTCAGGGCTACGATTCCTCAAGGTTCTTATGGCATAGCTTTTCAATGACTTATAGATGTTAGAAGTAAAAGACTTATGACTTTTAACATTCCTGTCAGAATCCTGTTCTCAGCCTACCCCCTAAAAAGCTTGCTTTTTCTTGTAGGACAGAGGCTTTGCCCCCAACCCCAATACTGCATATTGGTGATCTTCATTAAAAAGATGTGTACTGTACATGCCTCCAGTATATTAAAGGGGACAGGGACTGATTGCTTATGTGCAGTTTCTTGTAATGTCTCTATTTTCATAAATTACATTTATACCTCTAAAGCAGGGTTTCTCACATGGTGAGGCCAGCCTCTCAGAGGAGGCCCAAACCTGTTCAAGGGGAGGCTCAAGCAAGCTTTAAAATGTACTATATTTAAATGTCAGGTTTTGGATGCTTTGTGTGATAGGATGCAACAAACTAAAGTGAATAATGGCATGTGAATTTATGTACAAAATGAGTGACCAGGAAAGTCGCACTCAACAAAGACTGGTTTCTTGGTATGACATGGGGGAAAACTGAACGGATGAAGTACAGTTCTTGGAAACTATGCAAAACAAAATGCAAAACAATACAAATGAATAGGTACAAGGTAACAACTGACCCATTATACTTGCTGCAGAAAAGCACAAATGCAGAGGCTAGGTTGAGAGGTACTAGGTGCAAGAGCAGGACAAAAACAAAACGGTCCCTGAGGAGGTGTTTAAGAACAAGGTAAAACTGACAAAGAAAGCAATCTGATGCATGGAGGTATTGCAATGAGGGGTGCAGTAAATAGGGTCCAAAACCCAGAAGTGTGGAGTGAGTAGGCTGACATGGTGAGGGGGTTATACAGATGGAGAATAATAAGCATAATAAAATGAGAATAAACTCAACTACTCAAAGGAGTGTCACTGTATTCCCTGTTTACTGTGCAAAGTACGATAATTGTTCAAACTATGGGGAGGCCCAAAATTATTTCTATATTGTGGGGGGCTCAAGATCTTTTCCAGGTCTTGGGGGAGGCTCAGTGTGACAGTGTGTGAGAACTACTGCTCTAAAGGATCCCTATTTAACTGTGACTGAATAAAAGTCGGAACTGTCAGTTGTGTTTTGTATTGTTTTCTTTGTATGGACAACATTCTGTGTAGTTTCTTTCACGGGACGAAGAATTTGGAGTTTTGACTATGTCACTTCATGGTTTCAGAACTGTGGTCACTGTACTGATAAGTTCATGCTCACATTTTGAAACCATGACGTGACATAGTCAAAACTCCAAATTCTTGGTTTCATGAAAGGAACTACATAGAATGTTGTCCATACAAAGAAAACAATACAAAATACAACTGACAGCTTCAGCTTTTATTCAGGCACAGTTAAATATGGATCCTTTAGAGGTATGAATATGATTTATGAAAATAGACATTTCAAACAGCTGTACATAAGTAATCAATTCATGTCCCCTTTAAGGGTGTCAAACTTTGTGTGTGTGTGTGTGTGTGTGTGTGTGTGTGTGTGTGTGTGTGTGTAGTTTTTCCTCAACTACAAAAACTCAGCTTTAAAGTCTAACCTAGAACTGGTCACCAGATCCAATTTTTTTTTTTTTTGGCTAATTGAAATAAATACAGTCATTGGAAGTATAATTGTTATGTCCAAATGACTCATCTGTAGTGGAAAGGACTTTGTTAACTGCAGCTGGTGCCATGCTCTTGTAGGTTTAGAATATTAAATGCATGAGCTGTCTTGCATAGTAAGAATAGTATGATGCTTCCTGATTTATAGGGACAACCTGCATTATAAGTGATATATTTATGGATACCCTGAGAGGTTCAAGAATCTGAAGTCCTGTGTATTTTCGTGTGTGTGTGTGTGTGTGTGTATGTATGTGTGATTGGTCTGAACAAAAACTGACTTAGATATACCACCAAATATGGAGTTACTTGTTGAAATATGTGTTCTTGTTTTTGACTGTAACCCATTAACCAGCAGTGAAATTGTTAAATATTGGGTGCGTTCACTTTGGAAGGTCCAGTTGTGCCTAATCCTCAGCAGAATGGTGAATGTTCCAAACCTGAATGTAAGATGAGAAATCATTCTCAGCAAATAGTGCTCTGTACAACTGGAGGGATTGAGGGGGAACAGTCCTCCATGTCAGCCAAAATGGAAACAGGAGTTACCTCAAATCTATAAATGACAACCGAAAACAAATTCTGGTCAGAGCTGATATGGTTGTGGAGAGCTTTTAGGAGCAGCAAGAGTGTTGAAAAGAATATGCAGTGCTCTCGCTGCACCAGAGTCAGCCATAAGTATTACTGCAGTGATTAGAGTACTGCACATGCATGATACTAGCACATGTGCAGTTTGCCCTGGAGTCAGCTGTGTGCAACATGGCAGTGCTGACATAGCTACGCATGCACGATAGTCATGCATGCGCAGTTTAAGTCGGTGCCACCATGTTGCACATGGCTGCCATCACCTCTGCAGTTGTTGAAATAAAAAGTAGTGCACTGGGAAGTGGATATGTTTATGTGGTCCATGGACAGGAAGGGCTGCATAAACAGAATCACTGGAAACTATTCCAGATCACTGTGGCAGCACATCAGACAGCTGTCTGCAGTGGTCTTATACAAATTTGATGATGGCATAACATCTGTGGAGTTTTTTTTTTTTACCAATTATTTTACCAGGTGAGACACACTAAGCTGAAAGCTTGTTTGCAGGTGCAACCTAGGAGCACGAGGAAGTTAAGTGACTTGCTCAGGGTCACACAGTATGCAAGTGGGAGCTGTGGGATTCAAACCCAGGTCTCCAGATTTGCAGCTCATAGCCTTAAACCACTGCGCCATACTGCCTCCATGGGAGTTTGGCCCATGCAGCCATAAAAATCAGACTCAGGAGGATTCTATTAAACTAGAGATCTGGTCTGGGACTTGCTCATCATCACAGTCACTTTCTCATTCTTTTCTAAGCAGTAATTTCTGGTAAATGTGCCTTAACCATATTGATCTCAGTGCTGGTAGAATAATCCTGGTTTTCCCCTGATCGTATTAGGCAGGGGTAGTAGCAATGTTGAAGTGATAGCTGCCGGTGGTGGCATGCTCTGAAAAAAAGTGGTCCCCATGCTTGTCTGCACATTTTAGAAATGACCCTTTTCCTTGTTTTTGCTTTAAAAAAAATTGACCCCTTTAACACAACAACAAGGAATCGGTTATGGCCCTCACGCCCCCACACACACTTTTCATTTCAGGTGAGGAGCATGATTATAGGTTTGCATCAAATGTACATTGGCAGCCATAGATGCATAATATTGTTAAACAGTAATTAACTGTATGTAAAAGCTTTTTTTTTTAATGTGTGCTTTCTTAATGTTGTCAATAGTACTCCAGCAATTTGTACTCTGCCCCTGGATTTCTGTGCCCCAATTGCATTATTTTATATTTTTGTGTTCAGGACAAAAAGGCCTTTCAAATGTGGGTAGTCACTAATCTAAATTCGTTATAGTTTTTTTATGTTTCCTTGCGCGTGCACAAGAAACATCTTGCAGTAGAACAACATTGCCTTCAGGACCAGTTATGCTCTCCCTCCCTCTACTAGACTTGCAATTGCCCAAGGCATATTACGTCCCTCTCTCACCTATGGAGTCCCTGTATATGCATCAACTAGCTACTCATGTCTTTATTAGTGGGATGTAACATATAACAACATCTGTCGTTTTGCCTCCAGCCCCCCCAGGCTGAAACATCACTGCCTTCTTTACTCAGATCTTGGCTGGCTCCCACCTGAAAAACTAAAGTCTTTTTCACTTGGATCCATCACTGATAACATTATTAGGTCTCAAACACCCAAACATCTGGACTGTCTCTTTCCCTACCAGAAAACTAACTATGTGCTACATTCTGCAGAAAATGCTCCTGTCTTTATCCCTTGACACTGTACAAAAAAAGGCAGTAGTGCCTATGCCCACCATGTACCCCAATTCTGGAACTCACTCCCTCTAATACTTCGTCAATTGACTTCCCATTACTCCTTTAAGAGAGAATTAAGACACCATCTCATCTCATCCCATATCTGCTCCTGTTTCAAACTGCCGTAGTCCCTACCCCAAAATCCCACCCCCCTCCCTGTTGGCATGGGTTGGTGGTCCACCCCCCTTGTTGTACTTCCTCTCAGCCTCCTCTCCTATCAATTTCTTCCTCATCCTCTATCTCTCTCCTTCCCTCTCCAGTACATTCTTAATCTCTCACTTCCAAACCCCTTTCAACATGGTCCATAATGCCTGCGCCACCACCTCCCCACTCCTCCTACCTATCTCTCTAGCCCCTCTTCATCTCTCTCTGCCTATCGATAGTCACACCATTAGCACTTTACATTATCTCCTAAAATGTCAGTATTGCCTTAATATCACCTGATTTACTGCCTTTTGTAACATTATTGTTGTTTTCATTTTTGTCTGCACTGTTTGCCTCCTTTTAAACTTACTGTCAGCATTTTGATTGTTATGCTAATATTTCCTCATGTAAAAGTTTAGTATTCATGTATATTCTCCTTGAAGTTCTGTATTATTGTGTCTGTACTCTCCTGGATCGTGCCTGAAAATAGTCTTTCTGGCTAGTGCACTTACCCGGTTAACAAAAACCAAATAAATAAATAAATAAAATTTTGGCACCTTGCACCATTCCTCTGATCTTAAAAATATGTATCACAGTGGTTGTATAATTGTAGGTCTATATTCATACCAAATGCATTTTGTTATCACTATCCTTTCAAATGTCTTTAATGCATTATAATTACACACTAAGAAGAATGGTCTTAATGACTTCATTTAAGGTTTCATAATTAGACCTCTTGTAATTTTAATGACCTCCCAATCCTGGAGCCATCAATTTGTTTTATCTAAACAGTTATTTGCTCAGTTCATCAATAGTCCAGAAAGATTTTGAATAAAATAACTTTAGAACAAAACTGTATAAACTTTGGATTTGATTTTGCATGATTATTAAATTCTCTCCAAGTTGAAAATGCATAAAAGATTAGTTGTACATAACTTTTTGTATTTCTCCACACTTTTCCTTCCAAAATTTGTAAAAAAAAATATGAAATTATTAACACTTTACAGTCCAAGAAGATTTAGAATAAAATAACTTTAAAACAAAACTGTATAAACTCTGGGTTTGATTTTGTGCAACTATTAACTTCTCTCCAAACTGAAAATACATAGGAGATCAATTGTACATACTTTTGTATTTCTGAACACTTTTACTTTGGAAATTTGTAAAACAGAAAATATGAAAAAAATGACACTTGACCTTTTGCACAGGTCTTGACCTCCTGTACAGGGAATGGCTTAAAGCTTATTTTGGAGTCATTCAAGAGTTATCCCAAGGTCAAGACTTAGCAAATTATAAAATTAATACATTTTAATAATAGAAGTTGACAAACAGGACATAAAAGAACAATTAGTGCTGCAGCACAGATTCCTAAAAGTTTCACAGACAGCCTTGTTTGTGCACCAGGACTTCCTTCTGTGTGTGAGCATTGTTTTCTTCTCTGTCTTGCTTCTTCCCCCAGTCTGGTCAACATTAGGATCTGCTGTTAAATTAGGCATGGCAAGAGATAAACAAGGTGGTATAGTTTTTTTTCACTTAACTGGCAGAGTGATTTGCAAAAATGAGGCTTTTTAGAAATGCAATAGGTGTTATTCTAAACAAATGTAAATATTTCTAAAAGTATATGAGTTACACATAAACAACCAGTATGAGAATTGTTCAGGACAAAACAATCTTTCAAATGAGTCTATTCATTATGCTGCACTAACATTTTTTAAACTACGGCCATCTGATTACCTGTATTTTCATTTTTCTTCACAATTTTCACCTTTCAGATGGCTATATTTAAAAAAATCTAATGAATTCAGATTACTGACTACCTTCATTTGAAAGGTTATTTTGCCCTGAACAACTTTCATGTTGGTCAATTTGGTATCTTGTATACTTTCTGAGATATTTACATTTGCTTGACATGACTCCTACTGTGTTCACTCACAGAAAAAAGAAATGAGGTTGTCTGGAATACCTTGTTTTACAAAATATAAAGAATTCTGTTTAGTGATTACGCTCATGTAAAATGTCTTTTTGTCCTGAGCAACTTTCATGCTGGCTGTTTTTGTGCACTTTCAATGATTTTAAAGATACTTAGATTTGTTTGGAATGTGTGCACAATTGATGTCAGAGAAAAGAAGCTTGGAGTTTTGTGTCCAACATTCTAAACAATAAGACGGGAGTATTTCTTTAACTGCCACAGTGATTTGCACTTATGGAAGGATACACTGAAAAGTCCAAAAATGTGTTCCATGGTATGACATTTTTTCTAGTTAAAGAAAGATGGCTGCTGGCTGTGCCGACAGTCATAAAAAGTGAGTCACTTCTTACTGTTATTTGATTTCTTCTACTCAGGCACTTTTAAATCTAGGTCTGAACAGTTTTAAGTAGTTGCAAGACTGAAACAAGCATTTGTCAGTGCTTGTTCACCACTGGCATTGCTGTTTTACCATGTCTTGCTTGTACACATTTTTAGTATATACTGTGTTTACCCAGCACAGAGTAGATGAGATCCAATGTCTAATTTTCAGTGGCATCCTGATTTAATATATTGTTAGACTGTAATTACCCAAGTTAGGGCAGCTGAGAGGCAATATTCTACTTTTAAGTGTGTTCCCACATTTTGACCCCAAATGTCCAACAGTCATTTTATGACCTGACATTATGATCAAGACAGGTGAAATTGTTTAAAATTCCATCCAAAAAGTGATTTTGCTGTGCAACTGTGGAAACAGGTTTTGGAGAGGATTTGGGAGGCAGTATAGTGCAGTGGTATAAGACTCTGAGCTGCAAATCTGGAGACCTGGGTTTGAATCCCTCAGTCACCACTTGCATACTGTGTGACCCTGAGCAAGTCACTTAACCTCCCTGTGCTCCCAGGTCACACCTGTAAACAAGCTTCCAGTTTAGTGTGCCACTACTGGTTAAACAAATAAAAAAAAGACACCTGCCATGTTTGGGAGGTGTGATGACACAAGAGATATGTTGAAAAGTAGGGGCCAAAATCTGCAAAAAATAAAGTTATGTGTAAATGTTGGAACATTTTGTTTCCTCATGACTTAGTTGTTTTTCATTTGTACCCCAAATTTTTAACATAATCTTTTTTTGACCACTCCTTCTGCACAGGAGAGGTGTCATTTATAAAACAATGGCTGAAATATTATTCTGCACTATAAGTGTTAAAGCACATTTTGGGTATGGTTTGAGAAATGACAGCTGTCACATTCATGAAGTCGTGTTCAAAAATGGCTAGCTTGAAAAGTTGTGGTCAAAATATTGAAATTACCACAGTTACGAGAGTGCATTGAAAAATTGCAACCCAGACTCATAACTTTGTTTTCTCATATTTTTTTGTTTAATAATTTTTTTCTATTGAGTGATCAAAAATCACATCAACAAGAAATGAAATAAAACATTAACAGCTGAATACATTTTTTGTTTCTTTTTTGAGAACAAACATCAGTATAATTGTCCATTGGATAACTATCTGGGTATACCCATGGATTACAGAATAGCGTTATTCACAAATAACAAACATCACTGACTTACTTTTATATTCCTGCATGAATTTTTGCAATCTACAGAGAACAAAACTTCAGCTTTGCTTTTATTGACCTGTACCAAAATGACAGAAACCAGCATATGTCATGGATCCCTGTATCTGTTAAACCCTGGGTGCCCCATTCACCAGTTTTGCACTGTACTGGTTAGTTAAGAGGGGCCAGCTTTACTCTGAATGGGGGAAGAGAGCAGTATTCAGAGTTAAGAAAGGTTCCCCACAAATCCAGGAACCATTTGGGCCTGTTCTGTCAATTGAATAGAACTCTTTCAAAACTGACTGCTTTGCCCAGTTCCTCAAGCCACTCTTGTGTGCTGGGGGAGTTTGGTGCTCTCCAGTGTCTCAATAGAATTCTCTTTGCTGTAATGAGGGCTCCCAGGAGGCAGCACCTGTGGAAGTTGGAGAGTTTCTGCCCTGAATGTGTACTTTGGCCTATCACTAGCATCACTAAGGGGGGGGGCATTAGACTTATCCTATGGCCTAGTATATTTCCACACATCTTCTACCTCTGCCAGTACTTCCTGATGCCTTCACGGTTCCACAGTATATTTATTATATCTCCTCCTTTTACATAGAACATAGAAACATGGAATTTGACGGCAGATAAGGACCGCTTGGCCCACCAGTCTGCCTATTTCCCTGCCTACTGGATAAGCTGCAGATCCTAGTTAACCAGCAGCCTGCTTCTTTCTACCCCCACCCCCTAGAATTGCCTTATGACTGTCCCATGCATGCTTGAATTCCACCACTGTTTTTGACTCCACGACCTCCTTCGGAAGGCCGTTCCATGCATCCACAACCCTCTCTGTGAAAAAATACTTCCTTAAATTACCTCTGAGCCGCCCCTCCTCTACCTTCAAATTGTGCCTCCTTGTTCTTGCACACCTCTTTTTTTGAAAGATGCTACCCTCTTGGAGTTTGTTGATTCTCTTGAGGTACTTGAAAGTTTCTATCATGTCCCCCCTCTCCCTCCTTTCCTCGAGGCTATACATATTAAGCTCCTTAAGTCTCTCTTCATATGTCTTCCAGTGCAGACGCTGCACCATTTTAGTTGCCCCTCTGGACAGCTTCCATCCTGTCTATGTCTTTGCGAAGACTGGGTCTCCAGAACTGCACACAGTACTCCAGATGGGGTCTGACCTGCTGTCTGTACAGAGGGATAATAACTTCCTGTTTTCTACTGGTAATGCCTCTCCCTGTGCATCCCAGTATCCCCCCAGCCCTCCTGGCTGCCCTCTCACATTGCTTGCCCACCTTTAGGTCATCTGATATGACTACCCTCAGGTCCCTTTCCATTTTTGTTGTTGTTAGTATCTCACTCCCCCATTGTGTACTCTTCCCCTGGGTTTTTGTTTCCCAGGTGCATTACCTTGCACTTCTTAGCATTGAATCTAAGCTGCCATACATTTGACCATTCCTCTAACCTTGCCAAGTCCTTTCTCATCCTTTCCACCCCTCCTTGTGCATCAACTCTGTTGCAGATCTTTGTGTCATCTGCAAAGAGACATACTTTTCCTTCCAGTCCCTCTGCAATGTCACTTATAAAGACATTGAAGCGGACCGTTCCTAATACTGAACCCTGCGGTACCCCACTAGTAACCCCCCTTTCTTCAGAGTGGACTCCATTTACTATTACTCTCTGTGTCCTATTCTCCAGCCAATTTTTACCCAGGCTATCATCTTGGGACCCACTCCCAGGCTAGCTAACTTGCATATTAATCTTTTGTGTGGGACTGTGTCAAATGCCTTGCTAAAGTCTAGGTAGGCCATGTCCACAGCCCCTCCCTGATCTACTACTTGGTCACCCAGTCAAAGAAATCTATCAGATTTGTCTGGCATGACCTTCCGCTGTGAATCCATGCTGCCTAGGGTCCTGCCCTCTGGCCTCTAGATACCGACAATTTTTCCTTCAGAAGTGATTCCATCATTTTCCTACCACTGAGGTTAAACTAACAGGTCTGCAGTTTCCTGCTTCTGCCTTGCTCCCACTTTTGTGAATGGGACACATCTGCCTCCTCCAGTCCTCGGGTACCACCCCATCCTCCCATGATTTGTTAAACAGGGTAAGTCAGTGGTGTCACTAATTCTACCCTTAGTTCTTTTAGAATTCTGGGATGAATCCCATCAGGCCCCATTGCTTTGTCCACCTTCAGTTTTAAGAGTTCTTTCAGAACCCTTTCATCTGTAAATGGGCTGGTATCAACTTCTGTATCCAGAGTGTTTCTACTGTTTGTTTTAGGTACCTCTCCTCTTCATTTGTAAATACAGAGCAAAATATTTGTTTAGTATCTCTGCCTTTTCACAGCCACCTCTGCCCACCCTCCCCTTTATTAAGCCTCACTATCCCTCCCTTGGTCTTCCTTCGCTCCTGATGTACCTATAAAAGGTTTTATCCCCTTCTTAACTGAGTTGGCTATCTTTCCTCAGTTTGGGCCTTTGCTGTTCTGACTGCCTTCCCAGCTTCCTTTGCTTTAACTGATACAGTTCTCTGTCCTGCTCCTTCTGTGATTCCTTTACTTCCTGAAAGCTTTCTCTTTCTCTTGAACCTTCACTGCCACTTCCTTTGAGAACCATAGTGGTTTCTTGAATCGTTTAGTTTTGTTTATTTGCTTCACACAAAGGCTAGTTGCCTCTGTGATGGCAGTTTTTATTATTCCCCATTGTTCTTCCACCCCTCCTTCCTGCCCATTTGCTAGTGCATTCCTTAGGCACTCACCCATTTTGGCAAAGTCAGCCCTCCTAAAGTCCAGTACCTTTGCCTTTGTATGGCTTGACTCTATTGCTGTGTTTATTGTGAACCATACTGTTCGATGGTCGCTAGTTTCCAGATGGCTACCCACTTCTACATCTGTGATCCTCTCTTCATCTCCATTTGAGAGAACCAGGTCTAAGATTGCTCCCTCTCGAGTGGGCTCCATTACTAGTTGTCTAAGGCATGCCCCTGTGGGCATCTAGAATAACCCCACTCTTCAGTGGCTGCTGCAACTGCACTCCAGTTAACATCTGGCATATTCAGATCACCCATCAGCAATATCTCCCTTTTTTGCCTTCTAAGTATACTTTCTATCATTTCCTTGTCCATTTCCTCCCCTGAGAAGGTCTGTATCTACCCTGTGCGGATTGTGGTGCCATTGCTGGTTTCCAAATTTACCCACAGTGCTTCTTCTCCTCCCTGTTTTCCCTTTTGTTCTGCTGCTTTGATTCCTTCCCTTTTGTAAAGAGCTACTCCTCCTACTCTATTACCCTCTCTGTCCCTCCTGTAGATAGTGTATCCTGGTATGTTTGAGTCCCAGTCATGGTTTTGTGTGAACCATGTTTCTGTGACTGCCACGATATCCAGATGTTCTCCTCCATCAAGGCCACTAATTCAGGAGCTTGTTACTCAGACTACGGGCATTGGTACTCATTGCTTTCCATTTTTGATGGCTTTACCTTCAGTTGCAGCATCCCCCACTGACCTTTCTACCTTGGTCTTTTTCTCATTTAGTACCCTGTTTTGTAGGGAGAGGCTGGGATTTTCCTGCTGCTTATCAGTGCCTCCCCCCTTGACTAGTTTAAAAGCTTGCCAATGAAGCATTTAAACTGATTTCTCAAAAGACTTGTTCCCTTCCTGGACAGATGCAGACCATCCTGCCAGTATAGGCTGGTGTCCCTCCAGGTGGAACCCAGTCACCAATGAAGCTAAACCCCTGTGTTCCACACCATTTTTTCAACCATTCATTAAACTGCATGGTAAGTACCTCGCCTCACTCATGCCATTGACAGGCACCTCTGAGAAGGATACTGTGTGTGCTACTTGTCTTAGGCCCTCCCCAGTTCTACAAAGTCCTTCTGCACTGCTCTAATCTCATGTTGAGCCAAGTCATTTGTCCCTAGGTGGACAATGACATCCAGCTCAGACTCCAGTGCAGCTGTTCTCGTGATCCTGAGGATGCGCTTCCTGTCCCTCCAAGCC